>CM031244.1:238190276-238568753 GCA_018340775.1 Taxus wallichiana var. yunnanensis
AACGCCATCGTATTAAAAGCATCACGAGCCGATAATACTTCTAATCAAACACCACGAAGAGACCCTTCATCTGCTCGAAAAGGGGCTTCATCATCTCGATCCTTCGCTCCATTGGGGGAATCATATGCCTCTATCTTAGAAAAAATGTTGGAAGTTCGCATGATCGAACTTCCCCCCATTAGGGATATTGATGAAAGCCGAGAGCGCCCATTCTGGTATAGGGAAAACGATTTCTGTCATTATCACAGAACCAAAGGTCATGACATCGAACGATGTCAGACTTTCAAAAATCTTGTCCAAAAATTCATTGATAAAGGCGAGCTCATTCTAGATAACCCAAATGCTCCCCCAAATCAGGCACTTGATGTTTTTAAACAACCTTTTCCCAATCATGCCCCGAACCATAATGCTTCAGAATCTCAAAAATCAAACACTCACACCATCAACTTCATCTCTACCGAGGACTCTTCTTCTGAAACCAATCCATCTGCAAACCCATCAATCGAATCAGGACCTCCTTCCACTTCATCAATCACTGGAATTCCATTATCTTCAGATGGCCCACCTTTGAATATTCCTACATTACTAAGCACGGAGTCATCTTTCTCCGTTCCTTTGTCTGACCTTCCATCCATACCCGAGACAGTATCATCCTCATCTGTCTCATCATCAGACATTCTTTCAATACTCGAGGCAATTACATCCCTTCGAGTTTCCACTTCAGACACATCCACTTCTGTTGCTCCCATTCCCGCTGCAACTATGCCCTTGGTGAACGTACCTATCATTGTGCCAACTTCAACGGAAGCATCTTCGATTTTGACTCTTCCTATCTCTTTTCCTACAGTAGTTTCACCCATGATTACTGCATCAGAAGTAGTCCCTTCGCAAGGAACTGCTTCTTCATCAACCCCTTCTTCCATCACCAATGTTACTTCGTCTATTAAAGAAAAATCAAAAGAAGTAGCACCAACACCTATACACTTGGTTCCGGAACCTAAACCGAGACAAGCAAAATCTAACGTTACAACATCAGTACCTCCCCATTTGTTTCCCCCAAAAAGGTTACAATCACCTTATGACGTTGAAGTTGTCACCATCCCTGAAAAAGGAAAGCCCATATTTCGGACCATCAAGACTCTTGGTGCTCTTCCACAAAAATCTCTCTCTACGCCTCATAAACGATTGGATTTGCCCGCTGAGAAGGCGTTTTCTTCTACACACTTATCAAAGCCATCATCTTCTTCTACAACACATTCTTCACCAATACCCCGGAAAATAGACTTACCTACTAAAAAGACGTCACCTCTTCTATCAGGATCATCATCTTCATTACCAAAAACCAAGACACCCTATATTCCCCCGATTTCACCTACTTTGGGAGCTTCTTCCTCTTCTAAACCGACATTATCTAAATCATCAGTACATCCGACCAAGCAACCCCCTTTGTCTCCAAAGACCGCAAAATTTGTCACATCTCCATCATCTTCAAAATCTATTTTAGGGGCTCCTCCTCCACCAAAGTCAATCATGTCTCACTTACTCCCATCTCAAGTGCCCAAGACTGCTCCTCCAAATGTCCAAACAAATAAGAGGATTCCTAAACAAACTGTTAAACCTAACATGCAAGTCCTCTTACCTCGGCAGTCGGTTAATGTGAAAGAACCATCTCCATCATCTCTATCCTCCTCTTCGTCTACCGGATTCTACACCGAAATCCTTCATCAACTTATCCAATCTTCATCCATAACCCTTCCTCCGATTAAACCTTATAACCCTAAAGGAGTGAAACCTACCGGGTTTAACTCGATCCGATTTGTGCTTACCACCGTACTCCGGTCATGATATCTTTGAGGGATGTAAAGCTCTTCAAGCCGTTATCAAGAACCTTTCGAAGAAAGTGACCTCACTTTGGAGGAGGAGGAACAAATACCTCCTGTCACCTTAGCCCCATCCAAACCTCAACCATCCACTCAGACCTCTAGTGGTTCCACTCCACTTGATCTTCCACCTTCTCAAATTGACACAATCCATATCGCCACTAGAACCCAACACTATGATAACCCATCTTCATCTTCAGCATCTCGACCACGGGTTGTCATTTCTGCAGCCCCTAAAGGCGTTTCTCCTTCCTCATCAGCCCCACGACCTAAGGTCTCTATTCGTGCTGCACCTCGGGCTCAAGTTCCCGTGTCTCGTTGAGGAGAGTGTTATGAAACAACTCACCCAGGCTCCGGTCAAAATGTCTCTTTTTGACCTCATCCAATCCTCTCCACAACATCGCCAGGCCCTAATTGATAATCTGCGTCGCATCGCAGTGAATTCCGATGAGCCCCAGCCCTTCGAGTTGGTTGTTGGATTGAATAGACCATCAACCGCCATTTCTTTTGAAGATTCCGAAATTCCTCCTCTTTCTTCAGAGGATTTGGAGGCTCCCCTCTTTATCACAGTCCAAATCAATAACACTACCTTAAAACGTGTTATGATCGATAGTGGAGCTGCACTCAACGTCATCTCCTCGCACACATTCGAACAACTTAAGTTACCAAAGAATGTGGTGTCACCCCCGCCTTTCGCCCTTCGATCATTTAACGATCAGCTAGCAGTCACTCTCGGAACTGTGGTCTTACCCATTCGAGTAGGTAAGAAGCTGCTTCATGAACTCTTCTACATTGTCGAAGGAAAGTTCCACTATAACATGATCCTCGGACGCTCCTGGATTCGCGCAATGCATTGTGTCCCATCCACCCTCCATCGATGCTTAAAATATCAATATGAGGGCAAAATATATACTCATCCAGGAGATCCTTTTCCTTCCGCACAATGTGACATGACCACAAGATCGCCTTTAAAAGAAAATGCATGTTCTCCTGACGAGGCCTCATCTTCTTCCATACCTGCAACTAAACTACCGGATTTACAAAATCTAGAAGAGACATTGTAGCGTTTCTCACTAGGAGAGCTTCCTCTCTTTTCTTTTGATGCCCATCTCAAACCTAATGAGTATGGTAGACCAGACAAACAACCTGAATATCAACCAGGTCTCGGTCGCATCGTCACCATTGGTCTGCCCAATCAACAGACTAATTTCATCTACGGTGGTCTTGATACGCCTTACTATTGCCCAGATTCTCCTCCTAGGACCAAACCTTACTTAACAGGGTTTGATTATCTACAGAATCCCACGTTTGCAAAAACTTATCTATATCGATGCGCGTGGAAAGGTTTTGGCCTCGGAAAATATGAACAAGGTATACATGACCTCAAGTCCATTCCTACTCTCATGCCACATCAGAAATTTGGTTTAGGATTTAAACCTCTTTCAAAGGCCACTGTCACTATTCTTGATGAGCCTCTTCCTACTGAAGAACCACCTTCCCCCACTAAATCAGAAGCATCACTTGATGTGGACGATGACATTTCCATCCCACCTAACTTTTTTTTTTTTTATCAATACCATTTCCTTAGGGCCGTTAGTCTATGAGACTAACAATCGGTCCGCTTCTATACCATTAATCTTCCCTGAAATAGTTGGAGACGACTCTCCTACTATCAACACTATCCACTGTGCGGATGACGATTCTGTCCTCACCTATCTAGGGGCAGAGGATTCATATCTTCCCAAGACTATTCCTTCTGACACGTCTACCCTTCTCAACGAAGCCACTATCGACCTTAATATAGGGACTTCTGAAGACCCTCGCATCATTAAGGTCGGCCAATCCCTTAATCCACAGGAATTAGGGGACTTTACCACTTTTCTTTCCAAACATCGTCAAGCCTTTGCTTGGTCATACGAGGATATGCCAGGACTCGATCCCGATATTGTGGTCCACAATATCGTTACCCTTCCCAACATCAAACCAGTTAAGCAAAAATTACGTAAAATGCACCCTAGAGTAGCCCTTCTTGTTAAAGAAGAATTACAGCGCTTGCTCTCGGCTAACTTCATCCAACCCATCGATTATCCGCAATGGGTGTCCAATGTAGTACCAGTAACTAAGGCTACTGGGAAGATTCGAATTTGTACCGACTTCCGGGATCTTAATCTTGCCTGTCCAAAGGATGATTTTCCTCTTCCTAATATCGACCAACTCGTAGATTTAACTGCGGGTCATGAGATGCTTTCTCTTATGGATGGTTTCTCTGGATATAATCAAATCCTCATCGCACCAGAAGACCAACATAAGACTTCCTTCATAACCCCTTGGGGGACCTTTTGTTATCGTGTCATGCCTTTTGGCCTTAAGAACGCAGGAGCAACCTATCAACGAGCAATGACATACATCTTCCATGATCTCTTACACAAAACTGTGGAGGATTATGTTGACGATCTCCTCGGCAAGTCCAAGCGTCGTCAGGATCATCTTTTCATCCTTGCACCTCTCTTTGAGAGGCTTATCCGCTTCTGTCTTCGTCTAAATCCAGCTAAGTGCGTGTTTGGCGTTCTCACTGGTAAACTTTTAGGTTTTATCATTTCCATCAGGGGTATTGAAGTCGACCCCGCAAAAATAAAAGCTATCCTTGAGATGCCTCCCCCTTCTAACTTGAAGCAACTCCGCAGTCTCCAAGGACGTCTTCATCAGTGCGTCGTTTTATCTCCCAATTGTCGGACCGTTGTCAACCTTTTCACCATCTTCTCCGTAAGAATGTTCATTTTGAATGGGATGAGCATTGCCAAAAGGCCTTTGATGATCTCAAAGCTTATCTTCTTTCTCCACCCGTGCTTACACCTCCACGCGAGGGGGAGCCTTTCTATCTTTATATCTCTGTGACTGACCATGCTCTGGGAGCCATGATCTCGCATCGGGACACTTGTGGTAAAGAACAAGCTGTCTATTACATCAGTCGCACCCTCCATGAGTATGAGACACGTTACTCCGAAGCTGAAAAACTATGTTGCGCTCTCTTCTTCGCAACTTCTAAGCTTCGTCATTATCTCCTTAATCACAAAACTTATATTGTCACAAGTGTCAATCCCCTCAAGACAATCCATGCAAAACCTTATCACAATGATCGCATCACTCGTTGGCTTATGCTTATGACTGAGTTTGACCTCGAGTTTATCCCGCAAAAGGCTATCAAGGGTCAGGTTATTGCAGATCAATTAGCAGATGCTCCTCTTCCGGACACTCAAGACCCCCTTGCTCAATTCCCCGATGAGTATATCCAACAAATTGATTTTGGTCTATCTCCATTTAAAGTAAAGCTCTTCTTTGATGGATCCAAATGCCAGCAAGGGGGAGGTGCGGGTTTCGTGATGATTCCTCCTTGGGGTACGCCTATCCCAGTTGCACACAAATTGAACTTTGAGTGCACCAATAATGTGGCTGAGTATGAAGCTCTTGTCTTAGGTCTTCAAAATGCCATTAATCTCGGCGCTCGTCATATTGACATCTTTGGTGATTCTGAACTCATCGTTAATCAAGTCACGGGTGTCTATCAATGCAAGAATGATATCCTTCAAAAATATCGTGACATCGTTCTTGCTCAACTCCAATCTTTCGATAAATTCACCATCCAAGCCATTCCTCGCACTGCAAATCGATTCGCGGATACCATGGCCTCATTAGCCTCACTTATCCCGCCTTTTACCGAAGACTCGCGTCTTTATGTGGCTGTGCAACGATTAGATCAACCATCTCATCTTGGGCAACTAACGTCAATCAATGCTGTCACAACCCATACTCAGGATGAGTGGTATCAACAGATAGTTGATTATCTATCTCATTCGGTGCTTCCTCCAGATCTGACTTCCAATGGTAGAAGATCTTTTGTCCAACGCGCCAACCGCTATACTATCCTAGGTGGGATTCTTTACAAACGCGGCTTTGATGGTATTTTGCTTCGATGCCTCAAAACCCATGAATCATCTAAAGCTATTCAGGAGGTCCATGACGGTATCTGTGGTGGACATTTTAGTGGCTTAGCTGTAGCCAAGCGCATTTTACGTTTGGGATATTATTGGCCTTCTCTTAATCGAGATTGTTGTGAATACACTAAGAAGTGCGTCAAGTGTCAGCAACATTCCAATCTCACGCACATCCCTAGTCAGGCTTTGCAACCTGCGGCGGATTTGTGGCCTTTTTCGCAGTGGGGTCTTGATCTTATTGGTCTCATCAATCCCCGTTCTTCACAACGTCATCATTCTATCATTACTGCCACTGAGTACTTTACTAAGTGGGTAGAAGCTATCCCTCTTTCTTCAACAAAGGCTAAACCCATAGTTGATTTCGTCTATCAACACATCATTTGTCGCTTTGGCGTTCCACACAAGCTAATCACAGATAATGGTAAGTCCTTCAAGAACGCCGATTTGCAAAATCTCTGCAACGCTTTCAATATCAAGCTCAGTTTTTCTTCTCCATACTATCCTCAAGCTAATGGTCAGGCCGAAGCTTCCAATAAAACTTTGCGTAATATCCTCGCAAAGGTAACTAGTCGAGCTGGTAGGGATTGGCATTTACATATCCCTTTCGCTCTCTGGGCTTATCGGACTAGCATTCGTACTCCTACTGGTGCTACTCCCTTCTCTCTCGTCTATGGGTCTGAGGCTGTCCTTCCTTGGAAGTCCAAATCCCATCTCTCCGTGTTTCTCTCAGAGAATTTGTCTCCGATGAGGATTATCGTCAAAATCGTCTAGCACAACTTGAATTATTAGATGAGCGGCGTCTTAACGCTCTTGAGCATCATCAAGTCTATCTTGAGCGTGTCAAACGTGCTTACAACAAGCACTTGCAACACCGTGACTTCAAAATTGGTGACCTTGTTCTTAAGGAAAATCAAAATGTCACTACACTCGAAAGGAGTCAACGTGGTAAGTTTGCTCCCAACTGGATGGGCCCCTACATTATCACTCATAAATATGGGTCTGGGGCTTATCGTTTATCCTCCATGGATGGTGTACCTGAAGCGGAACCTCTTAATGCCTTGCATCTACGGCCCTTCTATTGTTAAAATCTATCTTACACAAATCTAGTCGCAACTCAGATCTTCCATCCGTCCTAATAACCAGTCATCTACTTTTGTGGTGATTTGAAATTGTGTGGTTCTCCGCCTATTGCCTCGTTTACCTTAAATATGAGTATCGCGGCTCTACTCATTGCACGTTTCTTTTGGATATGTTCCTCCTCATGGTAGGAATACCTTAATCACCACTTCATCTGTCCCAAGTACTTATCTTAATCGGATCTGCTCGGGGCATGAGTACATGTTCTTCTATGTTCTCCTCCCCTTCATCTGATCTATCTAGGTCTAAACTCAGCTTCTTCCAAAAAGTTTAAAAAAAAAAAAAAAAAAAAAAGAAGAAGATGCTATCCAAAAGATAGACTGATCCCTTGAAGGACAGCTATCCATATATATTATTAAGTGAATCAAAAAGAACATAGACCATACCCTCGAAGGATGGCTATCATTAAAATTCAAAATACAGACCGCTCCCTTGAAGGACGGCTGTTTCTCAAAGAAATACTCAAGGCTTCTTGTCATCAATCAGCCTTCCAGTTAGTTTATACACTTTTTAGCATCACTGAAAGACTTCCCGCATCGATCAGTCTTTCCATATCAAGCAAACTTCCCGCATTGATCAGTTTGCTTTTCTGTCAAAATCATGAAGCTGAGATTTAGGACCTTTTTGTCGATCATATGGAGAATCCTATTTTCCTATCATGGACATGTATCCTGTCCCTTGTAAACTCCGACAAGATACTTACTTTTCTTTCCATTTCTATCCTAGATCTGGTTTGCGACTAGTTAGTGTCAGATTTATTTTAATCTTATATAGGGCCTTATATGCTTGGTCTTTTGGTTTCCTTTCTAGATTTTATCTATGGTCGGTTGGAAGTCCAACTTATCATTTTTCTTCTTCTCCGAGTATCTTCTCTTCTAAGTCACGGTTGTTTCCGCTTTCATCTTTGGCTCTTGCAGGGAGTATTCTCCATTTCTTTGTCTTGCATCCTGTTAAATTGGCATTTCACATGTTAATTCAATCAAAATTTATCTTCTATCTAAGTTCATCTTATCTATCAAAACATCTATCTGTATTCATTTCTCATTACAATTACATCCATACATCAAACACATCTGTCTATCTATCCATCAAAATATTTAAACACATGTACATCCAAGTTACATCATATCCATCTATCAAAGTTCTATCCACATCACATCTATCATCTATCAGTCTATATCTATCCAATCACATCTATTTTATCCACATTTCAATCTATCTAATCACATCTATTTTTATCATCTATCAGTCTATATCTATCCAATCACATCTATTTTATCCTCTATCTATATCCATCTACCCATGTATATCAAAACTAAAAAGCATAAGTACAAGTATATGACAAATAACATGATAAATCTATATACATGTGTGTCTGTACAAAAATGGGTGGCTTTCAATCAAGCCATCTATACAATGCCTTCCAATCGAGGCTACATCACTATACAAATACAAAATCTATCAAATCTCTATATGGTAAAATCTGAAGCGTGGAGGACACTATCTCCTCCACCCTCCTCTGCACCTGGCTGTCTCTCCTGGCCGCCGCCTATCGAGCTCGATGCACTGCTGCTGGAGGTCTCGGCCCACCTCGATCTCTCCCAGTGCTCCCTCCGCCTGAGGCTCCACTCGCCGTAGCCGTCGCTGCTCTCCTCCTCGCCCCGTACCGAGGCACATCTGGGGCATGCTGCGCTAGGGCATCCTCGTAATATCTCACCTCAGCGAGGAGAGACTGGTACGTGCTCAGGCTCACAGTACCCGGTGCTCGTAACGATGCTGCTGGTGCTGCTGGGGCTGCTGACGCTGCTGGTGGTGCCCCTCCTAGGGTCGTGCCCTGTGTACCAGACTCTGATGTGGCACCAGTCTCTCCGTACTTGGCCCTGAGGGCCTCCCTGTGCCGAAAGTAGCGGTCCCTCTGCTGGATCGCTGTATCTCGCTCCTGGCGAGCGGTGTCTCTCTCCACAATCAGGGCATCCCTCTCCTCCGTCAAAGCCCTGATCTCCTCCAGAGCTACCTGATGTGTCTGTGTGAGGGTGGCATGCTCTCCCTCTAATCTGGTCCCAGTAAAGCAGACTATGTCCTCCTCATCAGCATCCATAGAGGGCGGGAGATGTCGTGGAAGCTCTGTATCGTACCATGCTGCGTAGCCCTCATCCACCCCCGCGTCATCATCACTGTCTGTGGAGGGTGGGGCCTCTCTCAATGGGTCTGCCGGGATCAAAATCGGCAAATCCGTCTCCCTGCTATCCCGCCTATACGGCGTGTAGGTGGCCGGTACTGTCTGTACTAGGCCAAACTGTCTCAGTATCCGCATAAACGGGACTCGCTCCCACATATCTGGCCTACGGCCCCTGACCACCCGACTCCGTCTCAATGCTGCCAAGTGGGCGTCCTGACCAGCCCATGTCGGGAATGCCCGATATGGCCTCCAGATGACCTGATCTGGTGTAAGCGTCCTGAAACGCTCAGAGTACCACTCGGCTGATCTACCTGTATCTCCTGCGGCCATGTCGCCCCCGCCATCTCTCGAAATCCATAATCAACACCCCCATGCGCCGCGGCATCCAAGGAAGCCCGGATGGCCTGATCACCGCTATGTGCTCATATGCCCAGCAATGAAGCACAAACTGACATCGATCCCTGTCCTCCGACCAGTGGTGTACATCCATAGCTCATAATATACCTGAGCTATCAGGGCATCGGCAAAGGCAAAAACCTGTCTGTACTGCAAGATGTCGCAAACGCAGTCTAGCAGTAGCAATGGGAATCTCCCACCTCCTGAGTCTGGCAGGGCAAAATAGGAGATAGCCATCTGAATCAAGGCTATCCGCCTGCTCCGAGGGCTATCCTGCCTGTACTGTGAGGCTATCCTCACTGCCCCAGATACTATCTCCGAGTCATCTGCTCTATCTCTGTATAATCGCACCAGGGCCCTCTGCTGCTGCTCCCGAGGTGTGATCTCGATCGGGTCCCCAGTAATCGGTAATCTGAGGATCCTGAATACATCCTCATGGGTGATCGTCATCTCACCCGTCCTGAACCAAAATGTGCACGTGTGGCTGTCCCACCGTCGCACTAATGCCCGCATGAGCTCCACATCTCGTGGCACTCGTCTATAATATCTGAAACCCCCGAGCCCGGCTAGCTCTAAATGCTGCCAGTCTGCATCTGTCACATCAGGAAGGATCGTCTCCAATAGCTCAGGGATGGCATCCCTCATATGAAGAGCCTCTCGTGCCTGCATCCACGACATCAAAAACATAATTAGTCTCTTATTTCCCCAAATCTCATCTTCCAAAAAAAAAAAAAAAAAAAAAAAGAAAATCTTTCAATCGGCGCCGATTTGGTAAAATCGGCGTCGTTCATTTCAGTCGGCGCCGTTTAATACTAATCGACGCCGATCCAAAAACAAATCGACGCCGATTAAACCAATCGGCGCCGACTGCCTGGCCGGATGTAAACCAGACCCTGGCCTCCCATGCACAAAAAATCAAACAAAAAAAAATAAATTAAGAAAAGTGGGTTCGAAAATGATCACTTACCCCAGGTCGTGTCCTCCTGCGCTTCTGTCCGCTCCCAGAGGCTTCCATGATGCTCAAATCACAAATCTGGCTTTCTCTGAATCAATCGTCACGTTGCAAATAAATCGTTTACGTTTTCCGTTCGCATATTTATATGTGTCTGGATTGGTCGGCGCCGATTTTTTGGGTCGACGCCGCTTGTTTTGGTCGGCGCCGATTAGTTTGGTCGCCGCCGATTTTTCATGTCTGTTTGCCATAGTGTTGATGCTTGGCTTACTTATCTATCTGATCATTGTGGTGTGCTGAATTTTGCCTTTTGACGCATCTTTTCGATATCATTGTCTATTTCGGGTTTGTTCCCTTTGCGTGGGACACTTGTACTTTTTGGCAGCTTAGAGTTAAACGGGTCTGTAGGCACTAACGTCGTCTGATTTATGGACCGTCTAGTTGTCCCTACCAATGTGTCTCTCTTTAGATGCTGACTATTTTTGCAGTTCTCCTTACACTCATGGGTCTGTAGGCACTAACGTCGTCTCATGAGGAGACCGGCTAGTTTTCCCTACCAATGTGAGTTCCTTAGGTTGCTGCCTTTTTTGTTTATTTTTATGCGTCATCAATGATCAGATCTACTCCAGACATCCGACTGGGGCATCCTGCGTTTTCATCTACCTTTTTCAAACTCGGGATCGTCTGTTCTATCATCCATCCCATCCCTAGTTTGAGGGGGATCACATCACCACAAATTCTTCTCTTCTTCCATCTCCTTGTTTTTGTCTCATAACCTTGCTTATCGCAAGTTACTTGACAAAAAGGGGCAAAATGTAGACACTTAAAATTGGTTACCCAATTTAGTGTCCCTCTCATCCGTTTACTTGCTTAGGTAACCTGGGGCACGTTTACGTCACCAACTATCCCCTTGGGATATTATCCAATTTGTGATTTAATCACTTATTCCAAATTTAATTCATCCCATCACATCTTACCCATGAGTGATTAAATATTAAATATTTAATTACGCTTCTTCCCATGCATCTTAATCACTTATCCACCCCAAATTTATTCTATCCATGTATCACATCTATTTTTAATCTTCCCTAAGCAGGATATTTTCCCGTAGTCGGGATAAGTCTTATCTTTTTCGATCATTTTTGGCCACCTCGGGAGTCTTTTCCGCGATCGGCGCCGACCCATATGGTCGGCGCCGATTTTCTAGGAGCGGCGCCGATTATAAAAGCAAGTCCAGAACTCAGTTCTAGGGACCGAAGAGACCGAAGAGACCGAAAAGAGATCACGAACGAGCGAAAAAAAAAAACGAAGCGAAAAAAGAGAGCACTTACGCACGAACAGAGAGCGAGAGAGATACAGGGTGTGAGAAAGAGAGATCTTTTTAGCATCAATTGTCTCAGATTAGGACAGATCCTGTCCAAATCAATCCCTGAGAGGAGCACTGTTACTCTGTCCCTGTCACGACCATCTATCATCTGGTGACTCTGTTCCAGTATCTCGCCAACTTCGGCACATCCAGCAGACCACATTCACCTTCCAATTCCCGAATCTTGTCGCACAGTCCCTGATTGATTGATCTACATCTCGATTGACGCCGATCTTATCCAGTCGACGCCGACCCTCCCCAATCGACGCCGACCAGTCTCAATCGATGCTGATTTCTCTGCAGATAGGTAAAAGGATACAGGTAACACAAATCCAGCATTTATTTCATAGTTCCCTGTTTTCTGTACTTTCTGTCTGCTGTTTAGATTCTTATTACTGCAATCAGAAAATCTAGTCTTTATTTACATCTTTTATCATGTATGCTTCTTTTCTTAATTGAAAACGTGGACTGACATCTGCTGAGGAAGCTTATCGCTTCTCGGACCCGCTTCTCGGGCAGTCCACTTAAATATCTTTTAACGTGGTCTTTTTCTGTCAAGCATCGGTGTTTTGCAGTTATTCGGATCTATTGTGCGAATTGCTCGTGTGCGCCCGTCTTGTCTACATCGGCTTCCTCATCCATCTACATCTTCGGATCTAATCCATCAGGTATCGATTTTATTGGAGTTTTTCAGGGTTTTTGTGTTTAGTTTGGTGCATTAACTTGGACAGGTAACAAGCGCAAAATTCTTGATCTACACAATGTTCTTAAAATTTATGCAAATACCGTCACCGTGGCCTTTAACGTGATGCTAATTACAATAGTAATGTTCCTTATACCATGCAAGAATAGGGCAGGTGGGATTGAAATCAGTATGAGGTTTTATAAGGGGAAGTGTAATGGCTCCCACTTTAAGAAGCTTTTCCCAGATGAAAAATAGGGCTCTCAATTGAAGTGTACTTTCATTTTTCCCACGAAACTTAAAAGTATGAATAGGGAAAGATTGGAGGAAGGTTTTTCTTGATTAGAGGGATGAGATGGACCATCTTTGAGAACTACCTCGTTGGTAGGTCCTTTGGCTTTTGAATAATTATTTTGGGGTTTTGAAGATTAAGAAGAATCATTTAATTTGAATGGTGTGAATTTCCAATTTTTATGCCATGGCCATGGTGAATGCTTCATCGAAGGTAAAAATATTTGTACCTACACATTTGGTAAGATGTGTCTACCACAAGCTCTAATGAACAACCTGGATAAGTTCAACTTGAGGTAATTGGAACGTTAATTGGTTGATAAGACTTTGTCGTGAGTAATGAAATATGTGATAGATTCATCGCCATATTGTCGTGTCGAATATAGATTGGTCATGGTGATTTTTTAACTACATTGATCAAGAAGTGATCCTAGAATGCTTGAGACACTTGGTAAAAGGAGTAGATGAAATGTCTAGGTAAACTATTGTACCAATCTAACGCGGGTCCTATTAGGGACATGGGGAATGTTTGTAAGAGAAAATCATTGTCATGGGAAATTAGGTAGTACCCATGTTTGAATGACCGAAAGTGTTGTTACGGGTCCTCTTTACTATTGAAACAGTTGAAATTAGGCATTTTCCAATGCATAGGGTATGGGAAAATAGGAATATATGGATGAATAGGCTCATTATATATTTTTTCATAGGTTAAAGAGTTATGAGAGCTGAAAATTTATGCTTCTAATGTCTGCATATTTTCCATCATCATCCTAATGAGGTCATTGGTAGGTTATGAGGAATGGGTGCCTCCTGCATTAAAGGGAGGTTGAAGATGGGTGTATGATTTGGATGGCATCCTAGTACATGGGGGTGTTGAATATGAAAAATGTGAAGGGGGGATAGATACAAGAGGAATACACCCTAAATAAGAAATAGATGAGATTGGGGGTTACTTGGTGTTACACTGTAAATAGGTGGGGTGGTTGCAACGAATCTCGTGGTAATGGGTGGTAGAGACTGAGGGATGAAAATAACTAGGTTTTGAAA
Source organism: Taxus wallichiana var. yunnanensis (assembly GCA_018340775.1). Taxonomy (NCBI): domain Eukaryota; kingdom Viridiplantae; phylum Streptophyta; class Pinopsida; order Cupressales; family Taxaceae; genus Taxus; species Taxus wallichiana. The sequence continues at coordinate 238,204,199 of CM031244.1, forward strand.
CAGGGTGTGGGTTTCCAAAACTAGAGGTTCTTGTGATGCAATTGGTATATACAAGGAAAAGGGGGTAGATGGGACCATGTTCAAGGTGGTTGGTGAAGGAATGGTTGATACCATGGGTGCAATAGATGTCATTGGAGAAATAGTAATGGAAAAGGTGGGACCTAAATTAGAGACCAAAGGGGGTGATTTGGATAAGTACAACGTCAAGCTAGTGGTAGCTTATGTGGAGGTGGGGGCGAGGGTAAGAGGAATAGATGCAAGAATGTTGTATACTAGATGTCCCGAGGAGTCTCGTGTACATGAGTGGGGAAGATAATATTGTAAGGCTACGGGATTATGATCAAGGAGTCTTGCAAACTAATCGTCCTTTGGTAGAAATGGTGATAGGATGAGTTAGATCCATAGGTGACAAGATGAAAGGTGGTGATGGGCTAGGTGGGAGTGAATGGAGACTAGAATGAAATATAAGGGTGTTGTCTTGGTCGCAATTGAACACCATCCGAATTAGCACCGACCTGGTGAAACTGTATTCTGCAGATGACATAGAAAGTAGCAAGAATGGGAAAGAATAGATACTGGTAGGTAGAGTTGGTCAATGTTTCAATTAATAAGAAAAAAGGTAAACCGGCGCTGGTTAAGATGACCGATGATGATTGAGAGGGACCGATGATGATTATGGTAACTGATACCGGTTATTATGGGAAAACACCAATATGAGAAAATGAAGCGAATCGATGAAAAAATGACATGGGAAAACTGTACTTGGTAGTGATATCAGAATGTTGGTAATATGATGATGTCTAGATGACTTCAAATAGAAATGAGAAGGTGATGAAATCATTTTAGGGTAAAATAACCAAAAGCGTTGGTAACCAACATTGGTGGGAGTATACTGATGACGGTCAGATGAGAACCAATGACGGTCACTGGACTAACATCAGTTACTGTGAAATCTAAAGAAGTGAAGAAAAATGGATTTTTTGAATTAAATCAGATGAAGAAACAACTCGAAGACCTGAGGATGATAATATGAGGCCCTAACACACTCAGAAATATTTGGAATACTCCAAGTATGATGGGGAGTGCTAAAGGAAGAAGAAAATGAAGAAACATAATCCTCGTAACTTAAAACATAATTCAGGAAGAAAGATAAGAAAAAGACATAATCCTACAAGTGGATTTTATGTTACTTTAGCTTATGCTATTTGAGACTGACTTGTGAACTCATAACAGATTTTTTTGGTTGAGAAGGTGTCCTATGAAGAGGTAATCTAAGGTGAGGTTTCTTTTTATGTTTTGGTGGGGGTGGTCCTTCGTGCGAGATAATGACTGGACAGAGAAACCAGATGGATGCCCACCGTTAATACTCGATTTTTGATCATTGGAACCTTCTTCCAAGCAAGGTGTTGTTTGAGAATAAGTGTGAATTCAGATTTGTGTAGTTTAGCAAACAGAGAGAAGAGAGAAATGTGCTTTCTATGATTCAATTGTGTCAACCATTAGCTGGGCATGACTTGCAGGTATAGGTTGCCCTCAGTTTTAAATGTCAGCTAATAATGAAGCATACAAGGATGAAATGCAACAAATTTAATAACCCAAATTGATAGTTATATTCGATGTAGAAAATGATGAATAGGAGAGAGGATTATTTTCACTAATGCAGAAAGAAAGAAGAATGATTCTTTTTAAATGCACTAAAAGAAATGTTTCATTTAGAGCAATTAGAAAGAAGGAACATATTATCAAGAGAAGAAGAATTAGTGAATAACAATTTAGAAATGAGACAAACAAGATGCAACCTATATGAATAGAAAGAAACCCACAAACGAGGGTCCCACTAGGCATGCCAAAATGTTTCACTGATAAGTTGTGTATGTATGAGAAAAATAGATAGGGTAAGGGTGAGGAGGAATACCTATGAATGAAGGTGGAAGGTAGAGTGTGCATGTTCGATTTCTCGATGCAAAGTGCTAATTGTGAGAACTTACTTTTTCTAGAAGGAACTACCTAAAATACAACACTAGACCACAAGAGGAATATTAAACTATATGTCAATGGACCGCCTAATTTAGCGTATGCTAGATCTAGAAAGTTTGATACTTCCTAGATGGTTGTCAATCCATTGTTTAATACAATTTAATTCAAGAAATAACGTAAGAAAATAACATCCTACTGTGGTTGATATGATTTAGGTATCTCATTCAAATACAATAAGAAAATATAATCTAACTGGTAAGGTTATGATCAGATCTGGAGGTTAGACAGGTAGCCAAGGTGACTGGATCGAGTCAGGATCAAGGTTTGGATGGTTTGGGCTATTTGGGTGAAGGTTATTAGGTTGTTGTTATAGGAAGAATTACTAGATATAGAGAATGACATTGGTATGATATGACTGATGTCATTTGAGAGAAAACCGATGACGGTTTAGGTTAACCGGCGTTGGTAGAGTCGAACTGATAGGAACTCGGTGAAACTTTGTTTTGAAGATTCTCTATGATTGCAAAGAGAATGGAATAATTATGGTTAGGTTTCCAAAGAAGGTGAGAATTCTTAGAGACATCTAGATTCAAGTATAGGGAGCTGGGAGGTTGTAGGTGGTTAGGTGGATGGATTGACAGGAAGGTGGGAAATGATGGGATACAAAGGAGACTAGGAGTCTCAAACAGAGATAAAGAAATTGATCTAAATAAGTATGGAAAGATGTAAATACAAATGCACTTACTTATTTTTGTAGACCAATTGGTTGGGTGGAGGTGATGGTTGATCTATGCAGCTAGTGGTCAATGCAATAGAAGTGCTTCTTGGAATGTTACCATGAATTCTTAACCTTTAGATCGTTCTTGGTGTGGATTCATTTGCTCGTATGTACGAGAGGGCTCTGGTTCATGCTTGAATGTAGATATCTCTCTCTCTAAACTTGAATAATTCTTCCAACCTCTGGAAAAAGGTTACCTAAGTGAATATATGGTAATCGATGATAGTTTAGGTTAAGCGGCATCGGTTGAGGTGAGATATCCTAGTTTTCCAAAACAACAAATCTTGGCCATCTTTTTATCAGTTCTACCCGTTCTTTTGTGTCAAAAATGGTATTTTCTGTAATTAAAAGGGAAAATTGTTAGAGAAATAATAGGCATCCAATTTCAGGGTTAGACTAAGTCTTAGTTAGTTATGGTAAGTAGAGATTGAGTCCTAGTTAAAACGAAACATGCTAAGAATAGGTCATGATGAGTTGTCTAGGTGATGTGGTGGGGTGAGGTGTCTAGGTGAGGAGGAAATTAAATTTAATTAAGGGATTTAAATTAATGAATATTGTGAGAATGGACATTAATTTAATTTTAGGTAATTAAATTAATATACATGTGGGATAAAAGGGAATGTGACCCAAATTTGGTGTCTACACCAAGAGGGAGGAGTGTCCGTAACAAAGAATATGTTGAGTTGGAATTTACCTTCATATTAAGAGGATATGGAATTTGAAGTCAATGAGCATGCAATCGAAACAATGATCTTATAAAAAAGCAAGGACAAAAATATAAGGCCATGGAGCCTAATCACTTGACTAATGAGCAGGTGTGTAATGCCATAAACAAGATGGCCTCGTAAGTGGTAATAAGAAATCAAGGTTTGAGCACAACTTTTTCATGCTTATGGTAGATAAGAAGGAAACAAAGAAATAAATAGAAAAATTATACAAGGGGCTAAGGGGCAAACATGCCGAAAAAGGGAAGCATATAGCAGGTCATGCTGGTACACAAGTTAATAAAAATTTGGAGGAATGTCCATTCTTAGTTACTCGGGCATAGATAGATTATGGTGATGAAATGGAGTATCTTGAGGACTTGGTGGGAATTTCACTAGTTAACATTCAAAAGGGTGTGGGACCATCTGTTGAAGAGCTCACCAAGGAAAAAAAGAATAACAAAATAGTAGTTGAGGCTCGAGATCACTGAGTTGGAATACTTTCTCACCCAACTCAAGGAAGCAAATACATTGGTAGATATGGGTTTCAACAGATGCAGAAAGTGTGAGCCATTTATTGAGGCTAGAATGGTGGATGAGGAAGTAGTGTTGAAAGCCAATCAAGATAAATTTCCCACAAACAAACTAGAGCACACTTAGTTGATTATTAAAAACATCATGCGAAGTAAAAATCAAGATGAAGCATGAGAATCTTGAGTTCAAAATTAGCAAGTTCGAATTCCATACTAGAATACATGGATGTTTTTATGGAGCTTGCATAGAGTTAGTGGTGGTCATTTAGGAGCTGAAGAGTAGAGTGGAGGAAATAACACTAGATCAGGTACCAGATATTGTGGAAGCAACACTAGGGAATGATTTAAAGGATTTGGAGGAGTGGAAGCAGCTGAAGGATGAAGTGAATGTAGATTTCCTCAAGCTCTTCTAGGCGTATTGAAGGTTTTTGGTATGATGCACGATTTTGGATTTTAACAATTTTGTCCCCATGAATTTTTTTGTACTTGGTGGTCAAAGAATTTCTGGGGCATAAATCTAGCTAGTGTGGGGTAATTTTGGACCCCTAAAAGATAATAAGTATAAGCAATATGAAGGGTTTTGACATGTGGGAGTTAGGTACAAAGGCAAACGTAGAATTAGAATAGATAGCGTGTGCAGGATCGTACCTGAACAAATACATTCCATACTTAGCTGCATTTTGGGGCCATGAGTGGAATTGGAAAGATAAAGGGTTGGAGTAGTGGCCAAGAAAGGTTTTGGAGATAAGAATAGAACATGAAGACTTGCAGTTCAAGAAAATTCTATTTTGAGACAGATCTCATGTGAAGGAAGTTAAAACGTCATATAGAGTTTTGGTTATTAATAGGATTAGATATATAGTTTATATTAGAAGATAATCTATTATTAGCGAGCTTGCATGCTCTTGTAGTTAGCTTATAAAACATGCATTTCTATTTCTAGCATGTGGGATATTTTTGGAGAGTGCATGAGTAGTGAAGGGAAATTCCCCACTACCTATAAATATGTATTGATTTGCATGGTATGAGGGATCTTGAGCACATATTGTAACAGAGTTATGTTCTTGGGTTTATTATCGCGCATGACTTATGGTGATACTCTTATGTATGTATTTGGCTTTTGTGTTTTATGGTGATTAATACAATGGAGTTCTATGGATGGATTCTTGTTATTAATGTATCTATTACTGGATATTTCATAGTAAACCTGATCTTGATTCTTGTTTAGCTTATTCTTGCATATGGTTGTGATCTAGATCTAGTTGTGGTTTATCTTTATATGGTTATTATGGAACTGGATTATATGTGTGTTTATCATGCTAACTCCTTGACAAATCTTCCATAAAAGAGGGACATGGTACCTTTGCGTGATTCGGGTGAGCGCTCAAGCCTTTTGAGTGATGTGTTAGTGTGCCTTGGGTTGTTTGGTAAAATAACAGGACTACAAACGAGCTGGTTTATATTTATAAAAAAATTCTAGTCACTATGATAGGGAATATTGGAGTAGGTTACAAATATTTTCAATTTTGAAGGACCTAGGTCATTTTAGGCTTCATTTGTAAAAATAAAAGTGTTGAAAATTTAGAGAGGAACATGATGATGTCATTTATTCTTTATGGAGTGAAATATTTTTCTAGTTGTAGGTTTTTTTCTAAAATATTTACATGGAGATTATACCGTGGAGATATTGCAGAGCCATGATTGATTCAAGAATAAGTTTTTGAAATTTTACATAGTTTCAAAATCAGAATCATCTCTTATAATAGGTGAAAGTGATCTGTTATGTACTTGGAAGGTAAAAATTATACTTCAAGTGTTAATTAATAGATCGATTCATGATTAAGTGAATTCAGAGATGTATCCCATCTAGGTGAACTTTTTATCAACATGTGGTGTTTAGTTTCAGTTTATTTTTCTCGCTTATTATCGGTTTTAACTTCAATAAAAGGAATGAACATTTGAATAAGCAAGGCAATTAACTAGAAAATTGGATTAAAGCTAAAATTGAATCCATTATCCACAATAGTGTGCATAAGGAATTTTGGATTATAAATATAATTTAATGTAATATATAATCATATTTTTATCATTTTATAATGGTTTTTCAATAATCCTATTGAATCAATAAAGTTGAGTTTAGAACAGAAAAAATGATAGTTAAAAATAATCGTGAAAATTTTGGGTTTCAAAACACCCAAAAGTGAATCCATAAACACTCTTAATCAAATTTAAAATCATAATATTAAATTATCTGAATAATTAAAATGATACCCTAGGGATAAAACCCATTTTTAGATCAATTTTTAGTATCAGAGTTGGTTTATCTCGACAATTACTTTCAGTTGAATATGATTTAATATTGTGATTGCTTCAATTTGTGTAGTTGGTTTAGTGTTATGAACAAGTACACATACACCATGGGAAAGATGTATAAACAAGAAAAGCTTGATGATATTGAGTCTTAACATCATTAGATCTAAGAAGATAATTCTCTCCTAAGATCCATGTATTATTCCTTAGAAGAGGATAATACTATATTGAAATTAGAATTGTAAACCAAGGATGAGCTCTTGGTAAAGTTGTAAAGTTGTGTGTAAAAGGAAATACCGTTAACTTCAAATGCGAAACAATGAATGATGAATTCTCTATAAGTATGTCACCACCAGATTCCTCTTCCCATTCAGATTCATATTCAGGTAATGATGTTTTTGGTGGTTTTGAAAGGTACACTAAAGGCATTGGATCTAAATTATTAAATAAAATGGGATTTAATAGAATTGGTTTTGGTAATAACAACCAAGGAATATCTAACCCAATACATGTCAAGGATCTTCCTTGTTATGTAGGTTTTGGTTTTTCGAGTTCAGGAACAGATATTACGTAATCCTTAAAGCATGTTGAAGGAAGAAGAGCTTTTGAAAACACAAAGTGAATACCCCACTAGCACAACAAAATGGATGTGGTAATAAAAATCAGCAAAGAGGTATTGAGATTCCACCTCCTCTTTCTGATCATAATCATAAGCCTAGGAAACATTGTAAAACTTCCAAGGATCCACTCTTTCAATTTAAGCAATATGGTTTTAATATATAGAAAATGATGAATGATTTTCCATACACTTTTGTGGACTAAGTAATCATTATGTTGCTTTTTTTTTTGGAAGAAAAGTCTTTCTTGAAAAAGTGGTTTCTTGATGATTTTAATGTGAAAGATCAATATCGTATCTTTCAGAGAGAAATGGTAAAAAAAATTCCTCTATCAAGAAGGAGAAAAATAAGAATTTTTGCACTCATTTCCATATGAGTGGACACACAGTTGAAAACTACAAGAAATTTCACCCAAGAAGCCATCAAATGTATGGTAAGAAAAGGTTGGTATACAAGGTTAAAAAAACTTGTTATTCCACCAATTAAGAATGAATCAACCTTGGATATATCCATAGATAATCCACATATGAGTCCATTTTACTTTGATATGGAAATTTAAAACTCGTGTTTTGGATAGATTTATATTTTCATAGTTGTAATTGATGAATAACATGCATTATTTTCAAAGCATTTTGTGGGATTCCGATGAATGTTAAAAGGAAAAATTCCCATATTTTCATTTTGCTTTGAAATTGGAAAAATGGTGTCACCTGTAGGGAATATTTGAGGGACATGTTAATCATACTCAGATTATACTTCTCACTTGTTAAGATGATAAAAATCCATTTCTATTTTTAACAACAGAGTATGCAGATTCAATGGGCATGTGTATAATGTCTATTTTTGGAAATTTGCATTTTAGTATCTATTGTTAATTTTAATTTGTTCAAATATGGACACCATTTTGCTATTGTAACTAATATAAAATCTTATTGTATCTATATATGATATTTGCACATAATTTAAGATCCTTATTTTGGGCATTTATTGCAACTATCCTATATGGTTACAATTAGAGTGTGTATTTATTGCACTAACAAACTATTTGTATATGTTCCCTGGTGATATTGTGTAGTAGTTAACAACTTCACCATTGTGGGTATGCATGCAGTCATATTCTATTATTTTTTCAAATAGGTAATACTAGTTTTGAAGGGGCTAAAAAAACCTTTACAAAAAAAGAGTGCATGGCACTCGGGACAACAAAAGGATCCAAAACACCGAGTCAAACAGGCTTGACAGACATGTATATGTACACTTAAAAAAAAGTAGACCAAAAAAGGTCTAAGTATTAACGTTCATACAAGTATTTTTAAAAATATTTAAAAAGGAAAATTCTTAGAACAACTAGAAGAAACAAACCATAGGAAAGGGAAAACAGAGAAAATATCAGCCAAAGGGTTGCCATCAGTCCACCTTTCTTTGCGTATCTTTACTTTTGGTTCTAGTGTTGGAGCCCTCCTCCTTGTTTCCTTTGCACTTGATGATGACTCTAGAAGGAATTTTACCATTGTTATTCTCCTCAATATCCCCAATGTCTTCCTCATCAGTACTGCTCAATTCCAACTTCATATTAACCTCATCCTTTTCTACTTGAATTTTGGCAATCTGATCTTAAAGGATCGAGATCCTCTTCTCTTGCATAATGAAATCAACATTCAAACCACCAATACACTTGTTTTGGATATCAATTTATCTGTGGAAATATTTGACTTCCTAAACCAAATTTTTATTGACCACCAAAATAGTGTTAGAATCGCCTCCACTCTAAGAATGTGAGCTTCCCAATCAATAGTTTCTCTCGGTTCTTTCCTACTTCTCAAACTTTACTCCCTAGGAAGATCCCCATTTTTCATATCACAAAGGATGTCAACAATACCAGAAGGGACCTTTTATTGACACCTATTTTTCCTTTTTTACATATGAGATGCCAAGGTCTCATTGTCTGAATCATCACTTTTTCCCTGAGGTCTAGGAGAGATAAGGATTATGCCTTTCTTAAACAACAAAAAAATAAGGCCATAGTGGAGAGTATTTTCCATCTCATCATTTTGGTAGTTAGAGATGGAAGTGGTAAAATACCAGAGAAGGAAAAAGGAAATATCATCTCCAGGTTTCTATGACGATAATTCAAAATGGGTAGGTGGTAAGAAAAAATATTCCTAAATTTTCCCTCAAGAGTAAGGTATTTTATCACCATGAGACAAACATCCACCCATCTACGGAAAGAAATTTCGACTATACCGTCATCATCTTTGCACAATATTTTCCCAGATGAAGAAGCTATAAATATCATGTTTTTCCTACTCTTATCCTCAAAAATTTTAATACCATAAATGGGCATACTAGTGGCTTCGTGATGGAGTTCTCATTAACCTCAATTTCATTTCCCCATCTTAACTCTACGATCCACCCATGCTTTCTTGAATTTGTTGGCAAGATGCAGATCATGGCCCTAAAGATTCTCAATATAGATGTACAACCCACCCCTACGAAGAATTTTCCATAGCGTATCATCCCTTTTAAGATGCATATAGGTAGTAGATTTGGTTCTCACATGATCCCCACCCTTGGTAATACCTCGACAAAAAACCGTTGTAGTAGTGATATTTGAGAAAGAAAAATGAGAGGAGGTAGATATTTAACACAATTTGGGTGTTAAAAACCTTATCAATATTTCTATTTGCATCCACATGAGTTCTTTTTGCATATCCCTATGATTATGAAGCTTTATCTCAGAAAATATTTTCTTCATTAATCAAATTTTTGATATGATTCCAAGGTAACTCCTCCTGCTGCCACCTCATTTGTTCTTGAAGGTCATTTTCATGATTTTCCATGCCATCCACAATCTTGTTTCTGCTCCTATACAAATGTTATATCTCAACCCTTCCAAATTTTACCATCAATTGTTTGGCCTCCTAAATTATTTTCTTAATCTTCCATCCCATGTTATCATTGTGCTTAAGGGAATTAATAACACACATGGAATATCCTTCAATTATAAGGTTTTGAATATTCATGGAATCACTAAGATTTAATCCCCACAACATAGCTATGGATTCAACATGATTATTTGAATGAAACCCACAGGATCGGCATACACCCTTAAACAATATCCCTTATGATCTTGTATTATCTTTCCTCCCTCAGCATTTCCTTTCATCACTTTAGCTGATCTATTGAAGTTTAATTTTCACCAAATAGAAGGTGGGAATTCCCACTTAACCTTCTTATTTTTCACCTCCCTAACTTTTCCATTAATCTCATAGGGACCTTGAGATTTAAATCATTTAGGATATCCAGGTCTAAACCTAAGGGAGGTTTAATAGACTTGCATTTAACATTTTGAAAATTATCTTTGAGGTTTGGGATGATAAGCCTCACAACCTTCTTGGGATAGGAACTCTAATTTATGAAAATTGATTTATTCTTTTCAATCTAGATCCCCCATAGGGTATGCGGAAGGGTCAATTTCCATAGTTCCTTAACACTATCATAGTGGAAAATGGAAGTCCATTATTAAGGAAGGTTTGAGATTTTATCCTTTTTACAATTTAATTATTGGGATAGATATTACATTTACATATTCATGTGATTCAATTTTGAATATAGCTATTTTTAGTATGTGTCGTCTAAACATTTTGGATCGTTATATTTAGTGTTAACAATTTCACAGGGATAGTGGACACTAGTTATTTTTGGAATGTAGTTATCTTTTTACACTAATCTATTTTGGTGGAATTGTATTTTCGGTGATTGGCTGTATAACAAAGTATCAGTTGAACACTTGAATTCTTTTGTTGAATGGGTGTTATTATCTGATTGATTGTTTATGATGAAATCACGAGGATTTGACATAGTTTTTGTATAATTTGAGAAGGTCCCAGTATTAGTTGGACACTTGATTTCTATTATTGAATGGGTGTTTTTATCTGATCTTATTTTTTTGACTAGTTAATCAACAATCTGAATTAATTTAACCCATAATGTTATTTCTAGTTCCTATATGTGATTGTGAAATGCAGGATGAGTTAGCAATGTTTATGGGTGAAAAATAAATTTTTGTGGATAAAAATCATTCCCATTTGGGAGAAGTGATCCAGAGGAAATTATGAAGTGTATATGTTCCCTAAACCTCCCCAAACTATGACCAAATGATAAATCATCTTGAGATATTTTCAATGATATCAAGAACTTGAAAAACATATTTCGAGATACAAATGTTATTACAAGTCAAAGATGGTTTTAAAATGGGTCAAACTTGGTCAACTAGCCAATATGGGGTTAACACATGGCAAAACTGAAAAATGGGAAAAATGTAAAAATTATGTTTTAAACGCGGTCTTCCTCACTCATAAATGGAAAGGTGGGCCATGGTATTTTTCAGGTGGGGCCCTCTTCCGGGATCAACATACTTTTTGGAGGGGTGACTTTTCCACCTTTTCTTTGTATTTACATTGTCAAAAATTTCATTATATCTTCCTTATAATTCCATTGCAGGATGCATGTGGTACTTTGGATTGCAGGGTATTTAATTGGAATGATTTATATTACATTGAGCAGCTCGCCCAAGCTATGTATAAACTCGGTTCATTGGGCCAACTCAACCATAGCTCTTTAACAACTAAGTGGGGTGGTAAACTCACCAACAGTTGGCCTTATCTACTACAACTTCAAAGTGAGCCCAATATTCAGGACATATCGAGGGATCAACATTGGTGTGGTGGTTCAAACCTAGCCGGCCATATAGACATGGCACCTTAAAACTCGGAAATATATATGAGATCAACAAATAAGGACCTCAAACAACATGTCCAGATCAACATCCCACATAGACCGGTCAACACAACGTGGCGGATCAACTCACCACAATCCACCTACATGGACTTCATACACAAATCAGCCCAACATTGGACAATCTAACCAATGCAACGACTAGCACAATACATGGCAAAAAAATATCCTAATGTGTGGATGAAGCCACACACATGGAAGATGAGTGAGCCCAATTTAAACCATGTCAGCCCCTTACCCATGACCAATGTGGGATTTTTATCTTGAATGTGCAAATCATTGGCAAAGGAGAAGGAAGGGAAATCAACCCCACGACCTTAGGGGAAAAAAAAATCAGCTTGAGCCACAAGGGCTCAACATGATATAAAATAATCTTGCTCATATTTATAAAAAAATTCCAATGATCACATTATAGGGAAGATTGGATCGGGTTAGAAAGATATTCAATTTTGAAGAACCTCGAGTCATTTTTAGGATTCATCTAAAAAGTACAAGTATTCGAATTACTAGAGTAACATGATGATGCCATTTATTCTTCATGAAGTGTAATAATTTTCTATTTGTAGTTGTTTTTCTAACACAATTACAAAGAGATCACACTATACGATATCTTTGCAAAGCCATGGATTGATTTGGGAACAATTTTGGTACATTTGGTAGAGTTTCAAAATCAGAATTAGCTCTTTAATCAGGTGATAATGATCTATTAGGCACTTTGGAAAGTAAAAATTATACTTCAAGTGTCAATTAATATATTGATTCACAATTAAGTGAATCCAGAGACGTATCCCATTTGGGTGAACTCTGTTATCAATGTGTGGTGTTTTGTTTCAGTTTATTTTGTTTCTTATTATAAATTTTAACTTTAGTATAAAGAATAAATATTTGAATAAGTAAGGTAATTAACTAGAAAATCATATTAAAGATAAAATTGAATTCATTATCCACAAAAGTGTGCACAAAGCAATTTTGGATTATAAATCAAATTGAATGCACTAAATAATCATCTTGTGATCAGTTTATAATGGTTTTTTTAATAATACTATTGAATCACAAAAGTTGATTTTAGAAGAGAAAATTGATCGTTAAGAGAATGGGGTTTCAAAACACCCAAAAGTGAATCCATAAACACTCTTGATCAAATTTAAAATAAAAATCTTAAAGTATCCAAAAATTAAAATGGTACCCAAGGGTAAAAACCATTTTCAGATCATTTGAATCATGAGTCCCTATTTGACACAATAGAATTAGGAAAACCAAAATGAACCCACACATTAGCAAAAAAATAACTCAATTGCATCACTAGATTTAATGGTATTCTTATAAGGAATGAGAACACAAATTTTCTTGAATCAATTCACTACTACAAAAATATAATCATTCCCTTTCTTGGAGGTATAAAAACCACTCATGAAATCCACGGATATTTTTTCCCATTGTTGGGAAGGAACTAGTAATGGAATATATACACCCAACTTTCTATTACTAGGCTTTTTTGTACTACATAAAACAAAACCCATGATAAATTTGGCAACTTCTACTTGTATGTTTGGCCAATAAACATACTTATATAAGTGTGCCATAGTCTTTGTCATACCAAAGTGACCAGTTACATTAGAATTGAATGTTTCCCTCATCAACTGAACTCTTTCCCCCTTTAGAACACAAATTTTCTTGTTCTTGTAGAGAATCTCATCCTAGAATTAGTATTATACCCTAAGGGAAAATTCCTCACTTGGAGGTTTCTAGTGAAATATTTCTCCAAAATATGAATTTTCTCAAAAGATTTCTGATATTATTCACCTAAAAAAGGCTAAAGAAGATTCAAGGTGCCCACAACTGAAATTAAAGAATACTTAGAGATCATATAAAATAATTGGTTAGTCATAATTGGCTTGATAAAAAATTATAACTATTATTTCCCCTCATTGTTATCCTTCAAAGAATTCTTGTACAATCCCAAGTTTAGAACCAGACTATCAGGTAACAAATGTATCTCATTCTCAATTGGCCTAACCAAAGGTAGTCCCATAGGTTCTTGGGAAAATTTCATGAACTACTTAATTTTATTCTACTATTTTTTATTAAACATGCTATAAGTGGTCTTATATGTAACAAGTTCCTCTTCTTTTATATCTCTCAAAGAAGTAATGAAATTTTTGCTAGCATATATAAGCTTCTTAAATTCAAAGGAACTTACCAAAGATATCTTTGAGTCCCCTGCAAAAGCTGAAAATATGTAACTCTTACCATCCTTCACCAAATGGTATCGGTAGAATCTTATTACAAAGAGATCACACTATAGAGATATTGCAAAGCCATGGATTGATTTGGGAACAATTTTTTGTACATTTGGCAGAGTTTCAAAATCAGAATTAGCTCTTTAATAAGGTGATAATGATCTATTAGGCACTTTGGAAGGTAAAAATTATACTTCAAGTGTTAATTAATACATTGATTCACAATTAAGTGAATCCAGAGATGTATCCCATCTGGGTGAACTCGTTATCAATGTGTGGTGTTTTGTTTCAGTTTATTTTGTTTCTTATTATAAACTTTAACTTTAGTATAAAGAATAAATATTTGAATAAGTAAGGAAATTAACTAGAAAATCATATTAAAGATAAAATTGAATTCGTTATCCACAACAAAGTGTACACGAAGAAATTTTGGATTATAAATCAAATTGAATTCACTAAATAATCATCTTGTGATGAGTTTATAATGGTTTTTAATAATCCTATTGAATCACAAAAGTTGATTTTAGAAGAGAAAATTTGATCGTTAAGAGAATAGGGTTTCAAAACACCTAAAAGTGAATCCATAAAGACTCTTGATCAAATATAAAATAAAAATCTTAAAGTATCCAAAAATTAAAATGGTACCCAAGGGTAAAAACCATTTTTAGATCATTTGAATCATGAGTCCCTATTTGACACAATAGAATTAGGAAAACCAAAATGAACCCACACATTAGCAAAAAATAACTCAATTGCATCACTAGATTTAATTGTATTCTTATAAGGAATGAGAATACAAATTTTACTTGAATCAATTCACTACTACAAAAATATAATCATTCCCTTTCTTGGAGGTATAAAAACCACTCATGAAATCCACAGATATTTTTTCCCATTTTTGGGAAGGAACTAGTAATGGAATATATACCCAACTTTCTATTACTAGGTTTTTTGTACTACATAAAACAAAACCCATGATAAATTTGGCAACTTCTACTTGTATGTTTGGCCGGTGAACATACTTATATAAGTGTGCCATAGTCTTTGTCATACCAAAGTGACCGATTACATTAGAATTGAATGTTTCCCTCATCAACTGAACTCTTTCCCCCTTAAGAACACAAATTTTCTTGTTCTTGTAGAGAATCTCATCCTAGAATTAGTATTATACCCTAAGGGAAAATTCCTCACTTGAGGTTTCTAGTGAAATATTTCTCCAAAATATGAATTTTTCTCAAAAGATTTCTGATATTATTCACCTAAAAAAGGCTAAAGAAGATTCAAGGTGCCCATAATTGAAATTAAAGGATACTTAGAGATCATATAAAATAATTGGTTAGTCATAATTGGCTTGATAAAAATTATAACTATTATTTCCCTCATTGTTATCCTTCAAAGAATTCTTGTACAATGCCAAGTTTGGAAGTGGACTATCGGGTAACAAGTGTATCTCATGCTCAATTGGCCTAACCAAAGGTAGTCCCATAGGTTCTTGGGAAAATTTCATGAACTACTTAATTTTATTCTACTATTGTTTATTAAACATGCTATAAGTGGTCTTATATGTAACAAGTTCCTCTTCTTTTATATCTCTCAAAGAAGTAATGAAAATTTTGCTAGCATATATAAGCTTCTTAAATTCAAAGGAACTTACCAAAGATATCTTTGAGTCCCCTAAAAAGCTGAAAATATGTAACTCTTACCATCCTTCACCAAATGGTATCGGTAGATTCTTATTACAAAGAGATCACACTATAGAGATATTGCAAAGCCATGGATTGATTTGGGAACAATTTTTGTACATTTGGCAGAGTTTCAAAATCAGAATTAGCTCTTTAATCAGGTGATAATGATCTATTAGGCACTTTGGAAGGTAAAAATTATACTTCAATTGTTAATTAATACATTGATTCACAATTAAGTGAATCCAGAGATGTATCCCATCTGGGTGAACTCCATTATCAATGTGTGGTGTTTTGTTTCAGTTTATTTTGTTTCTTATTATAAACTTTAACTTTAGTATAAAGAATAAATATTTGAATAAGTAAGGAAATTAACTAGAAAATCATATTAAAGATAAAATTGAATTCGTTATCCACAACAAAGTGTACACGAAGAAATTTTGGACTATAAATCAAATTGAATTCACTAAATAATCATCTTTTGATCAGTTTATAATGGTTTTTTTAATAATCCTATTGAATCACAAAAGTTGATTTTAGAAGAGAAAATTTGATCGTTAAGAGAATGGGGTTTTAAAACACCCAAAAGTGAATCCATAAAGACTCTTGATCAAAGTTAAAATAAAAATCTTAAAGTATCCAAAAATTAAAATGGTACCCAAGGGTAAAAACCATTTTCAGATCATTTGAATCATGAGTCCCTATTTGACACAATAGAATTAGGAAAACCAAAATGAACCCACACATTAGCAAAAAAATAACTCAATTGCATCACTAGATTTAATGGTATTCTTATAAGGAATGAGAATACAAATTTTACTGAATCAATTCACTACTACAAAAATATAATCATTCCCTTTCTTGGAGGTATAAAAACCACTCATGAAATCCACGGATATTTTTTCCCATTGTTGGGAAGGAACTAGTAATGGAATATATACACCCAACTTTCTATTACTAGGTTTTTGTACTACATAAAACAAAACCCATGATAAATTTGGCAACTTCCACTTGTATGTTTGGCCTTATATAAGTGCCAACATACCAAAGTGACCATTACATTAGAATTGAATGTTTCCCTCATCAAATGAACTCTTTCCCCTTAAGAACACAAATTTTCTTGTTCTTGTAGAGAATCTCATCCTAGAATTAGTATTATACCCTAAGGGAAAATTCCTCACTTGGAGGTTTCTAGTGAAATATTTCTCCAAAATATGAATTTTTCTCAAAAGATTTCTGATATTATTCACCTAAAAAAGGCTAAAGAAGATTCAAGGTGCCCATAATTGAAATTAAAGGATACTTAGAGATCATATAAAATAATTGGTTAGTCATAATTGGCTTGATAAAAATTATAACTATTATTTCCCTCATTGTTATCCTTCAAAGAATTCTTGTACAATGCCAAGTTTGGAACCGCACTATCGGGTAACAAATGTATCTCATGCTCAATTGGCCTAACCAAAGGTAGTCCCATAGGTTCTTGGGAAAATTTCATGAACTACTTAATTTTATTCTACTATTGTTTATTAAACATGCTATAAGTGGTCTTATATGTAACAAGTTCCTCTTCTTTTATATCTCTCAAAGAAGTAATGAAAATTTTTGCTAGCATATATAAGCTTCTTAAATTCAAAGGAACTTACCAAAGATATCTTTGAGTCCCTGCAAAAGCTGAAAATATGTAACTCTTACCATCCTTCACCAAATGGTATCGGTAGATTCTTATTACAAAGAGATCACACTATAGAGATATTGCAAAGCCATGGATTGATTTGGGAACAATTTTTGTACATTTGGCGAGTTTCAAAATCAGAATTAGCTCTTTAATCAGGTGATAATGATCTATTAGGCACTTTGGAAGGTAAAAATTATACTTCAATTGTTAATTAATACATTGATTCACAATTAAGTGAATCCAGAGATGTATCCCATCCGGGTGAACTCCATTATCAATGTGTGGTGTTTTGTTTCAGTTTATTTTGTTTCTTATTATAAACTTTAACTTTAGTATAAAGAATAAATATTTGAATAAGTAAGGAAATTAACTAGAAAATCATATTAAAGATAAAATTGAATTCGTTATCCACAACAAAGGTACACGAAGAAATTTTGGACTATAAATCAAATTGAATTCACTAAATAATCATCTTTTGATCAGTTTATAATGGTTTTTTTAATAATCCTATTGAATCACAAAAGTTGATTTTAGAAGAGAAAATTTGATCGTTAAGAGAATGGGGTTTAAAACACCTAAAAGTGAATCCATAAAGACTCTTGATCAAAGTTAAAATAAAAATCTTAAAGTATCCAAAAATTAAAATGGTACCCAAGGGTAAAAACCATTTTTAGATCATTTGAATCATGAGTCCCTATCTGACACAATAGAATTAGGAAAACCAAAATGAACCCACACATTAGCAAAAATAACTCAATTGCATCACTAGATTTAATGGTATTCTTATAAGGAATGAGAATACAAATTTTACTGAATCAATTCACTACTACAAAAATATAATCATTCCCTTTCTTGGAGGTATAAAAACCACTCATGAAATCCACGGATATTTTTTCCCATTGTTGGGAAGGAACTAGTAATGGAATATATACACCCAACTTTCTATTACTAGGTTTTTGTACTACATAAAACAAAACCCATGATAAATTTGGCAACTTCTACTTGTATGTTTGGAACATACTTATATAAAACATACCAAAGTGACCAGTTACATTAGAATTGAATGTTTCCCTCATCAATGAACTCTTTCCCCCTTAAGAACACAAATTTTCTTGTTCTTGTAGAGAATCTCATCCTAGAATTAGTATTATACCCTAAGGGAAAATTCCTCACTTGAGGTTTCTAGTGAAATATTTCTCCAAAATATGAATTTTTCTCAAAAGATTTCTGATATTATTCACCTAAAAAAGGCTAAAGAAGATTCAAGGTGCCCATAATTGAAATTAAAGGATACTTAGAGATCATATAAAATAATTGGTTAGTCATAATTGGCTTGATAAAAATTATAACTATTATTTCCCCTCATTGTTATCCTTCAAAGAATTCTTGTACAATGCCAAGTTTGGAACCAGACTATCGGGTAACAAATGTATCTCATGCTCAATTGGCCTAACCAAAGGTAGTCCCATAGGTTCTTGGGAAAATTTCATGAACTACTTAATTTTATTCTACTATTGTTTATTAAACATGCTATAAGTGGTCTTATATGTAACAAGTTCCTCTTCTTTTATATCTCTCAAAGAAGTAATGAAAATTTTTGCTAGCATATATAAGCTTCTTAAATTCAAAGGAACTTACCAAAGATATCTTTGAGTCCCCCGCAAAAGCTGAAAATATGTAACTCTTACCATCCTTCACCAAATGGTATCGGTAGATTCTTATTACAAAGAGATCACACTATAGAGATATTGCAAAGCCATGGATTGATTTGGGAACAATTTTTGTACATTTGGCGAGTTTCAAAATCAGAATTAGCTCTTTAATCAGGTGATAATGATCTATTAGGCACTTTGGAAGGTAAAAATTATACTTCAATTGTTAATTAATACATTGATTCACAATTAAGTGAATCCAGAGATGTATCCCATCTGGGTGAACTCCATTATCAATGTGTGGTGTTTTGTTTCAGTTTATTTTGTTTCTTATTATAAACTTTAACTTTAGTATAAAGAATAAATATTTGAATAAGTAAGGAAATTAACTAGAAAATCATATTAAAGATAAAATTGAATTCGTTATCACAACAGTGTACACGAAGAAATTTTGGACTATAAATCAAATTGAATTCACTAAATAATCATCTTTTGATCAGTTTATAATGGTTTTTTTAATAATCCTATTGAATCACAAAAGTTGATTTTAGAAGAGAAAATTTGATCGTTAAGAGAATGGGGTTTCAAAACACCCAAAAGTGAATCCATAAAGACTCTTGATCAAAGTTAAAATAAAAATCTTAAAGTATCCAAAAATTAAAATGGTACCCAAGGGTAAAAACCATTTTTAGATCATTTGAATCATGAGTCCCTATTTGACACAATAGAATTAGGAAAACCAAAATGAACCCACACATTAGCAAAAAAATAACTCAATTGCATCACTAGATTTAATGGTATTCTTATAAGGAATGAGAATACAAATTTTATCTGAATCAATTCACTACTACAAAAATATAATCATTCCCTTTCTTGGAGGTATAAAAACCACTCATGAAATCCACGGATATTTTTCCCATTGTTGGGAAGGAACTAGTAATGGAATATATACACCAACTTTCTATTACTAGGTTTTTGTACTACATAAAACAAAACCCATGATAAATTTGGCAACTTCCACTTGTATGTTTGGCCGTAAACATACCAAAGTGACCAGTTACATTAGAATTGAATGTTTCCCTCATCAACTGAACTCTTTCCCCTTAAGAACACAAATTTTCTTGTTCTTGTAGAGAATCTCATCCTAGAATTAGTATTATACCCTAAGGAAAATTCCTCACTTGAGGTTTCTAGTGAAATATTTCTCCAAAATATGAATTTTCTCAAAAGATTTCTGATATTATTCACCTAAAAAGGCTAAAGAAGATTCAAGGTGCCCATAATTGAAATTAAAGGATACTTAGAGATCATATAAAATAATTGGTTAGTCATAATTGGCTTGATAAAAATTATAACTATTATTTCCCCTCATTGTTATCCTTCAAAGAATTCTTGTACAATGCCAAGTTTGGAACCCAGACTATCGGGTAACAAATGTATCTCATGCTCAATTGGCCTAACCAAAGGTAGTCCCATAGGTTCTTGGGAAAATTTCATGAACTACTTAATTTTATTCTACTATTGTTTATTAAACATGCTATAAGTGGTCTTATATGTAACAAGTTCCTCTTCTTTTATATCTCTCAAAGAAGTAATGAAAATTTTTGCTAGCATATATAAGCTTCTTAAATTCAAAGGAACTTACCAAAGATATCTTTGAGTCCCCTGCAAAAGCTGAAAATATGCAACTCTTACCATCCTTCACCAAATGGTATTGATAGATTCTTATTACAAAGAGATCACGTTATAGAGATATTCCAAAGCCATGGATTGATTTGGGAACAATTTTTGTACATTTGGCGAGTTTCAAAATCAGAATTAGCTCTTTAATCAGGTGATAATGATCTATTAGGCACTTTGGAAGGTAAAAATTATACTTCAATTGTTAATTAATACATTGATTCACAATTAAGTGAATCGAGAGATGTATCCCATCCGGGTGAACTCCATTATCAATGTGTGGTGTTTTGTTTCAGTTTATTTTGTTTCTTATTATAAACTTTAACTTTAGTATAAAGAATAAATATTTGAATAAGTAAGGAAATTAACTAGAAAATCATATTAAAGATAAAATTGAATTCGTTATCCACAATAAAGGTACACGAAGAAATTTTGGATTATAAATCAAATTGAATTCACTAAATAATCATCTTTTGATCAGTTTATAATGGTTTTTTTAATAATCCTATTGAATCACAAAATTTGATTTTAGAAGAGAAAATTTGATCGTTAAGAGAATGGGGTTTCAAAACACCTAAAAGTGAATCCATAAAGACTCTTGATCAAATTTAAAATAAAAATCTTAAAGTATCCAAAAAATTAAAATGGTACCCAAGGGTGAAAACCATTTTCAGATCATTTGAATCATGAGTCCTGTTTGACACAATAGAATTAGGCAAACCAAAATGAACCCACACATTAGCAAAAATAACTCAATTGCATCATTGGATTTAAAGGTATTCTTATAAGGAATGAGAATACAAATTTTACTAAATCAGTTCACTACTACAAAAATATAATCATACCCTTTCTTGGAGGTATAAAAACCACTCATGAAATCCATGGATATGTTTTCCCATTGTTGGGAAGGAACTAGTAATGGAATATATACACCCAACTTTCTATTACTAGGTTTGCTTGTACTACATAAAACACAACCCCTGATAAATTTGTCAACTTCTACTTGTATGTTTGGCCAAGTAAACATACTTATATAAGTGTGCCATAGTCATTGTCATACCAAAGTGACCAGTTACATTAGAATTGCATGTTTACCTCATCAACTGAACTCTTTCCCCTTAAGAACACAATTTTTCTTGTTCTTGTAGAGAATCTCATCCTAGAAGTAGTATTATACCCTAAGGGAAAATTCCTCACTTGGAGGTTTCTAGTGAAATATTTCTCCAAAATATGAATTTTCTCAAAATATTTCTTATATTATTCACATACAAAAGGCTCAAGAAGATTCAAGGTTCCCACAACTGAAAGTAAATGATACTTAGAGGGCATATAAACTAATTGGTTAGTCATGCTTGGCATGATAAAAAATTGTAACTATTATTTCCCCTCATTGTTATCCTTCAAAGAATTCTTGTACAATCCCAAGTTTGGAAGAAGACTATCAGGTAAAAATGTATCTCATGCTCAATTGGCCTAACCAAAGGTAGTCCCATAGGTTCTTGGGAAAATTTCATGAACAACTTAATTTTATTCTACTATTTTTTATCAAACATGCTATAAGTGGTCTTATATGTAACAAGTTCCTCTTCTTTTATATCTCTCAAAAGAAGTAATGAAATTTTTGCTAGCATATATAATCTTTTTAACTTCAAAGGAACTTACCAAAGAGATCTTTGAGTCCCCTAAAAAAGATGAAAATATGTAACTCTTACCATCCTTCACCAAATGGTATCGGTTGAATCTTATTATGAAGATGACATCCCGATATACAATTATGGGCATCCAAGCACTACACCACACATATCAAGCGGAATGATATCCACATGTAGTTTCATCAATGAACTTTTTATCAATACCATATGTATGTTTTCATTACTTTTTAACCTTAATGTCTACGCCTTTATTCACCCAACCCAATGAATATGGATTTGGATGATTGCAAGTCTCTAACTTTATATTATCAACTAACTCCTTACTTATCAAATTATCTTGAGAACAAGCATAAAAAAGAGCATCCACTTTGGTTTTCTTCATTTGGATTTTTATATGAAAATATTAGTAAGCTCATTTTCTTGAACAACATTATTAATACCAAAACATACCTCTCTAGAAATGGAGGTACAGAGATTGTCTCATCTATCTCTTTACCGCAAAAATATCCTCTCCTAAGAGGGTATCCGTGGCCTTATTTTTGTTCTTATTTTTGAAGGGATGTAATTCTGGGTGGAGATTAAAACAATTTACCTCAGAATGAGTTTGAACATTACAAGGACCACAATTAAATTTAGTATTCTTCTAAGAAATGGAAGTAGCATTCATCTTACCTTCCCTGTTTCCTTTCTCCTTTTCCTTGGTGTCACCTTGTTTGTTTGAAGCACGTTAACAGGTAGATGAATTATTCTTCTCATCCTTCTCTAGATATTGGGCTTGAGAACAAGCCTCATCTACATTCACCGGCTTGGCCAAGAGGACTGTTCTCCTCAAGTGGCTATAAATTCCACCAATGTACTTCATTATTATGTCTCGCCTTGCTACATATTTTCCCATTTGGATATATTTCTTCCGAACTTGATGGTGTACTTATGCAAATTTTAGCCTTGTTTCTCGCTTGATATATTACCAATACATGGACCTCTCTTCCTCATAACAAATAGGATATAATTTCTTCTTTATTATCATCTTAAATGTATGCCACTTACAAATAGGAGGAAGGTTCTTAACAACCAAAGTATGAAAATATATTTTAAACTAAGTTAAATCATGATAGGTTAATCTTAACCTTTGCAAACAATATCTACTAAATCTCATTTATTTGATGCAAAATGAAATATACCTCAAGTTGAGCTTTCCAATAATCAATCTTCTCGGAATTCATGTCCTCATTATAAGGTTGAATCTCTATATTTTACTCCACTTTGAATGGAGGAGGAGTAAGGTTGGAACAAAGTTGTTCTTCCTCATATTCATGATTGTCATTGTTATGGTATCCTAGTGACTATTTTGGAACACCATGCTTCTCCATGAGAAATCTTGTGATGGACTCTAACTTCCCAATAGATGAGGAAATATTGCCCACATCTTTGGACAGACTTTCCACATCCACCTCCAACTTGTAGAAACATTCTTCTTCAGTCTCACATGCATCTTCACTATGAGCCATGTTTTAGATTCCTTTCTTCCACTTATTGGTGGAAATATCTTCTTCAAAAGGAATGAGGATACCTTCACCGCTTTCACTTCCCTTTTGGGTAAGTGACATCTAAATAAACATAACAACACAAGATAAACCACATAAGATAATTGATCTTAACTTCTCTAATACCAATATGATCCATAAAGTACCTCTTTTAAGAAATAAATAGATCAAGTTTTGTGATAATGAATGGAAATTTTAATAAATCTCTTAATATCCATTTTATTATGTAATAATTATTCACACAATAATAGAAATGAAATATACCTTAAAAGGAGACAATAATTTTACTCTAGAGAATCCCAATGTGGGAAAAACTCCATGTGGCTAAGTGATTGTTTCCTTCACTATGTAAATATCCAATAAAATACAATTTTATTATCAAAATAAGACCTTCAAGAAGGATTCAATCTCCTTTTATTTGCATTACTTTTTTACAATCCTCAACAAGAAAGAACTCAACTCTTTATGAACAAAATAAGAAAAATTCCAACTTCCTCCTTTTCTCACACTTGAATTCACTCAAATCACTTTCTTAGAATGAATAAATGCACTTATATTTATAGTTTCTCTGCCCAAGGATGGAAGGAAGGTGAAACAAACCATTTTTAGAAGCCCAAACATTTGTAACTATTCAGATTCCTTATTTTGGCACTATTGGGATAAAACCATGTGCCAATTCCATACCCTTTACTCAACAAAGTTACAGTGGTTTTATGGCAATTCTATGATAGTCACACATTTAATACATAAAATAGAACAATAAATGGTCTCTTTTTCATTCAAAGGTGTCTCGATCACCATAAACCTGACTTAACCATTTTCCTATAACAATGAACATGTTGAGGGTATGTTTTACAAGTCTTAATAAGGAGAATACATAGAATTGGGTATTTCTAGATCCATTTTTGGATCAATGACTCATATAAAAATAAATACAAGGTAGTTGGAAAGTTTCCCAAGGCTCATTATGAGGTCCTTGTGATCCCCAAATTGCCTAAAACTATTTTAAATTTTTGGGAGTGTGTGATAAGTTTTACTTGTCCTATACTCTACTCAAAAGTGGCCTCAAAAGAGGAATCTGAAGTTTACCTAAAATATAAAATTTTCAACTTCCCCCTTAAGGCAAGATCCACCCAAAAATGGTAATAAATTTTCCCATAACTCAAATACAACATTTAAATTAAAAGCAATTAATTTGGCTAAGGGTCTCATGAAGGTGTCAAACAACAAGACAAGGTAAAGAAAATGAATAAATTAAACACTTTTCACCATACACATATCCCGAACCATCTAATTCCAATTTTGGTTGACTTGTGTTTATGAAGGAGCTCCATGGGAGTTAGTCCCACTTTCTATCCTCTTTGGAATTTTTAGTTTTATTTCTTCATGTATAAAGTTTGGGTACCTATTCGTCATATGCACACTCAACGCATGCATCATATCCACTCAACATGATTAACCAAAATCACTACTACTAAATTAGGAAATAAACACACCAATTTCCCATGTATTTAATTTTTCATTAGAATTTAAAACATGCTCAAAATATATTGATTATCATCATCAAAATTAAATATCGTGAACAACAACACTTGTAACATTAATTAGATATATCCATCCAAAATAATAGAAACTACCATCAAGTTATGCCAAATCCATGTGATTAAATCATAAGGTTAGTACCTTGTGCTAACTCATAATCATAAAATCCATGATCCAAAATAAATTGAGAACATAGGCATCTAATGCAAATACAAAATATACAATGAAATATATGATGAAAAGTACGGTATGAAAGGAGATATAACTAAAATGATTTACGAGGTAAGCGGACACTACATTTATCATCCCTATCAGCATATGAAGAGGGAAACATATGTCTTGCATCCATGAAAGTGGTAAAAACCTGGCTAGAGGGATGTTAACCACTATTTCCCCTCAAGTCATGAATTCAATCCATAATCACACAAAGAATAGGGAGGATGATCGGATAAACCACACACATGCTCTAAGGTAGCCCTAGGGATTGGAAAATAGCAAGCCTAATACAAAGGAACTAGATATTAGGTTAAGGGTTTGATCAAAAGTGGGTTCACTAAAATGTATCAACCATAATTTATTTTAATTAGTTTTTAAATATGATATTATAGTAACTATGCTTATAAAACACACTCATATTCATATTACAAATCAAACGGAAGAAGTATACAAAATGGTAATTAAGATAGTTAATCCATACATGAAATTTGAAATGTGGAAAAAGTAGAGAGAGGCACTTAGCTAGTTCAAGATTTTTTCAGAATATGTTGATGAGTGATTTGGGTAGAGAAGAGTTTGGAGACTGGTAAAATCAACTTCTATAGATTTGGAGCTCTATGTTTGGGTTATAAAATAGGGGTAGGATAGTAAGGTATGTTATTGACCAATCTATATGGTTTTTAACTTGTATATAATATAGATCTAACACTCATGATGCTCACTATGTATCATTGTTTTTCATTTTTACTATCATCAATTCAAACAAAAATTAGACGTCGCACTTCAAACTACAAACCAACCCCTAGCTATCATAAAAAAATCAAGTAATAATTATCTCTAAAAATAAAGATATAAATACTTGATTTGGACTGACCTTGGAGGTCACCTAGTATGTGAGTCACCAAGCATTGCACTATATTTTAGATATAATGTAATTATCCTAGTGTTTTGTGTTGATGTGTGAGCATATTACTCTTGACCTATTTTGGACCTCATGCCTCAACACTAATAGCATGTTATTCTACTTGATCCTAATATAAACCATTGTGTACAAATGAAAAAATCATATTTATGCCCTCATATGTTGTGTATGTAATATGTAGATGTGTCTCTTACTTTTTTATCTTTGTACATCGTAGATAGATAAGTTCCTACTAGATAATAAATTTTTGCATTATAATTTTATATTTATGGTTTCTTAAATTAATTTCAAACCCTAGTGGTGTGAAAGGCCAATCCAAATCATTAGAAAGTTACCATAAAGAAGTGTTATGGACCAAATCAGAAGATAGAAACTTCAGTAAAGCATAAAGTTTTGGACTATACAACTATGTCAAGATGTATATATGGTTCGAACCCATCCGTATGGTTTTGGACCATCACAATATGGGATAGAACTAAATAATTACCTAACCAAGGATCATTGTAACGTGACACAAAATTGTGATAAAGGAGTGGAATACTAAAAATTACCAATAAGACCAAATAAAAAAGGACAAGAATAAGGTTTTATGACACTAAGATCCATATTCAAGGTTTATAGCTCATGTATATGTAAATCTAATAAAAGCATGTTGTAATAATGATTTTGTGCATATTTTTGTTTCTATAGAAGTCATGATCATAATATAAACATATTTTTAGATAAAACTAATATAATATCATCATCAAAACCACAAAATGCAAGTGGTTTCAATTTTTTCTAACATAATGGTTGTGTGCAATAATTGAGCGATTTAGAGTTTATAGTTTTGGCTCATATCTTCCCTTTATATTTTTGTTAATTTTTCCCTCACCTCTTTTTTATCTATGTGTCTTATTATTTGTGGAATTTGTAAGGTTGTGATTCACTATGTCTTAATGTTGAGAGTGAGAATTGTTTTTAGATGCATGTTTTGTCTATGGCTAATAATTACCCTCTGGAGTTTTGTTCTATCTTCTCACTTCTTAAACTCATATAAGGATAATGATACATTTCTCTTTGGTGAATCACTAAGTTTTATTTCATGTTTCTCTCATCCATTTTCCCTTGTAGTGAAGTATATTATAGTATATTAGTGTTATCATTAGATTATTTTGGATAGGAAATTGACTTTCTTCAAAGGTTTTTCCTAAGGATCCAAGGTCCAACACCTTGGGGTATATTCTCATGTTGAATCTGAAATAGCCAAGATCTACAAATTTTACAATCTTATCATGGGTTTATATCTGACTTCCAAAAATCCAATCACTACCCCTCCATCATATCCCATCCCTATGGATAAATTTCATGCATATGTGATTGGTGAGTCAAGAAATTTTTGGATACTACAACTTTAATACCATCACTTGTTCATAAAACCTTGATTTTACCATGTCCCTCTATAAATAAGTTTCTTATTGAGCTATTTACATATCTACTATATTTTTAACTATCTCATATGGTTCTTCCTTAATTTTTTTCCATTTGACACGTAGCAAGTAAGATGGCCACATCACAAATTAAGTTGATAGTGATGATGATATCATAGAACTTATTATTGAGATTTTATGTAAAAATAATTTCAATCATATGGATAAGGATGATTCCATTTTTCATTTCCTCTTTGTCTCTATTAGCCCCGAGTATCATTTTATTAAAACCCCTTTGTAAGATGGAAAAGACACTATTCCTACAAATATAGACATTTCTACCACACTTGAGTCTATTTCTTATGCACATAATATTACTCATACCCATATATTTTTTATGCATTCTAGTCCATTCAGTAGAATTCGCATTGATCATAAGACATTTATTATTACTATCCTTGATATTATGTCACACATTATTGATGAACTAGATTATATTATTTATTATCTCTATTACTATTTTTGAACATCTAGACATGCCTCAAGATATATTTTATATGTATTTATTAATTATAACTTACTAACATTAACTACTACATACCAATACTCCATTAATAAGCTCTTTCAAAATCCCAACAACCCACTTTTATTATCATCATATATTTATACATGATATGGACCATTTTAAAGTATTATTATCCCACATTCAAAACCTCAAGGATAAATGCACAATTAAATCTATTAAGGATCATGTAAAATGACCTCAATTTATAGCTAGGATAATTTTTCCTTTTTTGTGGAACATAAACCCCTATTATCCTACAATTATAGTTTATATAAATCACAAGTATTGGGAATGTTTCCTAATCAATTAGAGTTTCTCCGCAACACATTTACCATGGTGGTATTACAATAAATTTTGTATACCTTATCGCTCCTCATATTTAACTTCTAATTACCTCATTATCATGTTTATGTGGACACGTTTATTTCTTGTGGCTTTTGTATCACATAAAAACATTATGGGAAAAACATTACCAAACAAACACATTTTTTATGATCACTATGGTTCCAACATCAAAAGGTAATTCTGAATACTAATCAACACTATCATTTTCCCCTAACAATGGTACCTTTTTCACAATTTTATGTGATTCTTATTTTATGAACCAATTAAACTAATACAATGACACACTCTTATGACATAACATGGTACCCCTATTACTTATGAGAAACATTTTACAACCCTATTTTTCATTCAACATGATGACCACTTTGATACACATTATCTTTGGTGGTTATATCACTTAGTTGATCCCATACTAGCCATGTTTAACCCCAATGAGGATTTTATGGATTATTAATACACATTAATACTTGTATTCTAAAATAAATAAACATTTAAATAAATAAACCAAAAGCAAAAATAAAATACTATCAAAAATAAAAACCAATACCTACATATGACTTGATTTTCTATCTTTTTGCTTTGTATATGTATTTTTCATATAGTTTGGTAGATAACATATTTTGTATATATGTTTTAGACACATGCTTTCAGCAGGTATCTTGATCTTAATTAA
Source organism: Taxus wallichiana var. yunnanensis (assembly GCA_018340775.1). Lineage (NCBI taxonomy): Eukaryota > Viridiplantae > Streptophyta > Pinopsida > Cupressales > Taxaceae > Taxus > Taxus wallichiana. Next base: position 238,233,715 of record CM031244.1, read on the forward strand.
CCTAACTTTGACCTATTTTCCTTGCTAAGTTGAGGGCATCTTCTACACTATTCGTGTGTTTTTTATTTTAATGCAAAAACTTTCACTTCCTCATTATGCTCAATTTCTTATATTGTGCAATATGATATTTTTCGAATTAATATGGCTAATAGATAGTTATTTTGAAATTCTAAATTGTCTTGATCTATATGCATCGAGACTACTATTTTATATTGTATTCACTTATTTGATTTCTTGTATGATTACTTCTATTTATGTGGCCTATGGACTTTTCTATGAGTTTTTGTGACACTTTTGTATCCTTGTTCCTATCTTCTATAGCATTTTTCCTATTATTATTGTGTGTGTGACACATTTTTATCCCTTTTTTGTGGATCCTTTCCTTCAATGTGACTCTCATATGTGATATTTTTTGTGTATTTTTATGTTAGATTACTTGTGTGTGTGATTTCATATGTTCTATTTTGTTACTATATATGATATATTGTGTTTATTATTACTTTCTCGCTTAGTTTCTATATTTATTTTTCATGGTTTCTACCATACCCATTATAGGAGATGATCTAAATGACATCCACCTAAAACAACCCTTCATGTGATCCAATGTAGAGTATTATATGCATACAACTTGAAAACACATATACTATTTTGAGACAATCATTCTATTTGTGCATCCGACTCACCTTAAAATAAGGGGTAATAAGTAGGGTTTATCACACAAATATTTAAACACATCAAAAAAATAGTTAGAATTCAAAAATTGGGAACAAAATTATATAAGAGATAAATACTCGTGAATAAATTTAAACCTAAAATTGGAAAAAATGTATACATGAACATAACCATCCAATAGGGATGAAATTTCAATATGTTATGGTCCAAGATGAAAGTTTCCATACTATGGAATATTTCTAGAAAATTATAAAATATTAAAATTTGCATATATAGTTATAGTTTACTAATACAAGTACAGGATAAATTACACATTTTAGTGTAGGGTTGATTGCATTTCAAAGTATAAAATTTGAGGGGTTTTAGTACTTCTTTCATTTTTGATTTGCATGACTCAAACACAATTTCAAAATAGGGTGTGGGGACATGGGCCTTATTCTTCTTTTTAATGTTCAAAATTACATATCTCACACTCATACAATCATCACATAGTAGTGACATGAGACTAGTCATTCCCTTTCTTATTATTGATGTTTTACAATTGGGCCTAGATCCATCTAAAAAAGTGTAATTGGTGGTATTTACATATATAAGGGTGGATAGAAAAACTTGTGGCATCATATTTCTCTCTTTTTTTAGAAGGTATTGGGGTGATTAGAAAACCTTATAATAACATTCCTTATTTTAGGTTTCCAGAGATAAAAATTCCTAGGACACCTATCATTTTGGTTTTGGGTGAAGTGACACTCAATTCCTCTATGACTTTGATATTTCCTTCAAAAAATTGGGGACTAAACTCTCCCAAATCCCTTAACTAATCACTTAAAATCCAAGTATCTAAGCACAAAAATGAAAAATATTCTCCCTTGGAAAAGCGAACAAGTTTCTTCCTTTCATGCTTTTTCCTTTTTACTTTACTACTAAAAATTCAATTATTAAAGTTATAAATACATTTCTAAAGTTGAGTTATAACTTAATTTAATTGTATGGAAAGTGACTACACTCTATGTTACATGTTTCATCATGAAGCATGCCAACACCTAAGAAGAATTAAAATCTCCCAAAAAAATAAAATAAAAATTATACACATTCAGATATCTTTTCCTTTTATAAAGTGTAATTTTCATTTTATACATAAAGGGGGAATGCAATACATAAAGTTGGAAATGAAAACTTTAGCATTACATCTTTAGTATTACTTTCTCACACATCTTGTTTACATCCTAATTATATTTTACTTGAAACCTACTTGATTTTAAAATTAAGTACACTAAAGGATATAACGTTTAACAATAGGTGGATATTTTGATTAATTAACCTACAGATTTAAATATCATAATCATAATAACACTTTATACTTGCAATTTATATGCTAAATAAGATACAAACATGAAAATACAAAATAACGAGTACACTTAGCTTATTGAAATGATTTTGGAAGGTGCACTATAAGAAAAAGGTGTTATTAACTTGACAAATATTCATTCTAGATAATTTGAATGGAAATCAACCTGGGGAAATACTAAGAAACTCTTTTAGGCCCATACCATAGGGTCTTGACCCTTGTATATGGTATGGACCTACTTAGTTCTAGGTCTTGTAACTTTATGATACTATTAAATATTTAAAATTATCATTGGCTGTTAAAACTCTTTTTTTTATCATCATTTGAATATCTATGAATACTCTAATCATCATCTCAAACCATAGCCCACAATGATAATTCCTATAAAAAAACATTAGTTGGGTTGTGGGAACCCCCATGCACAACTAATCTTGGCACTACTCTAAAGAGGCCTTGAACCACATTTCATTCTCCATCTAGCATGTGATATATGAATTAATGTAACTAGATTGGAAAATGACATTTGACAATGTTGTAGTTGAGTTTTATCTTGCCAAAATACCTAGGGAAGGGATATTTGAGTGCTTTTAGATGAGATATAAGTTTTTCTTAACCTAGTGATAAGCTTTGAATCTATAGATATTTCTTCCCTAATGATTGTAGATGTGTTATTACAAGATTTAGGGATTCTTGGGTGCCTTTTTCAAGTGTAGGAAGTGAGTGTATCAATGTAGTTCCATGATATTTCCAGGTTAGCAAATGAGGTAGTGTTTACTTGCTTATATAGGGTTTTGTAGATGATTTATCGATGAAAGGTCAACCCAAAGAGATTATAAGACCTGAAAAAAATATAAATTTAAAATTAAAGTTAGATAACATGTCATTTAAATACCATACAAGTCATTCATGGCCAAATATACTATCCTAGATAAAATTGTGGCTTTAACCAAGGAAGGAAAACATGCAACCTAAAGTTTGGAAGTTGTTTCTTGATGTTTGTCTATGAATTTTATACATTTTGTTCTTATAATTTGATGGTATATCAATGTGTAAGGATAAAAATAAAAAAAGGACCTCAGAATGTGCTAAATGGTAAAGGGGATGTTGTAATTATCTTAACAAGAGTGCATTATCAAAACTAGTAGTGTCAAATAATGAATTGCCAAATTTAAGTATCTGCTCCCCCACTTTACGTATGAAATGAAATTACATGCTTAAAGGAAATGATACCTAAGTCTATAGACACACTTTTGCTTCACTCAAATGTTCATTTTATAGAATGTCATTTTGTTTGGTGTTGGCATGCTCCACGATGAAACCTATAACATGAAGTTTAGTCAATGTCCATAATAAATAATTGAAATTTAACTCATAATGTAAACTATAACATGAAATATTTATGTTTGCATAAGAATGAAAATGAAAGAGATATAAACAAGGAATACAATTGTTTTTATAGAGGGAGAATATTTCATCTATTTCTTGTTCTTGAAGATTTATTTTATTAAAATTGTTGAAATTTTCTGAAGGATTAGGGATGATTAGTCCCAAATTTTACCAAGGAGAAAATTGGAGTGTTAGGTGCATACCAACTAACATATAATTTCAAGGAGATAATAATAAGAATGAACTAATGAAACACCCCACTAAGGATGAAAATGTGTATAAAAGTTATTTAGAAACTTTAATATCTTCCCTTTGATTGTAAGAAGAAAGGAAAGTATGTTGATGAATAACTTAACCACTTTAATACCTTCCACAACCCCACAGACCACACCATTGCAAATGGATATAGGTTGAATTTTCTAAATTAGGACACACAATAAAAAATAGAATGGATGCCCCCATGCCCTTCCCATGTGTCGCACAACTGAATAGAAACTAAAATGTGTTGAAATGTTGATGTCTAAAGGAGACTCATGCCCCCAAGATTTATTAAATTTTATTAGAAACTAAATTCCATAGTGAAGAAGGACTAAAGTACTTCATGCCCCTATACTTGGTCTAAATAGAGTGACCTTTGCTTGAAATTATACTAAAAACCTAGTAATGTAGTTATAAAATTGAAACTATTAATAAAAGTGATGTTTTTTCCCTGGATAAAAACATATGGGAAGTTTATGATCATAATATAAATTCTTGACCGATATGTATGATACTTGTTGACAATTATCCTTGTAGATAAACCACCAAAGTTGTGGGAAATATTAGAGATGTGGGACTTGTCCCCTAAGATAGCCTCTATATTTTATAGAAGTTAGATCTTCTCTGCTTTGGGTTGAGATAAGGGTTAGAGAGAAAATAAAATAGTAAATAAATCCTACTAAGGAAATGGGCCGAGACTTTACTAAAGAGCACAAAGATATTATTAAAATAGCTACTAGATTAATTTAAGAGCTTTCAACATGATCAAATATTCCAGAGATATCTCAAATTATCAAAGGCCAAATGAAACTAAAACATAACCATGAGTGAATGAATATATTTATGTAAAATATCTAAGGGTGTGTAGCATGATAGATATTTAAACATTAATCTAAAACTGAATAAAAGTAAACAAGAAGAGATAAAGGACACAAAAGATTGCAAATGTTTAGTGCATAGAACAAGAACTCTTATTAATAGAGAAAACAATACATAAGGCCAAAATGGCATAGATTACAATATTATTTACAACAGAGCCTTGCTAAGGCCGTTAACACAATAGACTAAACCTAAACACTCCTACAGAGCTCTAGAAGTTCTTTTTTCTATTTTCTCCTATCTAAGTGTCCTGCAAAAGAACATTCCTTTATAGACCCCTGTGGCTCTTGCTTCAATGTTTCTCCATTAAGATTTCCACCACTGTATTTAGTTCTTACCTATGAGATCTTTGAATTTTGGAGCAGATCTCAACTGCATGCTTTGGGACCCGAGATCATATTCATTCCTGCCAAACCTCGAGCCCTTCGCTTCTTTAATTGGTCTTTTGATGGTGGTGGATTATTTACTTAACACGTGAGACTTCGTGCTTATCTGGGGCCTTTCCTTTTCTCTCTCCTCTTAAACATGTGCCTATGACAACACATGGAGACCTTTGTGCTCTTTTCACTTTATTTTTGAATTTTCAACCCACCTAGGGAGCTTTAGCCGTGATTTTTAGCCACGTGGAGGATCCTAGCTTCGAAGACTCCTAATGTTTTGTGCCTTCTCCAAAGTGTTCCAAAGGGACATGTGGATATCCTCCATGTTTGGTTCCATACTTAGAAAAAAATAGTCCCAAAAAAAACAAAAGAAAGCCGAAAGGAACAAGGGTCGGGGAGACAAAAATCAACATTAATATAAGAGCCCCAAAATAATGTAGAAATAATTCTACAGTTATGAAACTCACCAAGGAAATCCATGCCAGTCATGGAATAATCTAGAAAATCCTTTCTAAAACTTCAAAAATTCAAAATGTGGCTTTAAGAGACACCACTCTTAGATTGCTTCAAAGTAGCCTGGTACCTGACCCATTCAGCCTCTGTTGGGTAAGTCCTTCATTGTAGAGCCTAAAAGGCTCTATCCAGCTTGATGATCTCTTTTGAGAGAATGTTTGGAGATCCTGCACCATTACATGTAAATGGAACTCCAACTTTACAATCAGGTTAGAATGGCCTCTACTTCAACAACACTAGAATCATCTTTTAAATACTAAAAGACAATCTTATCTTGTTGCTTAGCTGTAAGTAGCTATGTTGAATTTGGTCCTCTGATAGGACAGTAGAGTCATCAGGAAAGGGAGAGGGGAAGCCTAATTAAACTAAGTCTTTGATGTGCTACTTCCTCTCTCTGATTCCTAGCCTAGAGTTAAGTCAAGAGATTTTGCATTTGATAGTAACCTTATTCCAACTAGAATCTAGATGATTTTTTTCATGACCATCCACATGTCTATAATACCAACCCCTTATAGGGTGGAGTCTGAAGAATCATAAAATTTCTAAACCATCATCAATGATTCAGGGACCTTGGTGGATACAACACTACTGATGGTTGAGGTTGAGGACTCTACGTTGGCGCATAGGATTTTGTGCATCAAATATGAATCTAAGTATGGGCCCTATATATTTTTACGTGGTGGAAATTATCTTATAGCAAGAGGTATATATCCCCTACACCAATGTGATGATTCCCCATTTCTGGGGATATTGAGTGAGCTTCGGGTCAAATCCTTGACTATGTCCTCTGATGCCTTGCACTTTGTTTGCAATCTACCCTTTTTGGCCTCTGAGGTACATAGCTTCGCTTAGAGTGAAGTGACCTCTGATTTCTTGGAATCAAGCCTCCTATTGAAGGAGATTCTTCTCCTAATCAAGTGAACTAGCTACTGACCTTAGATGCTACAAGTTCGACTTCTAACATTGTGGTCCTTGCTTGAGAAGTTGTAAGAGCTTCTTTGATGTTACCTCTTTTAAATCCTTGTGAGAGCTTTCTATTTTTTTGCTCCTTCCATTTGATTTCAGCATTGAGGTGGATCACAGTGCTTTGTGTCTGTAGGAGGATAGCCTCCATTTTCTTCAGCTTATTGTTGAGCTTGAGATAATTCGTGGTAACCATGGAAGTTATTTCACTCATCAATTTGACCTTATCTTGAGGTTGAACGAGTCAAGTCCACCACAACAACATTGATGGAGTAATCATCCGGCTCCATTTTCTCTGTGGGATTTTGGACATTGGGGACCACCATATGGGCGATGGTCAGAGATCTTATGGATGGTCATATAATGACAAACATCTACCTTTAGCTCATTGCTACCATTTATTTTTTTTTATTCTCTCCTCCTATTATCTTGAGCCACTTTGGTCATGTCTCATCTTGATTCAAAAAGTTAGAGGAGGAAGGGACTATCCCTTGCTATAAATGGGAATCTGGTGATAGGCCGTAAGGGATCATGAATAATGCATGAGGGTTGGGAAGTCACAAGAGAGAAAAAGGGCCCATCATAACTCGGGGAGAGAATGTGGGAATGGTGGATGGTGGTGGAGGAGAGAGAGAAGATTAGGAGAGAAGGAAGAGTCGGGTTGGGTTATCGAAGTGTAGGAATTCTCTTGATTGAGGAAGTGAAAGGTGAAGGAGATGGATGGATGAATAGAGGAGAATAAGGGATGGAAGAAGGAGAGACCTCAACTATTTTCAACTTTTTTCTTTGGAGGGCTTTGAGGTTGGTGCCTCCAACAATGGTCATGATGGGGGATAAGACTATGGTTGGGTCAAAGTGAGCCCCCTGGGCTGGTCTTAGCACAAGTTGAATCACCGATCCTCACCCTGAGGGCCTGATGCTATTTGAATCATGGGTGTGTGGCTCACAGGGAGGATCATCCGAGGAGTGGAAGGAGGGGGCCATGGTGGCATTTGTTATCCAGAGGGATGCCAAGGGACCCACCATATATCATGTAAGTTTTTCTTTAGTGAGCATAACTTCCTCCTCACTATTCATGTCAGATCATGCTGAGCATCCTAGTATTCTTCCCACTTCTCATCAGTGGGTATGACCTCAAAATTGAGGGTCATTTTCCCAATTTCTTGCCTATATTTCTAATAGGCTTCAATTTTTCTGCATTCTAGTCCTTATTCTTTAGGGCTGCCCTTAATCCCTTAGTCATGGTAACAATTGGGTCATATTTGTACAACACTGGATGAAAAGACTCCCATAGTGGGATCGGGATGTCTTTCATCTTGACATAAATGTTAGGAGTGTCTTCCTGGGGAGACCTCCTATCTTAAAAAAAAATTTCTATGTTCATGGTGGTAAGAGTTTGAGACTCTGTTTTGGGATAGGATGTTAGCCATCCACCCATTCAGGTCATATCTCCATGTGTCTAGGATGAAGGAAAAGCATAGGAAGCCAACTTCTATGTGAGAAGATGCTCCACCTGACATTTGATGATGGTAATCCCTCCCTTTCTCAAAGGGAGGTTGAACAATTCTTTCTTCTTCCGCCGAAGCAAACTCTACATTAGAAGCAAGGTAACCACTAGTTATCTCCAAGGAAAAATGATTGAAAGTGAGAATTCTTGGAAGCATGAAGGATTCATCTTGAATCCATGTAACTGGATCATTGAATATTGTGCCCCAAATAAATAGTCACAGGATGTAGGGGGTCCACAAGATGGCTTGGACCAAGTCATTCATTCTATTATTGACCCCCTTGGTCAAACTCAAGTAGAGGGGTGTAAAAATAGTTTGGAAAATTCATATATGCATCCGAGGAGTAGGATAACACATGAGTCCATGTAGATACTGGGATGATTTTTGGGGTCCACCTCCATGTCCCACAATTTAGGTCTATAAATTGGCTAAGGGGTTGGGATTTTAGTACAAAATGAGGTGGAACAAATAGGAAGAATACCTGAAGGTGGCATTAATAGGAACATGGCCAACTACTCGTAAATAGATTTTGCAATGACCTCGGTGAAGTCAAACTGATACATTTGTTCCTTCTTCATGGATCTCATCTGAAAAAGGGTCGTTGCTTACCATTCATGGATGTTTCTTCTAAGTCTTGGCCAAAAATGAATGCCAACATGGAGTAAGCATCTTGAGAGTCTACCATGAACATCTTCAGGGGAATGGGAATCCTAGTGTCTGGAACTCTTGAATCATCTTGTCATAACTCCCTTATTGATGAATGTGGTTTTTTTTGCATTGATGCCTAGACATTTTGGAGCTTGGGCATATCATAGAAGTTGGTTTTTTGGTCATAGGGTAGGGCCAACATATCCCTGATGGTCTTTGGTGTAATCACCACACTGTATGTTTGTGCCCTTTATGATGTTGGAGTTAGGGTCAAAACAATGCACACACATCTATATGAGCTCAGATATGGGTGCATGAGAGGCACCATATATTGTGTGAGTGTGGTGGTCCAAATTCTAGAGCCAAAAGACTCATAATCCCCAAATTTAGGAATCGGGTGGGTTGCATCCCTCATAGCCTTTGGTTTCTTGGTGAGAATGGGATCAAAGACCTCATCTATGAAATCCATTACTATGGATGAGTCATCATTGATTTGCATTCCCTATTAGGGAATCTCATCCTCGGTGGAGAAGAGTGGTGTGGCATAAGTTCCCGCATAGGATTTTGGTTGTGGTAAGGAACTAGATGTTGTCATGATGATCTAAACTGCTGAGAAAGCTTGATTTTTCAAACTAGGGACTCAATGTGTTTGAACAAGAGACTCATAGCATTTAGAATGAGTCTTTCATATGCTCAAATATTTCCTTAAATAGACTCCTCGACTCATGAAGTAAAGGCTCACGCATACCTTGGGTCACATCATATAACAACACTTTTGGTTACTATGACCCTTAGCACCAAATTCTATGTTTTGAGAGATTTTTCATTAACACCACGATCCTTCTCATTCATTATTCCAAAAAAAAATCGTTGGATCATTTACTTTGGGAAAAGCAAGAAGGTACAACACCTTCCAAAATTTCAAAAAGGGGCAGAAGGGTCTCCGCTAGAGACACGTGTCCAAAGACACTTATTCAAAGGGGAAAGACTAAAAATGAGGAAAAAGAAAAAGAAAGAGGGACTATACATATGATACAAAATTTTACAATGTTAAAACTTAATAGAAAGGCTTAAGATGGATCTCATTCACCGAAATTGCAGAGGTTCACCTTCCATAGTTTCAAGCTCAAAAGCATTGTGTTTTGCATGCATTGATTTTGAATGGTCTCATCCATAGAGGGTCAAATTTCCCATGATTTCTAGGCTTTCAGCCCTCGTATCCCATTTCAAAACTAAAGTACCTGACTTAAATTAGGCTTTGAAGTCTTATGATCAAACCAAGTTTTGACAACCTGTTGATGGTTGATCATGGATTCATGGGTTGTCTCTCATTTTTCTTGAAGTTCTATCATCTCCATGAGTCTTACTTGCATCACTCCATGTTCCTTGATATCAATTTGTTTCAATAATTGCAATGTTGGGACTTCCATAGTGATGGGAATTATAAACTTTTACCATAGACCAATTCATATGGTGAGGCTTTTAAGATTTTTTGGGTGTGATTCGATCAACCCATAAGGTTATCTTGACATGCTCATGCCATGATCTCTTATGTTCATCCCCCATCCTTTTATGAGTCTGATTAGATTTTTGTTGGTGGATTCTCACCAAACCATTACCCTGTGGGTAATAGTTGGAAGATGTGTTTAGATAGATTCCATGCCTCATTATGAAGTCAGACACTTGGCACCTAGAAAATCATTGGCATTATCTGATATGATCATGAGTGGGGTTCCAAAGTGGGTGGTGATATCTCGAGGAGTTCTAGGATCATATTTTTGTGGCTTCCTTCAATGGAACTACCTCTCATCCATCGGGTAAAGTAATCAGTGGCAGTGAGAATCCACTTGTGACCCATACTTGAAATATTGGATTAACCATTCTAATGAAATCTAGACCCCATTATGTGAATGGTTCTTCAACTAAGATAGGGTTAAGAGGTAATGCAACATTTCTCTAGAAGTCATGTAGAATTGGAAAATTTTGCACTTGCTCACCATTACATAGCAATCTCACAAACAAGTTGGGCCAAAAGTAATGTAGGACCTTTATGGGTAAGTGGTTTTGCCAAGAGAAGTGGCCTCCCGAGCCTCTCATGATGTAACTCATGTAAGACCTTTTAGCCTCCTCCTTTTCTAGGCATCTAAGAAGGATCCCATCAAAGTTCCTTTTGAAAAGGAAATTATCAATAATGATAAATTTGGATCCCTACTGTCTGTAATATCTTTTCTTTTTGAGAGGAAGGTGGCTTGGATACTCACCCATCTGCATGAAATGCATCCTATCCAATACCCAATTTTTGGATTCATTTTCTTGGATATGGAGCACCATCTCAGATTCTTCATTCGTTGGGACTAATGGATCTTGTGTGAGATATTGGCACAGACCTCTTCCTCATACCAACTTCATGGGATTTATTTCAATGTCATATTCTAGGATCTTAGTGATCCAGTTGGCCCTTTATTAGTTATCTCACCCTCTCGTGATGTATTATTTGACATGTTAGAGTGTGCCACCATGACCTATGATCTTGCTATTGGTAATGAGGTGTCTAAATTTCTTCAGACCTTTGACAATGGCATAAGCCTATTTTCCAAAAAGTTTTACCTTGTCTCATAATCATGGAGAGTTTTTGAAAAGAAATCAACTGGATTCTCCTCTTCTCGTGACTCTCCTTTATGTTAGCATGATGCTACACTATGCTCACTCCCATATACATACATGATGAAATATTTGGAAAATTTTGGGTTACATAGCACTGCTAGTGCAGATGTAATTTCTTTTTTGACCTCCTCAAAGGCTTGACAACCTTTAGTGGTCCATTTGAAGTTTAGATTCTTTTTCAACATCAGTGTGATTGGGTGGATCATTCCAAAAAAATCTGAAATGAATCTGCTATGAAAAGTTAATATTTCCTAGGAAATATTATACTACCTTCTTGTTGATAGGTAGAGATATTCATAATGGCCTCAACTCTTTCTAGATCGATTGAGATCCCATATTTTGAGATAATGTGTCATAGGAGTTTTCCTTGTGGTACTCCAAAAATGCACTTCTTTGGATTTAGAGAGATTCTAAATTCCTAACACTTCTTAAATACAACTCAAGGGTCGAAATGATCCTCCATTTTGGTAAACATTGTGAGGTCATCCAAGTATATTAGGATTACCTTGTTAATCAGACTCTCCAAATGCGGCATCCATGGCTCTTTGAAAATTTGACCCAACATTGGTGAGTCCAAATGACATCTTTGCATATGTAAAGGTTCCCCACTTTGTTGTAAAAGTGGTCTTATGTTGGTCTTCCTCCATGAGCCATATTTGGTTGTAGCCCGAAAAACCATCCAACAAAGAGAATATTTCTAAACCTACTACTATTTGTAATATCTGCTCCATGGAAGGTAAGGGGTAGTGATCCTTAAGGGACACTTTATTCAGATCCCTAAAATCCACACAAAGTTTGATTTCACCATTTTTCTTCCTTCCCAAGTACCAAATTGGAAACCCATGTGGAGTGCTTGATTGGGAAGATTATTTTAGCCTCCAAGAGCTTCTTGAGCTCTTTGGCCATGAGAGATTATATTTTTGGATTCATGCCTCTATTTCGATGCACAGGTTTAGTCCCCTTTCTAGGTCAATAGTATGTTAGATGATATCCTTATTATAACCATGTAGGTCATCATAAGTCCAAGCTATACCTTATCATATTTATGGCATAGAGCCACAAGTCTTTCTCTTTCTTTTTGGGTGACTAACTTCCCAACCTTTAGCTTCTTCCCATTGGCTACTTCTAGCTTGACATAGTCTTCCTTGACTTTCAAACTTCCTCCTATCTGTATTAGCATCATTAGAATCAAAGATATTTTCCAAGTTATTAGTCCCTTTTGGAAGTTTGTTCATTTTGAGTTGGATGACTTGATCTTTATATGCTTCTTCAATTTTGGGTTGGATTTGGTCTGCAAACTCTTCAGATTGTTATAAGAAGAGAAAAATATGTTGGTCACTTTCAAAACCTACCAATGATCTACATTATAGGTATAGATGGGTAAATGATCAACCTCACCACTTCTTTGTTTTTTATCAGATCCTTGGTTGGGTCAAATTGTGATCCGATCTGGGCCATTCTATCTTCTTCTATGTTTTTTCTCCCAAGGGATAACCTTAATGTTAAAGGCCTCAAAATCTTCAATAAGATCCCATACCTTCTATGATGGTAGGACCTCATTCTTGGATTATTTTCTTTGTGGTAGTGCTTCTAACTTGTGTTCACTACTAATTTAGAGTCCCCAAAGACTCTTAGCTATTGTATGCCCTCTTACGTGCCAACATCAAACCATGAACTAAAGCCTCATATTCTTCTTCTTCATTTTGGTGCAAGTGAAGTGGAAACAAAACCTGGAGTATCTTTCTTCCACTTGGTGAAGATAGGCATATTTCAGCTCCCGAGTCATTTTTGCTTCTAGCTCCATCAAAATGTAGAGTCCACATTTGGGAATCCTTCATGAGATTATTTTCATTTTTACTATCTTCCCTCATAATCTTTGGGATGTTGGGATTCTCATCAAAGATCACATAAGTACCTAACCCAATGGATTAAAATTTTTCGAAGGGTCTCTAGGTGATAAGGTCAACCAAATAGCTTCGATTTGAGGGTCATCTTCATCTATATATGATTCTTCCTCTTGGGTGATCATGGCATGTGAGGCTTCAAAACCTGAGGCCACTTGATCTATTATATGTTCCTCCATGAGGGGATTTGATAGTACCTTCATTTTGGATCCATACTTAGTCCACATAATTAGATGAGACCAATCCAGGGACATGTAGCCTCCAATTTTAGCTGTGAAGTCATGGGATATACATAGAGTCTGAAGACTAGAGAACATCAATCACCACTATATCCTGTGGAATGGTTATGTTTGGGTAGGAATAGAGTTGTAATGGGAGAATTCTAATAACACCAATGGTTTGAACTGATTTCCCATCCAGTTGCATGAATCCTCTTCTTAGGGCTCATATTTAATTCCTAAGGCATCCGTAATTTCTTTGGGCATCACCAGTAGTGCTTGCACCAGAGTCTATCATGGAATTGTGTAATAATTTCTTACCAATTATAAGATTCATGAAGAAGGTTTGGGTCTTGGATTTACCTAAAACCTCCTTTTCTAGTTCATCAAGCATTGACTCAATTTGAACTTGAGTTGTTTTGAGTTTTTTTCCCCTTCATGGTCATATTCGGACCGCCATTAGATTTCAAAGCTTCTTGAAGCAATTCCTTTGTTCAGAATGCCCAAGATATCCCACAAGGATACATTGGTTGGTTCCCTTTTAAGTTTCTCGACTACATTCATTGACCCGAGCAGTTGTACTTTAGAGACTTGCTGGTATTTCATTCTCTCTTCCTCCGATGGAAGGTACTTTGATTTTGAGTGGCTACTAGAGTCTCTTGTCTAGTTATGGGTGGAGGGATGGTGAACATTAGAGGTTGTTTCCTTTCTTGATTCATTACTTTGTAGGAGTAAGGACCATGGCTTTATCATCCACCTTTGGAGTGAGAGAAATTATTGTAATCGATGCACCAAGATTCTTAGATGTGGATGTATCATTTGTGAATACAAATTATTCTCCTTTGATCCAAGAGAAAAGTGCATGTTCAGGTGCAATTTCTACTTCTTGTTCTAGGGACATCCCTTGCATTTTCACAAAAAAGGCTTCATTTTGAATTCTTAGGGACTGGTAAGGTCCACCATCATTAACCTCATAGAATTCCATCACTTTTTTGGTCTCTACTTTTTTTGTAGATTACCTTGGGGGAAATATTTTGGCATATGAGGGGTATTACAAGGGAAGCACCAAGTATTGGGATCTTCCACCAAATTATTTTTTCATGGAATCATTTCTCTACCACTATTGGGTGGGAGGTCTAGAGTGGTGTCGGGACTGGAAAAATTTGGTTAGATGGCTACATTGAAGGTGGTCTCTAGGCATTTTGATGTTGTGGAGGATAAGCGGGTCTACCCCCTTAGTAGCCTTGATAATTTTTCTTTTATCTTTCCTCTTAAGATTGACTATCTCATTAGAGAAGTTCTTAGGATATTTTTTACTTCCTCCATTTCTAAAGAAGAAGATGATGATGATGCAGGCAGAGTGGGTGATGACTCCTTAAGAGGATGGGTAGTTATATATGGATATCGATCTTGGGAAGAACTTGAGGTTACACCCGAGGAAGGAGCTATCTCGGGATACACTGGAAAAGGGATATTTGGGGGAGATTCCCAACATCTATCAAATTATTCTTAGCTTGGACTGTAAGATCATATGCTTCAAGAAAATAATCCCCTAATGACTGAATCATGATGGAGATATCCAAGTTTAGAGACTTTAGATAAAATATAATAGCCATACCTGTAAGTGGTCTGGCTAGAACTGGAATCCTTTGCCATGTCTTATGGAATCTGGTATTGAAATCAGTCATAAGCTCTTGTGGACCTTTCTTGATGTTGATAAGTTGTTGTAAGAGTGAAGATATATCTCCCTTTTTGTTGAATCTTCTAACAAATACATTTCCTAATTGATCCTAGGTACCAATGGAGTTAGGGGTCAAGGATCTATACCATTCAAGAGCTTTTCCCTTAAAGGAGGCATCTAGTAATCTTAAGGCAACATCTTTCTTGGTGATGTAATGTACCTGCATGTATATTTGTAACATCTTAAATATTTTCCTATGGGGTCTTGAAGTCTTCACCACTAAATTTAGGAAGTTCCTTTAGCTCATTTGTTGGCATGGTATCGCATGTTTCCAGATTTTATCACAAGAAGAGTGTAATTCCTTGATTCCATGAGACAAATTGTCTTAGAGGAGGAGATGGTTGATGATCCAATATGATATTCCTGAGAACTCTAGTGGATTGTAAGAAAGGCCTACTAGGTGGAGGTGTTGAAATATTTTGATTTGGAGGAGATGAAGATCCTTGAATCTGTCTACCTCTTTTGCCTCTTCTTGGGGATAGTTATAGGTATTCAAATGTGCCTTCTTCTATTTTTCTTGACCTTGTTTGAATCCTTCTCATGAACCAGAGAGGATTAAACCATCAATATCTGCTTGAGACCAGTAGATATGTCAAATAGAGTCACCAGATGTGTTATTGCGAGCCTCCAAAGGCTAGAAATTTCTATGTCACACACCAAACCTAGCAATATTTGAAGTTTAAGATTTCAATTATTGTCCCACCGGGGTGTGCCAAGAAAAATATTGATGATTATCTTTGCAGATAAACCACCAAAGTTGTGGGAAATCTAGAGATGTGGGATTTATCCGCTAAGATAACCTCCAGATTTTATAGAAGTTATCTCTTCTCTGCTTTGGGTTGAGATAAGGGTTAGAGAGAAAATAAAATAGTAAATAAATCCTATCTAAGGTGATGCGCTAAGACTTTACTAAAGAGCACAAAGATATTATTGAAATAGCTACTAGATTAATTGAAGATATTTTAGCATGATCAACTATTCTAGAGATATCTCAAATTATCAAAGATCGATGAAACTAAAACATAACCATGAGTGAATGAATAGATTTATGTAAAAGATATAAGGGTGTGTAGTATGATAGATATTTAAACATTCATCTAAAACTAAATAAAAGTAAACAGGAAGAGATAAAGGACACAAAAGATTGTGAACATTAGTGCACATAACAAGAACTCTTATTAATAGAGAAAACAATACATAAGGCCAAAATGGCACATATTATAGTATTCTTTTACAATAGAGCCTTACTAAGGCTAGTTAACACAATAGATTGAACCTAAACACTCCTGCAGAAATTTGGAACTTCTTTTCCATATTATGTCTCCCTAAGTTTCTAGCACAAGAACATTCCTTTATAGACCCCATGGCTATTGCTTCAATGTGTCTCCATTAATATTTCCACCACCCGTATTTAGTTCTTGCCTATGAGATATTTTAATTATGGATTAGATATCAAGTGCATGCTTTAGGACCTGAGATCACATTCAATCCGCGGACCTCGAGCCCTTCACTTCTTTGATTGGTCCTGTTGATGGTGGTGGATTCTTTACTTGACACATGGAGACTTCACGCTTATCTAGGGGCCTTTCATTTCTCTCTCCTCTTAAACATGTGCCTGGATGACACATGGAGGCCTGTGCGCTCTTCCGCTTTATTTTTACTTTTCAACCTCTGTATGAGGTTGCTTAGCCATGTTTTAATCACATGGAGGATCCTTGTTGCTCAAGAATCCCGATGCTTTGTGCCTTCAGTAAAGTGTGTTGGATGGAAAGTTGGATATCCTTTGTGTTTGGTTCCATACTTAAGAAAAAACAGTCCCAAAAAAAAAAACATAAAAGAAAGCCAAAAAGAACAATGGGTTCGGTCAAAAAGGGTAACATTAATATAAGAGCCTTGAAACAATGTAGAAATCATTCTATAGTACTAAACATGTGAATTTCATTTGAATTTTTATTTTTTTCTATATTTTATAGTACATGTTCCAAGTTTATACATATATGTTACCCCATAATTCTTCATGTGTCTGTTGTGAGTGGATAATATACCCAAATGTCGATGAATGCCCCTTTTGTAAGGCATGTGTGAAAACCATGTTCAGAACTTGGCTCAAAATAAATATATGTATGCACTATATTTCTAAGAAGCTATAGAGTATGCTATAATGTTGGAGAGGTGGCCACCTTAAATAAATTATACTTGTAAAAATGAAGGTGTTTACATGTGGAGTCAGCCATGGTGCACAAGAAAATCAATTATAGAAACATATAAATGAGAACAAAAATAGTGTAAATACAAGTATGAGAAGATATTTAAAACAATAGTGACATCATATATAACAAGAAGGAAACAAATCACTCAAAAATAAGTAAAGATGCATAAATTGGACACCCATGGTGTCATAAGATAATCAAGGCCTTTAGGCCTATAAATAGTAATAAGTAATAGAAAACAAGATAGGCATGATTCCACAAAAATTGTACACCCATATTGTTATAAAATAATCAAGGCACATAGGCTACAACAAAAATAATACATACACAAGAAAGTATGCATGAATTAAGAGTGTCAAAACATAAAAACATAATATAATAACCAACATATGTGAAATATGAGATGTCAAAATTGTACAAAGTACATGTATTAGTCTTGTTAGCTGAAAATATAGCATGTACACAATATATGGAATCAAACATAGTGAGTAATTAGAAAGGAATTATAATATAACCATAACACCTTGATATAGTCCAATTATATTGCCCCAGGATGAATGGGTAGTTTGGGTAAAGGATTTGACCATCAACTATCATCGTATAATGTTTTGCATATGTCTTGCATCATACTCAAAATACCTCATGAATGCATGCATGTGTGTAAATAGTAAATAAGTATGTTATCTATCATACAAGATGAAGAGCACTTCAAGGAGAGAGGAAGGATAAGTTTTTGAAAATGGTCTGTTGGGAAACTAATGGCAGAGAAATGCCACGTAGAACCAAGGAGTCTGTTGCAACTATACAAGATGGGGAGATTCAAGAACATAAAGATGTCGGGAAAAAGGACCCCACAATAAGACATCAGATTCATGGTTGAACCGAGTTAAAAATGGAACCGCCTAGAGATTTCAAATTTTTGTTCTCTACTAGGTCAAGGAGGCATTCCCTTCTAAATAGTACTACAGAAAACTTGAACAAAGCGTTGGTTGGGAAATTAGTGGGAGGAAGACCAAATATTGATGTTGTTAGAAGATGGGCCAAACTGAAATGGAACCCTAAAGGACACTTAGAGGTAAGTGCTCTTACAAATGGGTTTTTCCTTTTTAAATTCATTATTCAAGAAGATATGCAGAAGGCATTGGAAGAAGGACCTTGGTTTTGGGGAAAATCAGGTTGGTATCTTAGGAAATGGGAACCAAATTTTAATCCAAAAAAGAGAATCTGAATTAGTTCCCTATCTGGATTCACCTTCCTAACTTCCCCCTGGAGTTTTGGCATGAGGATATTGTAAGAGGAATAGATAACTCCTTGGGCTCACTGGTACTAATAGACAATGCGACTTTAAATATGACTAGACTTGTTTGTGCTAGATTTTGTATTTATACTATTACAGACAAGGACATCCCTAATTGCATCAAGTTGAAGTCTAGATTAGGAATATGGGAGAAGAATATTGAAATGGAAATTTCTCTAGAAAAATGTTCCAAATGCAACGGTTGGGGACATTTGGCCCAAAATTGTAAGTTCAAGATCTCCAAGATGTATATGGCTGTAACAACGAATGAAGGAAAATAAGATAAAGGAAAAGGGATTATGCAAAGCAAGCTGACCATAGGAAGTTTTTTTAAGAATCATACTAAAGGGTATAAGCCTCTTAGAATCCAAGAAAGAGAGGAAATTGTGATAAATCCAACTAAAATTGTTTTGGAAATGGATGAAGATGGTTTTACTTTGGTGGTCAATAGAAGGAGATCAAAAATTAGTCTTGGTCTGATTCAAATATAGGGAAAAAAAGAAGGAACTACCAGCAAAAGATTCCCCATATGCAAGGAAGTTGGAGATCTTTTCCTCTGATAAAGGGATTGGATCAAGTAGAAAAACTTCTGGACAAGAAAATATGGAGAATGGAAACAAGGGTGAACAAAAATTGTAGATTTAATCATGGAAGAAATAGTGGTGGAACAAATCCAAAAATAGAAGGGACAAGAGAAAAATGAAATATATTTTACTTCAATGGGAGAGAGGATGATAGTAGGTGATTTGATTAACCTCTTTGGATGAAATCATGAATGTTCAACAAATCCTAAACAAGGAGGTGGAAGATAAGAAAGAGGAATTAACTCCAAAAAAGGGGAACCCTGAAAAACACCCTCAGGGAAAGGAGAAGTGGCTTCATCTACAAAAAGGGTTATTCCTCCAAAGTAACTCCATCTGGAAAAGGGGAAATCTAGAGGGAGAAAACCCAATAAATGTGGAGACTCTTAACAGTAAACAAGGTAGACCAAATAAATTTGAATCAAGAAAAATATCTACTCGAAGGAAATAGACTCAGGGAAACAATAGTCTTGTTTAGACCAAGAAGGTCTTTAGGAAAAACAAACCCAATCTTAGAAAATGAATTGCATCTCTTGGAATGGAAGAAGATCTCAACATCCCTACTAAATGGAGGGTTCTTAAAGACTTGATTGAAGGACAGAAAATAGATGTTTTAGTAGTTCAAGAAACCAAAATGAAAGATGACAATTTCCTAAATTCCTATAAATTATTTTGGAAAAACTCTAAGGCTTATGTTGTTAGTTCGAATGGGGCCTCTAGAGGAATAGTTGTGGTTTGGAATCCAGCCATTTATGAGGGTAATTTGTTAGTAAAAAGAGATTATCATATGGCTGTGATGATGAGAAATTTGGAAAATGGTAAAATATGGGTTCTATCCAACATTTATGCTCCTACCCTTTACAAAGAAAGGAAAAATTATGGGAGCATCTCCTTACTTTTAAAAATCATATCACTGGCTCTGATTGGATTGTGATGGGTGACTTTAATACCCTATTTCTCCCTTGGAAAATAAAGGGGCTCCATAAGATTTTACTATTGGTATGGAGGATTTTAATGATTTTATTACAAACTCCCATCTCCTTGATATATACTTAAAGGGAAGAAAATACACCTAGTCAAACAGAAGAGCAGGATCACAACTTATACAAGTGAGACTGGATAGATTTTTGGTCATAGAGGAGTGGTTAAAACATGATATATCCCTTTTTTCTCTACCAAGGATAGGGTCATGATCATAACCCAATTCTTTTGATGATTAAGAACCCTTTAAGAAGGAGAACTCCCTTTCATTTTGAAAAAATGTGGCTCCATAGTGAGGAACTTAAAGATCTTGTTAATGAATGGTGGAAGTTTAAGGTTAGGGAACAATGATGTATAGATTAACCAAAAAACTGCAAAATGTCAAAATGAATCTTAAAGATTGGAATAAGAAGAGTTTTGGGAATATATTCTAGAAGAAAGCGGAAATTAAATATGACCTACAAAATTTCCAAAGGAAGAATGAAAGGATTGAATATGAAACTGATTTGGAAGACTATGAAAAGGAAAGAATTATTATTTCAGAATACCACAACATTTTAGTGAAGGAAGAAACCTTTTGGAGACAAAAATCTAGAATCACTTGGCTCAAAGAAGGGGATAAAAATACTAGGTTCTTCCATCTATCTACCCTCAAACATAGAAGTTTCAATAGAATTAATAAAATCAAGGAAAAGAGAAGGGAATCTCTTGGAAGAGAAGGAAGAAATAAAAGAAGAGGCCATATCCTTCTTTAAAAACTACTTACTAATCAATGTGTTCCTAACTTGGCCAAGGAGAAAGACTTCCTAAATTGCATTCCTTCTATGGTTTCGAAGAAGATAATATGCTTCTCTCAGTGATCCCATCCATGGAGGAGGTTGAATTTACTATCAAACATCTCATTCTAGATAAGGCTCCTGGCCCAGATGGTTTTCAAGCTTTCTTCTTTCAACATTTTTGGGATATTATAAAAAAGGATGTTTACAAAGTTGTGAGAGAATTTTTTTCAGCCAAAAAAAATGCTTAAGGATATGAATTGTATTTCTTTCTCTTTTTGAAATGTGGTAATGCTATGGAATTTAAATACTTTAGACCTATAAGTCTTTGTAACACTACTTACAAAATTTGCATGAAAATCCTTTCTCTTTGTTTACAATTTCTCCTTCCTTCTATCATATCAGAATAACAAGGAGGTTTTGTTTTGGGACATCAAATTCAAGATGGGATCATTACTATCAAAGAGATGATCCACTTAGCTAAACTTAGTAAAAAGGCTGCTATGATTCTCAAATTGGATATGGCCAAGGCTTATGATAGGGTTTCATGGAGTTTTCTTGATAAAATCCTTAACAAGTTTGGTTTTGACGTCTCCTTTTGGAGTTTAGTTAAGGCTTGTATTTCAAATTCTTGGTTCTCCATTCTTATAAATGGGACCCCATGTGGCTTATTTCCTAGCACACAAGGTTTGAGGCAAGGGACCCACTTTCCCTTTTCTTTTCATAATCATGGTAGAAGCCCTTAGTAGAAGACTCAATGTGGAAACTAGTAATGGCTCCATCAAAGGGATATCTCCGGCTAGGGGTATGGAAAATGTGTCACATCAGCATTTTTTGATGATACTATTTTGGTGGGAGAAGCATCAATTCTAGAAGCTAAGAAGTTTTAAAAATATTAGATGATTACATGGAGGTTTCGAGACAAGTTGGTGAATTATAGGAAAAGCTCTTTTTTTTCCTTAACACTTTGGAAATTCGATGTAAGAAGATAGCTGAAATTTTGGAATGTGACTTTAAGTCCTTTCCAACCATTTATTTGGGTATGCCTCTTGGGGATAAGATACCTCTTAGTGGAGAGTGGAATTTTCTTATTGAAATATTGAGAAGAAGCTTGTGGGATGGAAAGAAAACCTGCTATCTCAGGATGGGAAAATCACTTTACTTAAAAGTTCCCTCCAAAGCCTCCTAGTGTATGTAATGTCCCTCTATCAACTCCTAGGAAAATTGTGGAAAAACTTGAAAAGATTCAAAAATGTTTCTTATGGAGTGGAACTAAAAGTAAAGATAGAATTCCACTTTGGTGGCATGGAATAGGGTCTGTAAACCAAAAAATATGGGGGATAGGTCTTAGAGATTGGACTAAAATGAACAAATCCCTTCTAGCTAAAATTGGATGGAGGCTAACTAAAGAAGATGGGGTGTGGACTAGAATTTTAAGAAAAAGTATTGACGGATGCTAATGATGAACGATGGATATTTAAATAGGCTTCCTTTAATGGGTCAAGTATATGGAAAGCTATTAATTGGGAAAAGGAAATTGTGGAAAAGGGTAGCAGATGGAAAATAGGTAAAGGTAATGAAATCTACTTCTGGACAGATAAATGGGTTGGTAACTTTACACTTGAAGACAAATTCCCCCAAATCTCAAAGTTGTTAGAAGATAAATATGGGGAAAAAATAAACAATTATATGGCTGATCTTGGGAGTTTTCAAACTTGGAAGTATATGGAATTAGACAAGAAGAATTTAGAGAACACATGGATATTCTCAATGAATTCTTAAAAACCATGTGTCTTATAACAACAAGGAACAAGATAGAATTGTGTGGCATAAAGAACAAAATGGTATTTTCTCAGTCAAATCATCTTATGCTTTATTCTTTGAGGAGGAGACTAGTGAGGAAGATATATTAGCTGGAAAGATATGGAACAAGAATATCATTCCCAAGGTCAATATTTTTAGTTGGCTTATGGTGATAAACAAGATTCTTATAGTTGAAAACCTCACCAAAAGAGGTTTTCATATGGTAAATAGATGTGCTCTATGTGAAGAGAATTTGGAAATGGTTAACCATTTGTTTTTGGAATGCTCTTTTTCTTTTCAAATTCTATCTTCTATTCTAGGTATGTTCTTGGTTAACTGGGTTAGTCCTAAGGAGGTCCAATCTACTGGATTCAATGGAAATGTTTATTCATAAGTCAAGGTCTGAAAAATATGTGGATAATGAGCCTTGGACATCTGTGGTGGGAAATATGGAAAGAAGGAACAAGAGGATCTTCAATGGTAAGAAACTTCCCAAGTTGATTTTCAACAAATGTTTATAGGCTATTAGAAATAATTTCTCTATCCTAAAGAACAAAGAAGTGGAAGTTATGGATAAAGAACAACATATCATAAAGAAATGGAACTTAACCTATGACCCCCATCCTAAAAAGAGTAATCCAAGAGAAGGGGTAAGATGGACTACTCCTAGAGAGGGTTTTATCAAACTCAATTTGATGGTGCTACCAAAGGGAACCCTAGTAAGGATGGAGGAGGAGGTGTTTTTAGAGATGTTAAAGGTAAGTTTCTCCTTGCATACTTATTTAATTTGGGCATACAATCAAATCATGTGGCAGAGAGGCAATGGTGATGTTTTGGGAGTTAAGCTTGGAAGAGAGAGGTTTTAGGTACCTAATGTTGAAGGTGACTCTTTGAATATAATCTTGTGTATGAAAGGAAAAACTACTACTTCTATATCTATTGAAGACTTCATTAAAAACACCAAAAATAAAATTTCCTCTTTTAATGAAATATCTTTCCAACACATCTACCATGAAGGAAATAGACTAGCTGATTTATTTGCAAATAAGGGGGTGGAAGCTATAGATTTAAATGTGGTTGAGGAATTAACCAACCTAGAAGCTAAAATCATCCACATTCTTGAAGGGGAATATGTCCCCAATGACATATCTTCTTAATGATGATGGATAAAGGTGAAAATGCCTTCTAGATGACACATCTGGATATTATGATCCCTAGACTCATGCCTAACTTTACTTCCAATCATCCCATGGATTGGATTGAAAAGGAGAATCCCCTCATTTATTTGAATCATTCAACAAGTGTTGTAAATGTAGCTATCTACCGTAATAGATAGGGTTTTCTCTTCCATTGCAGGAAGAAGAGCTATAGGGGTAAAATGGGAGGAGACTTAGTGTGAACTGAACCAAGCATGATCCTTGTGATGTCTAAGGAGGTGAGGAGTTGTTAGATAAGGATGAGCTTATAAAATTTTTTTAAAAAATTTTTGATGGTTTTGATGAAAATTTGAGTGAAGTTGTGGCTAAAACTTGGAATGAAGGCCATGTTGAGTAGGGAATTTATCTTTCACTATCTCACCAAATTTTATTGCTAAAGTGATAGGCCTGTCCCTAGAAGGAAGATGCATCTTCAAACCTAAGTCTTTGACTACATCCTAGAGATTGATAGCTTCATGCAAGGTAAGGGTGCTCCTAAAATCCTTCATAATGGTTATGCTAGAGAGGATTTTCCTCCTCCTTTCAAAGAAATAGCTCTGTTAATCATGTCGTATATAACTCTGGAAGGGAGATATAAAGTTATCTATGGGTATCATTTCCCTATGTTCAATCATGTTAGGAATAATAGACTCTACAATTTCCCAATTATCTATATATGTCTCTGGCCAAATCTATAACTCAGGTTGGGAAAGGAACTTTTACCCTTCCATTACATCAAGGGCTCATTAAAGCTATGCTAAAGATGGGACACACCTCTCATTGGTAAAAATGAAAAATTTTGGGGCTATTTTTGGGAACTTAGATCAAGAAAATTTAGGGAAAATGATATCTTGGAAGCCAATGTGGTTTCACTTGTATGGAGGAAATGGGGAAATCGGTGGCAAAAAGGACTAGGTCAAGCCTAGCCAAAGAAAATGTCAAGAAGAAGAGTAAGGAGAGTGTGGCTTCAAGAACCTTAGAATAATTTTGAAGTTATCTCTGATTCAGGGGAACAAAAGGAAGAGAAAGTGAACTAGTCTGACAGTAGTGAGGGGCATGAGGCTAGGAAAGGTCTAGAGAACTCTAAGGGAAAGAGATCCCAAAATATGGAAGAAGCAATTGAGAGTTTGCATGCTCTCAAAATTTCTCAAAAGAATTTGTTCAAAGCTCAAGATATGGTTGTCAAATCAAATGTCTTCCTGAAAGAGTTTGAAAATTGTAGGTTGGATACAATATATCAATAGACATAATATTAGCATGGTGTCCATTGATTTGAGGGAACTTCAAGAAAAAGTTGAGAAACTCATGTCTATTGTTCTTAGTGAACAACTTAAGAACGCAAATGAGAGATGTTTCTATGGAGAAAGATATGTTGAAAATGAAGGAGATTATTTTATAGATTAGGGATGTTCACATCCTCAATGTCAAGAGCACCATTCACCATCTAAAATTACTATAGAGATGATTCACTCCATGGAAATTGTGAAGAAAAAATAAAAGGATGGTTCTGGGCCTAAAGTGGAGATAGCGAACCATATTATCAATACTATGAAATCTACTATTGCCAGTTTGGTCAATGAATGGAATGGATGCATGCACACTATGGGAGACTTGATTAAAGAATGAGTGGTTTTACGCCTTTCTGGAAGACTAGATATCCTATTTTGATTTATGTTATTATTTTATTGGCTTTTGTTGTTAGTTATGTTACTTTTGGTCTTTAATACACAAAATAAAGCTATCTAATGATAACCCCCAAAGGAGGAGAAGGAAATGGTAGAGGAGATGGAGGTATAATAATTGATTTTAAGGAAGGAGGTGATGTAAATACAAGAGGTAAAATAGTGTAAATGGTTGTAAAAGAATATCCACATGAGCATGGAGATGTATAAGGAGTGTGGGAGGTAAAATACCTACGTGGAGGGATAGAGGAGTGAGTACTCCTAGACATACCACAGTACTATAAATCCTATCAAAAACATGGGAGAGAGTATGTGCACTAGAGGACCAAGAGAGAACCTTGTGAGGGGAGGAGCTATGAGAACCAGCAGTGTGAAATCGAAGGCCTGTAAGGATACCTAGGAGGACTAAAGGCATACAATCTAGTGTGTATTAACAAAGACCTATCAGGAGATATATAATATACAGAGTCATAAGATGTAGAGTGAGAAACAAAGGGCCTATCATGATACCTAGAAGAAATAGAACTGTGATGTAAATTGCATGAAGCCAAATACATATCTAAATATGCACAAAGTGTATAGGAATAGAAGTGGAAGAGGGATGAATTCACAAGCCATAAGTAGAAGCCTCTAAGGTTATAACTTAAATGGTGATATATTATTTTCTATGGATAAACTTAACACATTTGAGGATGACAAAAGAAATATTCCTAAGAGGGCATATCCAAGGAAACCCCAAGCGTAAGGTTCCATAACTAAGAGTGATAGCAATCAATAATGAAGTTGTAATAGTGATAAAACTGATATTGATTTTTGAGTAGACATAATATTAATCTAAGGAGAAGGCACATAAAGGATGCATGCATGAGAACAAGGCACATTTGAAGTAACGAGAAGATAGAAAAGGAAACACACATCTGAAACGCTTTGGATCCGGACTTAGCCATTTTTTTAGATAAGGACTATTTTTGGAGATAACATGCAGAGTACACATAGAGATGAATACTTTCACTCCATGCAATGGTATTTTCGGAACAAGTGGTAGATAAGTGCCATGCATATTTTAAGCTAATAATATTATTTCTACTTGGATTTAACTATAGGACATCTATTGTTAGAATACTTACATGTTGTGCATACTACTATAAAGGCGCATGGCTATTATCGACATGTGACCTATTTTGATAAGTGCATGGATGGTGAAGGGAAATTCCCCTATAAATATGTATTGATTTTCTTAGTTTAGGTGGTGAATTATTTTAGAGTTATGTTATTGGTTTTGACATGCACATTACTCATGGAGATACATATATAGTGTAAGAAGATTCGTGTTTTATATTATTTAATGTAATGAATTATATTTGTTGGATAATGGAATTATAAATTAATTAATTTGGTTCTTGTATGGTTAATATTATCATATTTATTGTCTAGTTCATTTATTATGATTCTCTAAGATATAAATCTGGATTATGCACTATAGAATATTTATGATTAGTTATGAATCTAAAAATGTTTGAACATCTTCATGCTAACATTCTATACAAGAAACTCTAAAGAGGGAATTGGTGCCTTTATGCACTTTGGGTGAGAACTTGGCTTGGGCTGAGTGATGTGTCAATGCACCTAGGTTATTCACAATAAATTCTAGGTTACATCGTTGATGGGTAAAGTAATATGGTTATATAGAGAATTATTATCAAATGTAATATTATTTCTATAAATGATTTTTTTTTTTTAAGTAATGTGAGAGTGAAAACATTATCTTTATTGTGTGGATTAGCCAAAACACAATGTATAGGTACCTTATTTATAGAGATAGGAATAGATAGAGTATCAAAGACAAGTGTGTCATCTATGTCGATTCATTGAAAGTAATGAAAAATGTAGGGTATTATGTATGAGTGATATTTCTAATAATTGTATCTAAGGGAAAATTATAAGACGGAGGTGGTGGCACAATGCGATAATTATTATACACTTCATACGTAGATTTATCATTATTATGATTAGGACATGGATCATTGAATATTTTAAGTTTGTTATTGTCATTGGTCATTTGCTTGAAATATTTTATCGGTTAATAGCATTCAATAACATTTGATTCTATGAGTTCTTTAATGATGTGACATAGTTAATACATATGTCAATGAAATGGCCAATACATTTTTATAATCATACTAAGCATTGGTATTAAAATTATTTCTTTGAGTATTTCTTGTATCAACCTCAAATAGTGGAGGGAGAAACATAAAATTACGCTCAAGAAATTGTTTCAATATAATTTAAGGGCACAAGTTAAGTAGGTAAATTGTTAATGGGTAGGTTATAGTCATAATATATTTGGTTGAGAAACAAAATTGATTATTTCTGTAGAGATTATTGTTGGATCTCAAAATTGCACCCAACTCAGATCAAGATAAACTGGGGCTTTGAAGAAACATGGGGTTGTCTCCTAGTTCTGAGACTTTCACTTAATATAAACCTCTAAAGAAGGTCAACTTCCTCTATCTATTTCTATTTCTAAAACTACTCCTAAGAAGGGAAATGCAACTACCGAGCACTACTCTACAATTCTAAGGGACCAGGGTAAGAAGGAGATGCATGGAATGAAAAAAATTATCTAAGGGGAGGTGATAGCACTAGAAATATGGGGATGAGTACTCTCAAATGAGTGAAAATAAGGGAAAATACTTATAGTGAGGGAAGAAAAAAGTGCCATAGTATGCAATAACACTCACAGACTCACTTTCATAGAGCAAAATAGAAAAGGAAACTGCAAGGGACATAAAGAATGTACAACATACCAATATTGAAAGAGAAAAAAAAAGCAAAAACAATAAAATACTAGTTTGGGAAGAGAATAGCCACAAAAAAAGACTTTTATTACTTCCAAATGATGCACAATCTATTACAATGGTGGAAATAGGCAAGTATCTACATGCAAATAATGTAAACCAAGGCTTGCAACTCAAAATGTAAAGGAACACTACTTTGAATAATTCTCTTGCAATCTAAGAGGGTCTAACCTTTACAAATGAACATTATTCAACAATATATAGAAGAAAAATGAGAGAAGAGGAGGGAAAATAGAGGGAATCTTGGATTTCCAATCACACCCACCAACAACATGCAATAAATGCCTGTAAATCTACCTATAACACTATCATATCCACCCCCTTGTCATATTACTTTTTATAATAACTAAGGAGAGAAAATATAATCAAATCTGGGTGGTGGAGTTGACTGGATATGTGCATTAATAAATAAAATCTTGTTTCCTTGTTTTCACCTACCAAATCCCACCAAAATATAATTTTGTAAACATTGTAGTGTAGCCCTTGAAAGAATATTTACAATGAGACTAGGCACATATGAATCTGATCTCTATAGAAAAAATTATGGTAGTTTGAATATTTTCAGTACAAGATGAACACGTAATACATGTGGCATGATCTGATCAGGAGAAGGATTTGGTTGATTATCTAGTTGTTTTTGTCTTCTTCTACCACATTTCCTGCATTCACTCACCATAAGGATTCAACATGTAGTTGGAATATTCGATAGGTTGTGTGTAGTGCACTTAATCGACAAGTATATATGAGTGACATGTGGCACTCGGTGATTGATGCAATGGGAAGAATGAAAAGATCTCGAAAGTGTGTGTGAGGTACACATGGGATGGGAATAAAAGGTGCATATCTATGAAGGTATCCAAGTATGCAAATAATAATGGGGAGAAATAAAGACAAGGATTCACAAAAGAAAATACATAGAGAAAATGCATGAAGGAAAGATGTGAAATGAGAATGAGTGCTTGTGATATTTGCACATAATTTAGGACTGAAGGCATGTGCGAAAGAAACATGTTGGAGACTTATAAAATGGAAGGAAAATCAACAATTATGTGTGAGGGAGATGTGCAATGACTGGGAAAGGAAAGTGGATGCACAAGAAGTATGTGAAAAGGGAAGATTGGAAGATAGAAGAATGAAGAGGAGGAAGGCGAGAGTACGTAGAAGTTGCGTAGAAGAAAGAAAATGCAAGGAATATCATGAGGAAGAAGTAGGAAGGATGCACATAAGTATACTTTGAGGAGACATCCTGATAAAACACTATTTGACCTCTCGCTTAATAAGTGTATGCAATTGTTGGATAGTGATAGCAAGTTGAAACATAAACTCTACTAGTGAAACCCTTGAACTTACAAGCATATAAACCAACATTCTAGAATCAATAGAAGAGTGTGTACAAGAGGGCACAGTGTAAATAAACCTATGTAAAAAAACACTTCACACAAACACACACTTGGAGGAATTGAAACTACTCTAATATGTACATGGTGTAAAGAAATTTCATGGAAGTGTTTGAGATAAATTCCATTGATTGGATTAGTAGTGCATATCGATCAAGTTGAGAAAAATCAAAATATTTGGCCTCTTTACAATAACTGGTGATGTATGGGCCACTCCAAAGTGCATCAAACTTTTAATGACACTCAAGTTTAGCTCTATCAACATCCCATTTTAAGACCAGATCACCCACTTTGAAAGGTTTAGGCATAGAATTTTTTTCAAACCTTTGCTTTGTTGATTGCTAGTGTTGTTCTAATTTGATCATGACAGAGTTTCTTAATTCTTAAATTTCAACTAGCTCTTCCATTCTGAATTCTCTTTGGTCTCCACCTTCGAACTCTAGCTATTGGGCTATCTCTAGTGAAGGAAATTCAAGTGATAAAAGAATCCTTGCTTCTTTACCATAAACAATTTTATAAGGTGGAGCACATATTTATTTCTTCACCGTGATTATTTCTACCCAAAGTTCACATGAGACATTTGTTAGGAAATAAGGGATAAAATATGTGGAATAATCCCTCATAGAATCACAACAATAGAAACTAATATGCAGAAAATAATACAAATCTCAAATAAAATTGCAGAGTAAAATAACACAACACAAAGAGACAATATTTAACATGGTTCACCCAATTCAGGCTACATCCACTAATAATCACTTGCTCATATTTTATTACAAGCCACCACTCTCTCACTACAATACCCAATTTTTTTTGGATCTATGCTCAACAAACTCTACAGAATTCACACCCAAATTCAAAACACATCTGCAATGTTACATAATCCCTACCATATGCATAAAACCATATAAGTAGACAATTTCTTGAGAATTTTTAGAAAATGGTGGGTATCAAAACCATGGGCCAAAACTGTCCCATAAACCTATGGGTAAAAATCCTGCCCATATGAGAAAAGCACATTTCCTGGTATATCGGGCACATTTTAAGGCCAAAAACATTTCTCGAGGGCTGCACCCCAAACCTTGGCAAGATAATTGTTGAAAGTGTACAGTCTTCAACACTTTCTCACATGAAAATAGGCTCCATAA
This sequence comes from Taxus wallichiana var. yunnanensis, assembly GCA_018340775.1. Taxonomy (NCBI): domain Eukaryota; kingdom Viridiplantae; phylum Streptophyta; class Pinopsida; order Cupressales; family Taxaceae; genus Taxus; species Taxus wallichiana. The sequence goes on from CM031244.1 coordinate 238,264,723, forward strand.
CCTAACAACCTTTATGTGCCACTGTCTTTATCTAATTTCCCTTGTTTGTTTCATGATTCGATCGTGTTCTTATTAGTAGAGTAATCCAAGCCACTACCTTAAGCATAGTATTTGGAAGAAGTCTTTAGATATATTCCAAGATTGAGAGCCCAATCATAAATTTTTCTACCAAGGAAGGATTTTTCATTAGAAGAGATGATGGTCTAAGGAATCCCAAACCTTATTATAATACCTTCAAAAATTCAAGAATGACTAACTCAGTTGCTAACTTGAGAATGAAAAATTATATCCATCTGGTGAAGTAGTTCGTTGCTATCATTACCCACTTGTAGTGTGTGCTCAGAGGAGGATTGATCATACCAAATAAATCAAGACCTCGTTGCATAAAAGGTTGATTCACTTATATTGGGCATATGGGAAGCACAACCAATATATTTTCACCCTCAAAGAAATAACATTTTTGCATTTTATGACCCACTTTTGAGAATCTACAAATAGGGTAGGCTAAAGTTATCCCGATTTGATGATATTCATTACTATTAATTTGGATGAGAAGTGTCCACCAAAGAATCCATCATGTGATTTTGTTAACACTTTGTTGACCTGCATGCCAACAATACATCTCAATAACACATCATCAATGTTTGTTTTGAAGAGAACCCCATCAATCAATGCATATGGAATAGAATACAACCTCGATGTTTTCTCTTATCTTTTCTTATACTAGAGTGTATGCACCAGAAGATAAGAATGTTACCATGTCTTCCATCTAAGTGCACACACTAGGATCATCATTTTCTCAAGTTCATCTTGTGGAGGTTCTTCGACCAAGAAAAAGGTCTCTTGATCATTTTTGCATCCTCGGTAATTTTCTTATATATCACATTACCTATAACCAAATTTGTTTCTTTGATATTTACATCATAATGCATGATTTTGGTCACCCATCTAGCTCTTTTCTTGTCGATTTCTACTCCCATGATAAATTCTCTCAAACTAGAGTGTGAAACTAGCACCTTGACATGATTTGTGGTGAACATAATTTTAAATTTCTACAATGCATACATGATGGCGAAGACTCGTTCCTCCATGTGATTTTATTTCCATTCATAATCCTTCGTTGTTTGATGAATAAATCAACCTCGGCTATTCCAAATTCCTTATTTATTTATTTATTTGTTAATACAATAACAACTCTATTATCGGCTCCATATGCATAAATCATAAAATCCTTAGAGTAATATATATTTATGAGTGTTGGGGTGCAAGAAATTTCTCGCTTGATCTTATTGAATATTTATTTTCCTTCTATTGTCCACTTGAAGATTGTGTCTTTCTTGAGCATGAGGGTAATGGTTCTAACCAATCCTACAAAGTTAGGAATGAATATCCTAAAAAAGTTGATCTTGTCTATGAATGATTACAAGGCCTTATTATGCACCAAAAAAGAGAGAGAAAGGATGGTTGACATACATTTGAGATCAATGGAAATGCCATCCTTAAAGACCACATGGCATAAAAGCTTACTTTTTAAAACAACAAATTTGCACTTCTTGGGGTTACAAGATACCCCAAATTGTCTTCATCTCTCAATGAGATTTTCCGGATGAATGATGTGATTTACGCTTTGCTTTGAGAAGAAATTTATGGAATCCAAGTAAAAAGATGAACTCATTGATAAATCCTTTGAAGGCAATGTCCATTTCTCTCTAGAATTTTACGTCTACATTTGAAAAACAAAAATTCATTTTTGATAGGCATATGTTCCCCATTTGGTTTTAAATGCATTTTTGAACTGATCCTCTTCCTTCACAATGATCTTATTAAAACTTTAGTATCCATCAAGCATGGAAAAAACCTTTCGGCCCAGCCACTATCTATAGAATTTGTTCCATAGAAGGAAAAGGGTAGTGATCCTTTAATGATTCCTAATTCATATCTCTAAAATCAACACACGATCTAATTTTTCCATTCTTATTGTGCACTAAAACAAGATACGCCAACCGAGTAGAGTACTTGAGAGGAAATATTATCTTTACCTCAATGATTTTTAATAACTCCTTCCTCATAAGGGGCTTTATTTTAGTATTGACATGCCTTTTCGTTTGTCTGATGGTCTTGATACTAGGATCAAGGTCATTGGAGTGTTGAGAAACACTTGGGTAGAATCCTTTGAGTTCTTCATACTCCCATGAGAATATGTCATCATACTTTAAATAGATAAATGAATTCTTACCTTTCATCTTGCGTGCATGATTTTCTAAGAAACAACTTCCTGCCACACACAATAGTGACTGACTGGTAGTCTTCTTGCATTGCACACATGTTATTTTATTCACCCTTGAACTCATCATTAGAAATAAAGATATTCTCTAAGGTGATTGTACATACCCAAAATTGTAGGGTATTGCACCACCGGAACAATGTTACACATACCCCAATGATGATACAAGTCTCCTTGCAAGGTGTTCAGAATCCATAAAGGCTCGCCAAGTATACGCTTGTATCTCGCATGCCCCACTCAGCCTCCGCATGCTTTGTTTTTTACCTTTCCCCCTTCTTCTTGCATTTTTTCTTCAGTGATGAAACCGCTACCCTGCCTGGCAAAGTGGTCTTGTGACTTCCGCCAGGGATAGGGCGGCAGCCTGCAACTACAGCCCTACACGGGGTAGCGGTCATGTACGCATTTTCCAAATCCTTCTGACGATCACATAAAATGTAAATATTGAGTTTTACACGCTTTCTTCAACCACTTTGGCTTACATTAATGTTTTTGGTTTCTGTAATAGTGTTTTTCCTTTGTTTATAGTAAAAGAGTTCAAATGGGAGTTATCCTTTGGTAAGTGCATTAATTATAAATAGCCAACTTGTTTTCAAGCAAATGGCCCCTCATCTTCTCAATTCTCTTATTCAGTATTTCAATTTCTTGCTTAGAATTCTACTAGCTTCATGTTTTGCATCAGTTATTAGTTTTCCTTTGTTGTTTAGAAGTCATTCAATCTTCTTGTTTCAGTCTTGTTCCATTGCTGCTCCATACAATCAATTTTAGCATAAAATAGCTTCATTTCTAGACTAGAATCCATTAAAGTTACAGGTTTTGTTTTGTCACAAGGATAGATTCTAAAACTCTTGGTGCACTTGTGTTGTATTCCCACAATAAATCCTGCTAGGAATTGCATAGTCAAGCTCTGTTCACTTGCGTTATCCCTCTCCTACTCACATTGTATTTGGTCTATATCCAAAGTTGCCATTGTTTGAATACCATCTTCTGTTGATACTATCATATACATACTTTTTGGATTCACAAGGACACAAAGGAACGAGGAGATCACACTGAGGGGACAAAATCACACACAACTGGATTTACCACTGTTTTGTAAACACCAGGTTTGAGCTATCAAAGTTCTAGTTACAACATATCAAATAGAGTAGTGAATTATTTCATTTCAGTTAAAAGTTTCTCTTGATATCGCAGGGAAGTTGTGGGGATTGATAGTTTCTGAGAAACTATGATTCATTCCTCACTTCTGAGGTAGGATCAAGAGTCTTTCAAATTCAAAATAAATAGTTACTTAGATACTTAGGATAAAATCACAATTGCACAGACAAATAGCCATACCAAGCTACTTTACTTGTTTTTATTTTGTTACTAGGTTAGTTGTCCATTTTATAAATATACTAGAGTATTTGCTCTTTAATTTCATTGAAATACATCATTGAAAATAAAAAAATAGAAGAATGATTGCATAGTGTAAACACCTCTTTAATAATCAGTTTATTAATTTTAGTTTAAAGTTGAACCAATTTCTATGACAATCACAGGACCTAGAGAGCCTAGAGAGTATATATTTGAACCCATAGTGCCTCAGCCAAATCTACCCACGACATTAGCTGATATAGATCAAGACCTTAGGATACAGGTCTTTCGAGCAACAACAAACTTACAAGACATTAGTGAAAAACTAAGAGGATTAAACATCGAAGACGACAAAGCTTACACATTTTGGTCAAAACATCCAAACTATAGACTGCAATGATAAAACATCTGAATGACTATGTAAGGATTTGAAAGAGAGAAAACATTTGGTTGTTATCCTTTGGTTCCACAACCTAATGTAGGAGACCTCCTCATTGACATAGATACTAGTTTACGCATTCAAGTTTCCAGAACACCTATTCGGTACTCCGAGAAAATCATAAAACTTCTAGTTCTAAATATAGAGGCTGAGAAGGAATACTATTCTTGGATAGTTGGAAGAAGGGATTGATTCTTCACATGACCATAACAGTCTCGCAACAACCGTGAACTCACGGTTGTGATCCCGAAGTTCTAAAACCCAATGGGCCTACAAATCAGTTAAGTATTGACACCGACTTACTTAACGCTAGTATTTAGATCCTCACCACTCCAGCCTGATATTATGGTACAATTCTCTCGTATTAAATATAGAATCCAATAAATATAATATTTTATGGGTTAGACTAGAAAATCACCCATAGTTCACTACACATCCACTAAATCACCCATCATCATTTTCATGACCTTGTCTAGAGATATATACGAAGCTCCCATAGGTCACTTCCCACATGTCCAACAACCAAGAAATAGGATCTCGGTAGAGCTCAACATTGATTGGAGCCTCCAAATAGCCATTATATCGAATAAACCATTACACCAATTCAAGTTAGGAGGGCCTTCTTCGCCTTAGATTCACAAATTTCATTATTGCGTATTGAGGATATAAGATTACCTTATTAGCTTGTCTGTATCCATTAACATTCAACATTCACCGGCTTTCTCGACACACCCTCGGGAGGTCAGGTATGAGGAAGAGGTACTTGTAGATTCCCATGCTCGCATGTCACTTTTCCATCGTACAAAATTGGTGAACCTAACGTGAACAAACTAATATTCCTCTTTCTGTTTTCATTTCTTCCATCCACCTTCACTCTTTCCCATTATTCTGCGGGTATTCATATACCCCGAATATGTCAAGATATGATGCATATGGCAAACCTCTCTCAAGTCTTGAAGTAAATTATAGTCAAACAAATAGACAACCATAACCCTCGCTTTCTGCATGGGATGATAACTATTCGAGTAATTACTTGTCATCTCAAACTCCCCCTCATAGGACTAGTTCTAGTTCTTCATTCTAAATCGAGGAGTTTGATCATCTTGCATAAACACAACAGCCCAGAGCCATCAAGCTCTAATAATCTGACGTTTACTGGAGAATCTTCTTCATCTCCTTAGGTCTTGTTTAGACCACAAATCAGTAGACAATCATACCCACTCCCCTGTTTGGATGAGGAGTACTTAACATGATTTTCTAAAAGTGAACAACGCTTCCAAAATATGTACCCACCTATGGGGAGTTTATAAATATAGTATGGTACCCTATTCCAAGAAAACACCCCCATTCCTCCACCTATGGGAAATACCCTCGGTGAAGCTTGGCAGGGTAACGATCAATTCATAGCAGGGTATCACACCCCTTTACAACCTCAAGTTGTACAACAAACACCCTTAAGGAAAAGCACTGTGTCTTCACCAATGGAGGTCATTTCAACCTTAGTTGAAAAGGTTAGAGGGCTTGAACTTGCTCAAGAAAACCAAAATTCATATTTTAGGCAAGCAGAATCCCCAAACCTCTCGCATTATCCGTCAGTCAAACTCCTTACAGAATAGGCATGTTAGGCATGCCTCCTCAAAATCCTTATAGTTACCCACGTAAAACACCAACTAGGACCACATTTTCAAATGCCGCTCTAGTTGAAAACATGAAACCTCCCGGCTTGGCACCAAACAACCTATACCAAAACAATGTTCCTCCTTACTTAAACATTTATTCAAAATCACCACAAGGAGAGATGTTCTCTTCTCCTGTGATGTTCATTTAACCACAGGATTCCCTTATGTCCCTATAAATGCATATGATATACCGTATCAACAACCCATTCCACCTTAACCCCTCAAAGAAACCCCATTAATGGTCGAGGCCACGCAAAGAGGGACTTATTCAGAATATTTAAAAGATCCCTAGACTTCACAATATGAAGCATTATGCTTCTAAGACCTCTTCCTGATTTACCCAAATATAAAGGGGAAGGAGACCCAAACACACACATTAAGGCCTATGCCACAACCATAAGGGAGTTACTCCCCTTGGGACAGGTTGTCGTTAAAATATTCCCTAAGACCTTAGAAGGTATTGCCGTTGATTGGTATTATAGAATACCTAAAGCCTCGATACACTCATTTAAACAACTCGTGTCAGAATTCATTAAATATTTTGACACGAACAAATTATTAAGAATGGGAATCAGGGAGTTCTTGCATATCAAACAAGAACATAATGAAACCTCTGTTCATTTTATTCAAAGATTGCGTACAGTTCTCTACTCATCAGTGAGTGCTCCGAACATGGATCAAATGGAACTATGTGATTTATTCCTTAATTCTCTCAATAGAGAGATAAAGGAAGAAGTCCAGAAGTTCCCACAAAAACTTACGATAAAGTACTTGAGAGTGCTCTCCGAATTGACCAAGCAGCATGATAGATAGTGGTCATAGGACATATGGGATGAATGGGAAATTAACCACTCCCACTCAAAACACCGCAGCCTATTCTAATACAGGTAAATATAATCAAAGACCTAATATCCTTAACAAGAACCGCAGAGTTACAACAGATGGAGTAATCGGCCAAGTTAAAAGGGAAAACGTTGTAAACATTTTCGCCACCTATTAATAATTAGTGAAATAACAATTTTAATCCAACAATCAACACAAAGTGGATTTTAATCATCTCGCCACGGAAAAAACAACAACAACAACAACAATGATGATGATGAAAAATCCAAACACAAAGTCCAAATCAAAACTTAGCTAGATATCAGAGTCAAAACCAAAGGCAACGGCCTCAAAATTTTAACTCTAATAACCAACAACCTTATTAGAATTTTGGGCCACAACAAATTATAAATCAAATAACCTTGAAATTATAATCCCAATTTATATTATGGCTTCCACAAGATTCAAGGCCATGATACTAGGACTTGTTGTGAATACAATAAATTCATGTAGCATTTTCCAGAAGATCAAAAACATCTCTTTATAGATATGTTTTTAGCAAATTCTGTAGTACCCATGCCAAACACTTATGTAGGGGCAGTTTCCCCTCAAAATGCACCCCTCAAGATCTTTAATGATCCACTTCCAAACCATTCCAATAATAACAGGCTAGATCCTAACGGAGAAAACAAAGGTTTCATAACAAGAAACAATGATCATGAAGCTTCAACTTCACTAAATCCACCAGTCGCACCCTAATTAGGAACTCAAACTCAAACTAAGATAATTGGTTTGGTGGAGTTGACAACACCGAGCTACCTATAGAAACCATAACAAGAACAATGGATTATTCATCCCAACCTACTCCAAGCTATCCATGGAACCGGACAACAATCAACAAATGTTGGTAAAACCTATAGGTGCCTATGATTTAATTAATGATTTAACTAAAACCTTCTCTTACATCTCCTTTTGGATTTTTTAAAAAAACCTCCCGCCCACAGAGCTTCCTTTTAAAATAATTAGGCCTTGGTCATTTAATCAACATCACTCCTCCTCCGAAACACAAGTAAACCATGTAGACTTTGACGTTTATCCACCGGGGCAGCCAGATAGGGATACAAAGTTTATATTCGATATAAGAAAAATGCCGACAGACACTGAGATTACATGAAGAGGTGATCCAGATTTGCATTTGCAAGTATGGATTTACAATAATTATGTTAAACGTGCAATGGTCGACGATGGGGCAGTGGTTAACATAGTCCCCTTTTCTTTTATTCAAAAGTTAGGATATGGAGAGATGAACTGTTCCATAACGTGAAATACGTTAAGAGGTTATGATAGCCTCAAAGCCACTTCAATTGGAACCATAGTTTTACGGTCATTTTAGGACCCAAGACGGTCCTCACCGAGTTTTATATTATAGATCGGGAAACCAATTATAGTATGATCCTTGGTCATCCATGGATACACCACATGAAGGCAATCCCTTCCATGTTATTCCAAGAAATAAGATTTCTACACTTAGGGAAAATATTTGTGGCACAAGGTAACCCAAAACCCTTCGATATACACCTAGCTGATTTGAAGAAAGACTAGGTGTTCACTCTAAGTTTGAACTCCCAAAAAATCAGCTTGTTAAACCAATTAATTCAAAACCAAAAGAAAAGTTGATACCCACCATAGAGTTAGAAATTACAAATCCAACCGAGGACATTCCATTACTCAAAAATGAGACCAATGTTATAAAAATGGTGTCACTAGGGACTACCACAAAAATTGTTGAGTTATTGGAGAAATATTTACCTATTCTCCTACCGTTTGATTCCATGGGTATGGGACACACCCTAGGAATTGCTTCTCTTCCATCAGATGAAGTTTTTATGGTAGAGGTAACCAAAGCAAAAGAAATAGATACGACAGATATCCCAACATCCATTTTTCCAAACAAGTATTGGACTCTCCACTTCGATGGAGCTAGATGTCACTTTGGAGTTGGGGCGGGAGTGATCTTTACTTCACTTGAGGGAAATATCCTACCTTTCACCTTTAAATTAAACTTTGAATGTACAAACAATGGGGCTGAGTACGAAGCTCTCCTCCTTGGCCTCATTCTAGCTAAAAGAATGGGTGTCGACAACATTAGAGTGCTAGGAGACTCACAATTGGTTGCAAACCAAGTCTCTGAGGTATATGAAACTAGAGCTGAGCACTTACAACTCTATAAAATAGCAAGTATTAGATCTAAGTAAGGGATTTAACTTCATATCAATTGAAGCAATCCCATGAGAGCTAGAACCTTCTCGTAGACTCGATAGCAACTCAACTTCTGTTTCACTCCAAACAGTGAGTTGGAGGATAAAAATTTCACGGTATCACTTCATACCAAACCATTAGTGCGTAAAATACCAACAAACTCACTCCTGACTCATGGAGAAGTTGAGGATGATTTTTCTATCATGGATCGATTTGATGATGATAGAGTCACTCTTGAATATCCAAACACCTATGTGGAGCTGCACCTTTCTCACCATATAGTTGATCTTTCCCTAATACCACATTCCTCTTCCTATTTTGGAAATCCCATGGTAGAGTCTCCTCCATAGAAGGATCTTGATATCTATAAAATAGAAGACGGAGAAAGTTTGGAGCTACCTCCAGCCCCACCTAAATTTGAAGAAGGTAACACTTCTTTAATAGAAGAAACCATTGACATAAACATTGAACAGAGGAAGAACTAAATATTTTGAAGTTGGGATCCTCATTAACTACGGAGGAGATAGAAATACACACCCAAATCCTCAAAGAACATCAAAATCTTTCACATTAAATTATAAAGAAATTATGGGCATTGCACCACAAGTCGCAGTACATAATCTTGTCACTAAACCAGATGCAAAACCAATTAAATAGAAGTAAAGACCAATAAAGCCAAAAGTGGCTCTCATGGTAAAAGAAGAAGTAATAAAACTTCTCTAGGTGGGATTCATCAAGCCCATTACCTATTCACAATGGGTATCTAATATCATTCCCATCCTAAAAAAGAATGGGAAGATACACAATTGCATAGATTTTTAGGATATTAACAAAGCTTGTCCCAAGGATGAATTCCCATTACCATCCATTGACATTATCATTGATGCAATAGCTGGATTTGAACTATTATCCCTCATGGATGGGTTCTCAAGGTATAATCAGATTAAAATATCTAAACAAGATCAAGCCAAAACTACATTCATAACTCCCTAGGGAACTTATTGCTACGTTGTCATGCCATTTGGTCTTAAGAACGCGTCGGCACTACATATCAGTGGGTAATGACATATATTCCATGATCTCATCCATAAAATTGTGGAATTGTATGTGGATGACTTGTTGGCCAAAGCCAAGAAACGTTGTGATCATCCAGAAGTGTTCCATATCATCCTCTTATGATTAATTGAATATGGCGTAACATTAAATCTAGAGAAGTGTGTGTTTGGTGTGACAGGAGGAAAACTTCTAGGCTACATTATATCTTCACAAGGGATTGATGTTGATCCAGCCAAAATATGGGCTATTATCGAAATGATCCCACCATCAGGCGAGTCTGGAATCATGTCATTTCTTGGGAAACTCAGTGTAATCTGCAAGTTCATCCCAAATCTAAGTTTTTCCATTCATGCAATCAACAATCTATAAAAGAAATATTATAACATTGATTGGAGTGAAGAATGCAATGATGCCTTCAAAGTAGTTAAACACTTCTTGTTATCTCCACTCACATTAATGCCTCCCAAACCAGACCGCCCTTTGATCTTATACTCACAAGCCACCCATGTCTCGCTCACCGCATGCCGGCTCAAGAAGACAATGATAAACAAGAACGCATAGTCTATTTCATTAGCCGAACGTTGCTTGATTATGAAACATGTTACACACAGGTAGAGAGAGAATTCCTTGCCATATTCTTTGTAACAAAACATTTAAGACATTACATATTAAACCAAGAAACAAGGGTCATTGTAAGGAAGATTATTTACGAACGTTTCTCACACAAGGGTCTTTATCTAAAAAGGTTGGACGTTTCATAACCTTAATGGGAAAATTCAATTTGACAATCGTAAACCAAAAATCTATTAAGGGACAAATCATTGTAGATTGGCTAGCTGACAATCCACTAGATTGAGGCGGTGTGGTAAATTTGGACTTTCCTAATGAGTGTATAAACTTCATCAAAACTAGGCCTCCCATCTCAAAATGTCCTTGGTATGCTGATATCATTAATTTCATTATGGACCACACATACCGAAGGTGCCACACCACAAAAAGAAGGAAATTATGCATTATTACCACTAAATATGTCGTCTTAGAACAAGTACTCTATTGTAAAGCCTTTGATGGCATGCTTCTAAGATGAGTCGACATAGAAGAATCCAAGAAGATTCTTCATGAATCCCACAGTGGGATATGTGGAGGCCACTTTGATGGTCATGCCACCGCTCACAAAATACATTGGATGGGCTATTTTTGGCCCACTCTCGAGCATGACGTAGTGGAATTTGTATGTAAGTGCTGCAAATGCCAAGAATTCTCTCACGAGATTCACATCTCAAAGACAATCCCTACAACCAATAGTGACTTCATGGCCCTTCTCCACGTGGGGTATGGACTTGATAGGGAATTTCTCTCCCCCATCAACAAATGGCCATAATTTTATAATTACAGCCACGGAATATTTTACCAAATGGGTGGAGGCCATGCCTCTCACCACCATACCAAGTTCGGTAATTTCCAAATTCATTCTAAACCAAATTATCTACAAGTATGGTGTCCCACAAGTCATTATCTCAGATAATGGCACATCCTTTAAAAATTAAGAAGTCCATGAGTTATGTAGCAAATTAAAGATAAACCATCACACGGCCTCTCTTTACTACCCTCAAGCCAATGGGCAAAGGCCAAGCAATAAAAAAATGTCAAAGGCTATTCTTCTCAAAATAGTCAAGGAGAATAAGTGAGATTGGCATCTAAAACTCTATCCGGCCTTTTGGGCCCATCAAACCTCAGTAAGAATGCCAATAGGAGTAATTCCTTTCTCACCGGTATTCGGGCAAGCGATTCTCTCGCTTGAGGTTGAAATACCTAGTCTCTGCATCTCATTACAAGGGATTCTGGATGAAGAAGCTTATAGGGAGGCACGCCTCTCTCAACTAGAAAGCCTTGACAAGGTCAGGATAAACATTGAACAAAGGCATAGAGCCTATGCTGACTGGATGTGCCGGCAATACAACAAAAAATTCTATGAGTGAGAAATATATAAAGGAGATCTAGTTCTAAGACTAGACAGCATGACCAATAAGAAAACCAGTGAAGGAAGAAAGTTCTGGCCCAAATGGTTGGGCCCATACCGAGTCATGAAAGACTATGGAAATGGTGCGTATCTCTTGTGCACACTAGAAGGTGAGGAATTCGGTGAAACTATCAATTCCTTGCATCTTAAATGGTTTTACGCATAAAACATCAAAATTCACCACTTGTACATTATAGCTACCTATATTGGATTAGTCATTTAGTTGTTCCATTCTGTCTACTCATTTCATAAAAATGGTAGTCCAGAGCTTACTCTTAAACAATCTATTACAAATTTCTGAAAATATTGGCAAAAGCATTCAAATCACATCTCTTCAAACATCATCAACTATTTTAAAATCTTCTCATCAAGTTTGACATACAAGTATTGATGAAAACCATATCAAGGCCTGCATACTTGGCTTTGCTCTTTCTTTCTACTAGGTAAAGTTGTCCTTGCCTATAGTCTATTCTAGAAGCTTCTTGGTGTCACATCTATCCCTCTTAAATCTCTTTGAATGAAAGGATATCCCAAATTCATATATCAGAAATGTCAAAATCAAATGAAATCAAAAGCACCAAGAAAACAAAATATTTTATTTTACACACTTCTTTGCCCCATCAACCTTCAGTGATAAGCCCACATCTCTTACTGGTGGTGTGAGGTTGGGAAAGGAAAGAAGTTCCCTTACTCGCCTATATCCTGCCTTTGGTGAAAAACCCATGCTTCTTACTAGTGGCATGAGGCAGGGTGTGGGGGGTCCAGTCACACAAATTAACAAATCTTGGTATGCTAAAAACACAAATCAAATTCTATTAAGAGAAAACAAATATCCAAATTCCAAAGATATCAAAACCTCAAAACCAAATTTTTGTCAACCAGTTGCCATTTATGAATGTAAGTCTAGATAAATTGAAAAGTAACTTGGCCTTCTAATCTTGGTGGTAGTTCTGAGTAGGGTAGGTGTGTAGGTCTAAGTTTGGTTTTTGTTACTAGTTTGTCTGTCTCTCATTGTTCCATTCGGTCAAACTCATACAACTTGTGCCCTTCCTAACTCTTGGTGTTGAGCCCTCGCATCTTACTAGTTGCGTGGATTTGGGATTGGGGCAAGTTCATCTCGTTATCACTATGCATTCATCACGCTTTTCCAATATAAGAAGAAATTACAAGTATTTCCCAAAGAGTTTAAAATTTTGGTACTACCATATGTTTGTATCATCTCATATCAGCATTACAAAAGCATAAAAAAGAGAAACATTCTACTCAATATTTGTTATCATTTGTCATCCATTGCATACATTCGAAAAGCATGAAAAACAAATATTCTAAAAACATCTAAGTACACATGTGGAAACGAGTCACAAAATTCTAGGCACCAAGAGTCTGGATCCAAATATATATATATATATATATATATATATATATATCAAGTTTCATATACAATGCCATCATGCACTAGGCATGGTCAAAACACTCAATGAGCCCAAAAAGTACAAAAGCACTCATATAGATATCTGAAAAAATGCTACAAAAATGGTCTCTCAATCCCTATGGGATCCCTCAGAGGGTGCATGACCACGCCTAGGACTTCAGCTACGCCGGTGCTCCAAATGTACTGAGGGCTTACGGTCACGACCAGTAGTTGTCGTCTCACTATGAGAATGACTCCTCCTCATCAAGCGCTCATTGTCCTATATCTAGCTACCTTAGCGCAGAGAGAAGTCATGATCTTCATTGCATTCCAAATAGAGGAAAAAACATCAGTATGCCTACTTGCTGCTAAAGGGTCCCCCACGTCCACGGAAAGCTCAGCATGAGTCTTCTTTGAGGGGAGAAGCAAGGTATCAATGCATACTTGGTGAATCAAGTCCCGCCACTCATCAGTAGTCACTGCAAGAAAAGAAGAGAACAAGTTAGAAAATGATCAAAGATAAAACAAAGAGTAAACAAAGAAAAAATAAATAACAAACTAAGACAATGCTAACTAAAACAAATGTCAAGAGAAGAGTGACAACTCACTTAGATCTTTGGGCCTCCAAGAAGGATCTCTAAGATCTACACTGCCACCGATGCCACCACCGGTGTGTCCCTCTCCCACGCCTGGGGCAATGTGATGGCCTGCAATGGACTCACCATCTCCACCTAAGTCTTAAGAGAGTAGCTCCTCTGAGACTAGAGTCACCCTCTCTATGCTCCACTCCGACCTCTCGGCTGTAGGATCTCTTGAGTATTATGCCACTCGGGATCACGATCATCCCCCACCCATCTCACTGATCTCCATCTCCTCTCTCTCCTCCTACGCCTCTCCTCCTATGAACTCCTTAGACTCGGAGTCCATGTCAATGGGCTCATCACTGCTATGGGTGGGACCAATGGTAATCGAAGTAAGGGTGCCTGAGGAGCACTGGCTCTCCCTCATACACATACCACCCTCCTGGCTACAATAGGAACACTAGGAGTAACAATAGTCCAACCCCGGCCTCTAGGACCTCCCCGAGCCTCACAAATAGATCTATACACTGGCCCCGCTAGAGGAAGCATGTCACTATAGGGGAGGTCAAATTGTTGTGGTACTCTATCAAAGGGGTGGATCTCCAGCTTCCCCACCCTATTTATCAACTGGCTAGTAGTCTGACAGGAAATCAATGTAATAGTCTCCTCTCCCCATACCCTTACCATGGCCTGATAAGGAGTGGCCTCCATGTCTATAGTGGTCGAGAGGCCACTGGCTAGTGAGGTGCTCTAAGAACTATCATCCCCATCCACCTCGTTGCCCTGACGGCCCCGGGATCCTCTACCTCTACACCTCTCCCATATGGGGTAATATGCTCATACACCCAACTCATGACAAGAGTCGGGTGGCTCAGTGACTGTCCCTATAATGGACTACCCTGTATAAATCATGGTAGGTAGTCCCGAGGATATCTGCTCCCCAAGCATAGACATGTCCATGGCCCTCAATTTGTGCAATAATTGGGGCCTAGACAATATAAGAGGGTGTCCCCTCCCTTATCCCCAATCAGTCTAGATGAAAGGATGCCCATGATGGCCTTACAGAGCACGGGAATGTCTGACTCAATAATAGAGTGGATCCTCACTCCCTTCTTCGATCCCATCGATACAACTGCATCTCCCATATAGGTGGCCCACCAACCACCTACGATCTCAATCGTTGTCTTAAGAGATAGCCACCGCCCAACGAGTGGAACCCCCAAAGATATCATAAACATCCTCCAGGGTGATGGACCACTCACCCCTAACTCCTCAAAATCAAAAGGTGTTCCGATCCGCATCCCAATATGAAAATAAGTCACATAGAATGTGATTGGCAGGTGCAACATGAGGGACCTGTGCAATCCTCTAAATGCCAACCCTCTGAAGGGTATCTCGCTCTTCCTGAGAGAGTGCCTCTAATACTACTAGGAGCCAATCACACTCCCTCTCCTAGCTCCATCTAATATACTCCTCCTTCTGCATACACCCAAAAATAAAAAAAAAGAGTAAGTTAGTGTTAAAATCCAATTGGAAAAACTATTAAGAACACGTAAAAATGCTAAAAGTGTAAAAATAAATAGAAGAAAGCTTTGTTTTAGCTTTCTGTCACGGACCGCCACCCTATACAGAGCGGTGGTTCCGTAACCACCACCTTATAAGGTGGTGGTCCTGTAACCGCCACCCTACACAGGGTAGCGGTCTTATCTCACAAACTCAAATGGGTCATAAACCCTAAAAAATGCTTAAAAACAAACAAATACACCATCTTTCCTAAAATGAAAACCTACCCTATGGGTGCTCCCCCATAGAGACACATTTAACACTAGTATTTTCAAAAATGACCCCCAAGAGAAAAATTTCATCATCTCCACATTTTATGTCTAAAAACAATAAATCAAGAAAAACTAACTCCGAGACTTCGCAGTCGATGTTCCGCTCTTAAGGGCATGATCGTTATCTCACCACGAACATTTTGACTATACTCTCATCGAAAACCGCCACCATGGGTACCATAGCTCAAAACTATCAAATCAATCCATGAAAATGACTAGTAAACTGACTTCATTTTATATAAATAGACCTCTTAATTTGATTTTGAATGTATTTCATGTGGTCGTAATGCCAACAGAGGTAAGTTCTAAACCTCGTGTAGATGGTAAGTCCTCTTTTCATATCAATTCAGTCTTATTTCTCAATGTATTTTATCTATCTGCACTTGAGTCCCCTCTATTCATTTTTATAGGTAGCAGGATCTTGGATGGCAACTTTCCAACACACGGTGTGTCGTATAACTCCTAACTCCCCATTTCGGGACCGCCATACTCGGATCCACCATTTTACGCCTCTTCATGGCTAAGACACTTTCTCGAGGGGGTAATATGTATGTACGTGAAATTGTAGGGTACCGCACCGCCGAACAATGTTACACATACCCCAATGATGACACAGGTCTCCTTGCAAGGTGTTCAGAATCCGTAAAGGCTCGCTAATTATACGCTTGTATCCGACATTCCCGCTCATCCTCCACATGCTTTTTTTTGCCCTTTTCCCCCTTATTCTTGCATTTTTTCCTTTAGTGATGAAACCACCACCCCGCCCGGGTGGCGGTCCCATGTTCGCCACCCGGGATAGGGTGGTCCCATAACCACCACCCTACAGGTGGTGGCGGTCCTATACGCATTTTCCAAATCCTTCCGAAGATCACATCAAACATAAATCTTGAGTTTTACATTCTTTCTTCAACCATTTTGGCTTGCATTAATATTTTTGGTTCCCTAGTAATAGTGGTTTTCCTTTGTTTATAGTAAAAGAGTTCAAATGGGAGCTACCCTCTAGTAAGTGCATTGGTTATAAATAGCCAGCTTTTTTTCAAGAAAATGGCCCCTCATCTTCTCAATTCTTTTATTCAGTCTTTCAATTTCTTTCTTAGAATTCTACTAGCTTCATGTTTTGCATCAGTTATTAGTTTTCCTTTGTTGTTTAGAAGTCATTCAATCTTCTTGTTTCAGTCTTGTTCCATTGTTGCTCCATACAATCAAGTTTAGCATAGAATAACTTCATTTCTAGACTAGAATCCATTAAAGTTACAGGTTTTGTTTTGTCACAAGGATAGATTCTAAAACTCTTGGTGCACTTGTGTTGTATTCCCGCAATAAATCCCGCTAGGAATTGCATAGTCAAGCTCTGTTCACTTGCGTTATCCCTCTCCTACTTGCATTGTATTCGGTCTATATCCAAAGCTTCCATTGTTTGAATACCATCTTCTATTGATATTATCATATACATACTTTTGGATTCACGAGGACACGAAGGAATGAGGAGATCATAATGAGGGGATGAAATCACACACAATTAGATTTACCACTATTCTGTAAATGCCAGGTTTGAGCTATCAAAGTTCTAGTTACAACATATCAAATAGAGTAGTGAATTATTTCATTTCAGTTAAAAGTTTTCTCTCAATATTGCTAGGGAAGTGTGGGGATTGATAGTTTCTGAGAAATTGTGATTCATTCCTCACTTCTGAGGTAGGATCGAGAGTCTTTCAAATTCAAAATAAATAGCTACTTAGATACTTAGGATAAAATCACAACTGCATAGGAAAATAGCCATACCAGGCTACTTTGCTTGTTTTTATTCTGTTACTAGATTAGTTGTCCATTTTATAAATATACTAGAGTAGCTGCTCTTTAATTTCGTTGAAATACGTCATTGAAAATACAAAAATAGAAGAATTCTTGCATAGTGTAAATACCTCTTTAATAATGAATTTATTAATTATAGTTGAAATTTGAACCAATTTGTATAACAATCACAGGACTGCAGAGCCTCAGAGAGTATATATTTAAACCCATAGTGCCTAGCCAAATCTACCCATGAAATTAGTTGATATAGATCAGGACCTTAGGATACAGGTCTTTTGAGCAACAACAAACTTACAAGCCATTAGTGAACAACTAAGAGGATTAAACATCAAAGATGACAAAGCTTACACATTTTGGTCAAACCATCCAAACTATAGACTGCCCTGATAAAACATCTGAATGACTATGCAAGGATTCGAAAGAGAGTAAACATTTGGTTGTGATCCTTTGGTTCCACAACCTAATGCAGGAGACCTCCTCATTGACATAGATACTAGTTTACACATTCAAGTTGCCAGAACACCTGTTAGGTACTCCGAGAAAATCATACAACTTCTAGTTCTAAATATAGATGCTGAGAAGGCATATGATTACTGGATAGTTGGAAGAAGGAATTAATTCTTCACATGACCATAACAGGTCTACAACAACCACGAACTCATGGTTTTGATCCCCAAGTTCCACAACCCAATGGGCCTACAAATTAGTTAAGTATTGACACCGGCTTATGAACACTGGTATTTAGATCCTCACCACTCCCACAGATATTATAGTATAGTTCTCTGTATTAAATATAGAAGCTAATCAATCTAATATTTTCTGGGCTAGACCAGAAAATCACCCATAGTTCGCTACGCATCCACTAAATCACCCATCATCATTTTCATGACCTTGTCTGGAGATATATACAAAGCTCCCACAGTCACTTCCCACATGTCCAAGAACCAAGAAACAGGATCTCAACAGAGCTCGACATTGATTGGAGCCTCCGAATAGCCATTATATCTAAACGAACCATTACACCAATTCAGTTAAGAGGGTTTTGTTTGCCTTAGATTTGCAAATTCCATTATTGTGTATTGAGGATATAAAATTACCCGATTAGCTTATCTCGTATCCATTCACATTCAACATTTTTGGAATATATAGGGTAAAAGGAGGGTTTTAGAAGGTCCCACAACCTTATACAATAGAGCCCATCAGGCCAGATTTAACAATAAAAGCAAAGCAAAAAAGTACCCAAGAAGATTCCAAAAAAGGAGGACGAAAAGACAAACAGAAAGAAAGAAGAGATACATCATAAGAGCTTTTTCAGCTCAGAGACTGCATTTTTAGCTCTAGGAGAGCCTGAGTCATTTGCAAGTTGTTCGGCAAGATTGATGAGCTCCGAACAGTCATTTGCAATGGTAGTCTTGGTTGATTCAGTGAAGACCTCCCAAGCTTTCAAAGCCTTGAATGCATGCTGAAGCTTGTTTAGAATAGAAGAAACCATGTCGACTCTGCGATCATCCCTATGAGTGTTACAGCAGACTCAGAAGCAGCAGTGTAGAATCTAGAATCGGTGAGGAATGTAGAGTGTCATCAGTAAGAACTTTGTCCTCGAAGAGAGTATTGTTTCCCAGACTGAGTGATGGGATCAACCACCGGTTGGCTGTTATCAAACTGTTTCGAGTCCGGGGAGTCTGGGTAGAGCTTAGCTAGGCCCAAAATGTCCGCAGCCAGAGAGGAATCAGGGCTAGAAATAGGGGAAGCAACGTGACCGCTGGCATCAGTGCCTTCCAAAAACAAGCAAGAGAGGGGCATGGGGAAGGAAGGGGTGCCAGGGGGCTGAGAGGCAAGTGAGGGGGACTCAGAATAGCCACATCAGAGTCTGAACCAAAAGAAAGAAGAAGATGATGATGGTGCCGAGAAGAGTGGAGGGAGGTGGAGGAGGGGCGAGGGGAAGGCGAGGGGAGCGGCGGCGGCGACCAGACTTGGGGGAAGTGAAGAAGGTCGGAATGAGAAGCAACAACAGAGAAGAGCAGATATAACAAACCCTGGTGAAGAATGGCACCTTCCCCGTCACGAGCTAACTGGACCGATTGTTCTAAGGACTGAAACAGAAAGGCCGCCAGATTAATTTTCTTCCCCCACCGAAGATGAGAGAGAATGAAGAGGTGAGGACCGTAAACAAGCCGATATCTACCGTCAATGGTAAAATATCACATTATGACCTCCGCGACTCTGTCCCAAGGAGAAGGCAGGGAGACCCGAGTGTAACCAGAGAGGTATTTCACCGGTCTGTCCCCAGGAGCATTAAAATCCTGAATTTCCGCATGCAGCGAGCGCCTGAAGTAGATGTCTCCGGCAGCAGGAAGGCCAGTGGCGTCAGCTATTGCATTTGTGGAGATGGTAAAGTGAGTGTTGCCGATCCGCACCTGACCCTTCGACCAGGAAGCCGTAACCACATACGAAACAAGCACAGAATAACCCGCCATTTTCTCCAGGAAGGTAGCAATACCATTTTCCAGCATTATATTCCAAACCTCCCCATCATTTTTAATCGAATCACAGTTATCAGGCTCGAGACGCTTCAACTGACCCCCCATGGTATGAATGTTTGAATAATTGTAGAAGTGAGAGCAATAAGGGTCATTTAACGGCCAAGTCAGGGCGGGGGAGCCATCAGCCAAGTTATCATTGCCCTCCCACCATATCCTCAAATGATTAATGAGAAGGTAATTCCCATTCGTGCGGAGATCCCCCGCATCATTACCCAACACCGTAATCAAAATGCCCATCGTTAAATGTCAAATCAATTTAATTCGACATGAATTCCGCCGCCTTTGAGAAAGCCATAGAGAATTTGCCGATACCCAATTCAGCCCTCCAATCCACCAGTCAGCAATGGGATATATCATTTTGAGTGATTTGGAAGAGATCATCCGGGAAGTTGTCTGTCCAGCTTTGCTGATTCTCAAGGAGAACACCAATATTAGCAAGGAGGTCAGCCGCTTTATTTCCCTCCCGGAGGACATGCTTGAACTGGATTTGCTGGAAAGATCTTTGAATAATTCTGATATCAGCAATGATATTCTCAGATCGACCATTGACTTAATCATTGACTGCAAGAGCTTGATGATGTTGAGGGAGTCACTTTCAACTTGGAGGGGATCATCACCAAATTTGATAGCTAGCTCAAGGCCTTTGAGGATGGCCAAGGCTTCCGCACGATGGTTGGTACCATAGTTGAGGTTATGAGCAGAAGCAACAACTATATATCCCGAAGAGCAACGAAGAATGGCTCCTCCACCAGAATTTCCAGGATTGCCTTTCGAGGCCCCATCCGTATTCAGTTTTTTCCAGCCCCTAGGAGGGGGAAGCCAATGAACTAATTCCCTAGCAGTGGAAGTGCCTTTACTTTGAATGGCCAACAACTTCTGCCACTCCTGGGAGTTACATATTTGGATTTTTTGCTGATATTTGGCCCACATGATCGAGTTGAGATTTTCTTGGAAAGCAAGAGCAATCTGAGAAGCCACCTGAACAGGTTCAAGACTTTTTTCTTTGAAGATTCTTCTGTTCCTTTCTTTCCAGATGCCCCATATTCCATGAGGGAGGAGGAGTTTCCAAGCCAAATTCAGAATCGGATGAGTGAAAGGAGAGCTCCATTGAGAGAGGGTGTCCTGAATGGACTCAGGGAAGGTCCAAAACACTCCCATCCTCGATAAAAGCCACTGCCAGATAACTTGTGAAAAAGAGCAATGGATCAAAAGATGGGCAGAGGACTCCGCCTCTTTAGCACATAACACACATCTAGTGGGGAGAGAGAAACCCCTCCTTTTCAGATTCTCCCCAAAAAGGAAAGCATTCTTAGAAGAGAGCCAAGAGAAAAAAACAATTTTGGGGATGATCACATTTGGCCAGAATTTGGAAAGGGGGGGACTAGAGTCAGCACTATGCATCGAAAGGTAAGCAGCCTTAACCGAGAAAGAACCAGATGAGGAGAGGGGCCAAATAAGCTCGTCCTCGTTTTGGGAGAAAGGGATGTATATGGAAGAGATTACCATTCTGAGCAAAGTCAGGAGCCTACTCTACAAATCACTGATATCATCCCAGACCTTTATATCCCAAGAGGGGATGGAATTCACAATCTTCCAATAGCCCGAAGCTAATCTTCCTTGCTTGTTAATGATGCTTCTTTTCACAGGGTCCCAATTAGGATTAAGATCAAGAGGCTCGTCCCCTATCCAAAAATCCCTCCAGAATCAATAAGACGACCATTCCCAAATCTCCATTTAGTGTCAGCTCGTATAATGGGGAGGGAGCTAATAATAGAATTCCAGATGGCAGAACCCCTAATTGGGTTGGAAGTGAGTAGATCTTCATTATTTGCCAGATATTTAGCTCTGAGTAGATGGGCCCAATTAGAGTCACCTTTAGCCACTTCCCAAGCAAGTTTGGCCAGGAGGGCCCCATTCATGTTAGCCATTTTTGAAGACCAAGCCCTCCATGAGAAGTTGGCTTACACACATCCTTCCATGCCACCAGATGGATCCTCTTCTTTACATCAGTCCCTGACCACAGAAAGTTCCTTTGAATTTTTTCCACAACCTCCCTCACTGAATTGGGAATTTTGAGCAGGGACATGAAGTAAGTAGGAAGGCTTTGAAGGGTGGCTTTAACCAGCTGAAGCTTGCCAGCCTGACTGAGCAGAACCCCTTTCCAGGTGGCCAGCTTTTTTTGATACCTTTCAATGACAGGATTCCAAAGAATTTTAGATTGCTTACCATGGAAGAGGGGGATGCCGAGATATGAGGCGGGGAGATCCACAATATTGCATCCAAAGATATCAGCAATCTTTCTCTGAGTCCTAGGGGCCGTGTTGATGAAGGAGATGCTACTCTTGTTGAAATTTACAGTTTGCTGAGAAGCTGATTGGTAGAGAGAAAGGATATCCATTATAGCCCGGGCCTCAATAACAGAGGCTAAACTTAGCAGCAAAGTGTCATCAAAGAACTGGCTATGTGTGGCAGAAGGGCAACTTGAGGTGATTTTCATACCGGAAATGATAGATTGACTTTTAGCCGCTTCCAGAGCTCTGCTAAGGGAGTCCGCCATTAGGACAAAAAGAAAAGGTGACAGGGGTCACCTTGTCTGATACCTCTGCTGCTTTTGAAGAAACCTGCGTTGGAATGCCATTGATAAGAATAGAGAAGCAAGGGGTCGCGATACAAGAGAAGACCCAGCTACACCACTTTTTGTCGAAACCAAATTTTTCCAGGACCTTAATTAAGAAAGGCCAGCTGACTCTGTCAAATGCTTTTTGCATATCCAATTTTAAGATCATTCCTGGGGACTTCGAGAGAAAGGCTGAGTGAATGGCTTCATGAACAGTAATTATACCACCTTGGATGAGCCGTCCTTTTATGAAGCCGCTCTGATTGTGTGAGATGAGATCCTTCATTAGAGGTTTTAGTCTGGAGGCCAGCATCTTAGTGATAATCTTATAAGACGTGTTGCATAAACTGATAGGCCTGAAATTGGATACATCTTTAGAACTATGCACTTTTGGGGCAAGGGCGATGAAGGTGGTATTCCATTCCTTAAGAAGATTGTTGTTAACCTGAAACTCATTCACTGCTTTGAAGAGATCCTGCTTGATGATTTCCCAGAACACCTGGAAGAAGGCAGCAGGAAAGCCATCCGGACCAGGAGCTTTGTCCCTCTTCATTGCAAAGACTACTTTGTGAATTTCCTCCATAGTAAAAGGCTTGATCAGATTGTTGTTCATCTCAGGTGACACCAGATGTGGAATATGTTGGAGCATGTCATTCATTGATTGTTCGGAGGGGGCATGTCAGCTTGGAGAAGATTTGAATAGAAGGAGACAAGCTCGTTGGATATATCAGCCTCAGCAGTTAACAAGGTACCCGAGGACGACACCAGCTCACGGATCTTATCTCTAGCTTTATGCTTGCAAGCAGTGATGTGAAAAAATTTAGTGTTACGATCCCCTTGCTCGAGCCAAAGGGCTCGAGAACGTTGCCTCCAATAGGTCTCTTCTTCTTTAAGTGTATTGTGATAATCACTGAGGAGGGAGATTTCATGTTGGTGAAGATGATCCAATCTTCCATCAATCTCAATTTGTTCTGAGACTTTTTCCAAACTCTGAGTTAGCTCCTGTTTGCGAAGCTTGATGTTGCCAAAGACCGTCGACTTCCATATCTTGAGTTGTTTTTTAATTTCTTTGAGTTTGCTGGAAAATCTAAACATACTAGAGCCCTCAATATTGATATTCCACCATTTAGCAACAAGGGGGTTCAGGTGGTTGTTTTCAAGCCAAGCAAGCTCAAACCTGAAGGGAGGATTCTTGGTATTCAGCTTGTGATTTTGCTCAACAGAAGAGGGCTGTGGTCAGAGGCAGCCCGAGGGAGGGAGTTGAGGTAGAAGTCAGGAAAGAGAGAGATCCAGTCCAGAGAGCCTAGAGATCTATCCAATCTGCTTTGAATATGGTTCCTGCCCAATCTGTGGTTTGACCATGTATAAGATGAGCCATGGAGATCCATATCCAGAAGAGAATTCTCCCTGATGAAGTCAGCCAGAGCCTCCATGCTGGCTGTCATGGCAGGAATACCTCCCTGTTTTTCCGAAGGATAAAGTGGACAATTAAAATCTCCCATTATCAGAATGGGAATTTTTCCACAAGTGATGATGAAGTTAGTGATATCTTTCCATAATTTACCACGATGAGTCTCCAAGTTTGGGGCATACACATTGATAGCAATCCAAGAGGAGTCTCGCTCCAATCTCTTGGAAGAGCATGCATAAAAAGTTGGGGTGCTTGAATAGGCAATCCCCTTTGAGACTTCTGGGATCCCAAAAGGTACAAAGTCCCCCTGAGTTTCCTGTTGAAGGTTGAGATTCAAAAGAGGCCGCAGGCCAGATTCTTAGGAGACGATCTTCATTTTTTATTTTGGTTTCCTGCAGCATTATGATATCAGGAGAGTTCTGGAATTTGATGTCTTTGATAACTCTTTGTTTTTGAAGAGAATTAAGCCCTCTTATATTCCAAGAGATGATCTTCATTTCTTTGGTTTGGATTTACTCCCCACCACCATGGGGATTGTGCTTTGAGTTCCTTGCGCGACATTAATAGCTGCTTCTTGCTGAAGTTTGATGTTGCTCGGAATTCTCCCCCGAGCTTTTTCCATGCCTATATCGGGTTTCTTGCTGCTACTTCTAGTGAAGCGATGATTGAAGCTATCATCAGAAGAATGTCCCGAGGGGGAGGGGACAAAGTCTAAAATAGGTGGACAGAGGGGAGGCAGGGGGGAAAGATTCAAGGAAGAGGGGACGGAGGGAAGGGGAGGGAAGGGAAGAGGAGAAGATAGTGGAGAAGGGGGAGGGGAAGAGGCAGCCAAAGAGAGGTTAACTCCTATAGGGGAAGAGGTGGGGAGAGCCGAGGGAGACAGAGGGGTGATGAGAGATTGAAAGGCCATGGAGGGGGGGTGATCTCGGAAATAGGATCAGAAGAGGTGATGATTTCTCCATCTTCAAGGAGAGCAAAGGAATTTGATGTGGGGATGATCGGAATCTCAATAGAAGACGTTTTAGGAATAAGTTTTTTTTAATTTTGGGGAGAAGATTTGGGTCTTGGGTTTTGGTTGAGATTTAGATGGGCAGCTAGAGGCCCGATGACCAATTTTTTTGTAGAAGGAGCAAGCATTTGGAATGTATTCATAGTCAATGGGTTGTTTCCAGTTCCCCAAGTCGATAGAAGCTCTATTTCTTTTGGTAAGGGACAACTGACATCAGCATTAACACAGAAACGAGCATGGATGAATCTAGTTTTAGCTTTTGTTGCTTGATCTATAGCAATTAAAGATCCTATTGAGAGAGCAATACCTTCAATAACCGCCGGATGCCAGAACTCCAGAGGGAGCCCCGGGAGGCGAACCCAAATTGGGGCTTGGGTCATGGATTCCGTGTGAGGGTTGAAACCAGGAGACCATTTCCTGAGATAGAAGCCCCGCCTGCCAAAAAACCACGGACCACCTAACAGTGCTCTAGCAAAGTCTTCTTTCATGCTGAAGGAAAATAATATGAAACCATTAGGCATAGCCGCTATTTCAAGCGCTCCACATGGTTGCCATTTTAACCGAGCCCATTTTTTTATATCTTCCAATGGGGGTCTAGGGCCCATCAGTGTACCCACCAAGGACAGATCACGAGAAGCAGAAGCAGCCTCCGTGATGTGAGAGGGGATGCGCAGGGAAAAGGACCCATCTAGACAGTGAAGGGGATAGCTTTTCCGAGCTAGGAGCGGATGTGGAACCCTCCACAATTTTTGTCCACGCATCAGGCGGCTTTGGAGAGAGGGACCCTGACAAGAGGGACCCAATTTGTGAATCACTTTCAAACACTTGCTAGCTAGTTTCGTTATCTAGAATGGATGGTATGGCCACCACCTTGATATGTTGTGCATTGCCTTGGAAAAAATCCTTGGTAGGTGATAATTTTGAAATAAGGGTTGTCATTTGATATGTTTCTTTGTTTAATTTTCTTGGCATCACCTATAGATTGAGAGCTTCAAAGCTCTCCAAGAGGTCCCAAAATTTATGTCTATAAGATTTGAGAAACTTATTCTTTATTTCACACTTGTTTCTAACCTAGTGGATGACCAATTCAATTTCCCCAAAGATATGTAATGTCTTGATTTTCCTCTTCTTAGCAATAAAAATACTATGCAAAATGCTTCATATTCTGCTATGTTATTAGAGCATACAAACTATAACCTATGCGTGAATAATAACTTCTCTCTCATGGGAGAAATGAAAACAACACATATTCTTGTGTCATTTTTTCTTCTACATCCATCAAAATACATCTCCCACATTCCGAAGCATCAAAATTTTCTTGCTAGAGCCGGATTGGAAAAGTGGCTTCTTCTTCAAGGATGTAGTAGGTTCCAAGACTAGTTTTAAAAGTTGTATCATATGGATCAAACTCACAATTCTCATTTTCCATCCATCTAATAATAGATCAGGTATGGAGGGAGGAATAGGCTACTCTTTTGCAACTAAGTCTTATTCTTGGCCTTCTTAAATGAGGAAATTATATTGGAGAGGTGAAGGTTTATATGACTCAACATGATGAGAAATTATAGGCTCAACTTATATAGCAAACATGGTACCATATCTTGTTCTTAAAATCATATGAGACAAATTTAAAGACAAGTAGGCACCCACTTTAGAAGTAAAATATTTTGATATATAAATGGAATATAATGGAGGCAAGTAAATGAATGACACATCTTGAGTTATAGTTAGAATTGGACATGTACGAAGGGTTAAATCAAGATCCTTCGTGACTCCTAGGATCCTCAAAGTTTATCCATAAAGTTGCATAACTCCTTTAGAGATAGGGTTTTACTTAAGACCTAGGATATTGGTAATTTTCTTAGGCATGATTGAATTACTAGTCCCTAAGTCAATCACACAATTGTGAAAAAAATATTATCCAAATAACAAAGACATAGAAGGGTGGGATTTAACACATTTTCTTACTTTCTTCTTCTCTTCTTGAAATAAGTTAACAATAGCTTGAGGTATTTAGATGATTGGATCAGCACACGGAAGTTATGCTAGAGCTTCATGAAATAGGTTCCATTGATATGGAATGGACAGGGCACCCCACATTTTGACATTTACATTTGTCTTATTCATTTGGTCCACAATTTTGAAAGGAAGTCCTATGGACTTGTACATTTGAGGCATAAAATTTATTTTCTTGATTGATATGTTGCTAAAGAGGGTGCCTTACGCTGTGTGAGGCTTGACCTACCGAAGGAGGGGCATTAGAAGCTTCAATTAAAACATTGATAAAACAATCTCATGTAGAAGTTTGCAAGCCAAAAAAATTGGGTTGATTTGTGCCATATTTTTACAATTGATGGTTAGTCTAGTTGGTAGGAGTATAGGGCTACACATTGGCTTCTAGCCTTCTTTTATGTACATTTATTGTCCATAATTTATGTGCATGGTCTACTTGAAATTTCCATAGCATGGTTTATTATGCGAAGTCTTCAACACCAAATAAAATCACGTTGGTCTCAAGAGAAACTTCTATAACTTCATCATTTTCCAGTTCATGTGTGTTATTGGAAGGATCATAACTTGAAATTATCTATCTCATGAAATATTTTGCATGCAATTCATTCATGCAACAGTTACTTGATTGCGTGAAAAGTTACAAGGAAATAACCATTTTGTCTCTTAGAACATGTTGTTCCGCATTGAAACTAGTGTTTTTCTTGAGCTAGGAAATGGAAGCGCAATTGTGTATGAGAAACTATCTCGCAATGGAATATGTGCGTTAACATGCCATCTATCATTTTTTTATCTTGTGTGTATCTCTAGTTTGGATATTGATTTCTAAAGATTTGATGGTTTTGATTAAATTCTTATAAAGATATGACTTTTTAAGATAAATTTCTAACCAAGGCCTTCATTTCTTCATCCTCATTTTACTTTTGGGTAGGGTATGATGTAGAGGAAATGGGTTAGGAACTATGCTTAGTGATAGGAGAAATGCAAGGATGAGTTACTTGATGCAATTTAGGAAATAAGGGAATAGGTAGTCTAGTGGCTATTTTCCTAGCTTGGATTAAGAAATTTTTGGCCCTAACGGCTATAGGATAGGCATCAAGAATTTACATAGCACCCATAGATTATATCATCACTACAATGTCATAATTTTAGGATCTTAAGAAATTAAAAAAAAAAATTGAGTGGTTGGTCTTAAGAGGGTTGGAATTTTATACGATGTCTTCTAAAATCTAAAGTTGAAGTCAGGCATGAGCTCATTAGGAGCTCTCGGATCATTATGATTTGTTGTAATAAGGATGTATTGTCTACTTTATCCTCAAACTAATTACAAAGTGCGTATCAAGTCCATCCTAGTTGGTAATAGAGGAAGGTATTAATATTATATACCATTGAAGTGTTTTTCCTTTTAGTGAAGAACAAAGAAACCATTTAACTACATCATCCTCACACTTAGATGAGAAAAGCATACATTTGAATTATTTTTAATGTGTTTAGTAGGAGTGACTTAAATATCACAAGTAAAGAATGGAATTATTTTGAGAATAACTACTAGTATATCATGTTGTGCAGGAAGAGAGCAAGGACTATCACCGTTGAAGTTAACAAAAGGAAAATTTCCTGTTACGTCATGGCTAGAAAGGGTTTGAATACTCTAGTAGAACGTGTGAAAGGTATTCCAAGAGGAGGAGTATATTTCTCCATGCACGTAAGATATGTGGATGCGTACATGGTAGTTCTTCTATTTTTATCCTTGGATAAAGCCGAAGGTATTGAGAGGATTCTTCAATTGATGCACGGTTTGGTACGTATATTTCTCATGAAATAGGCGTAGGACTACCAATAATAGTATATCTAGATGTGTGTTGAAATAATCCTACAAATTTTGAATCTCAACAAGAACACATCAAACTTGTTGAAATGAGGATGTAGAGCTCCTTAAAATTTTCCTTCAGGCATGCCAAAAACTATTAGAGCTAAAAATTACACCCATCCCGGATCATGATGAAATATGGCTTTGAGGTAACATGAAACTATATCTAAGTTGTGGTACTTGCGTTTAAGATAGACCGTAGACACCAAATTTGGGTATTACGATGCCCCTGCACCCGTATCTCGTCCCGCAACCTAACCCTACCTCACCACCTAAACCTTACACACTGAATTATTTATTAATTACCTTATAATTAATAAATCCACATCTCCAACCCTGCCGCCTCACCTTGCCACCTCACTATGACCTAGTCCTAACCCAAAACTAACCTAATTAAGACCTATGACTTGGTCTAGACCCACACCCATGACTCATCACCCCTCACCCACATCAAAACGAACCTAATAATGACTTGACCAAGCCCACAACTGATCCCTTGGGAGAAAAGGAGGGAAAGTTGGCTATTTTACTAAAAATAGCCAACTTTGACCTAACCAACATCGGTCCCTACTCGACCGGCGTCGGTTACATAACCACCATCGGTTCCTTATAAATGACCTCCCCCAACCAAAACCAAATGATCGGACTTCATTTGCAAGGATCGGGATTCATTTGCAAGAGAGAGACAAGTGAAGGAGAGAGAAGATTTTACAAAGAGGAGTATCGAGCCCAAGACTGGAACAGAGCAACTAGAGCATTGTCACACTCATCCAAACATTGGGAGAGTCAGAGGATAGCTTCATCAGATCACTTCTGATTTCTGGATCATCCCAACTAAGCCTTGCCTTCTCCACTGCATTCTTTAGACCTGCATCCACATCAGAAACTAGTAAGTAGTCTCTTTTATCACCTTGTATGCTTCTAGACACTACTTTGTGAACTTTTAATTCATAGGGATTATAAGCACACTCCGGATCTACTACTTGGCAAAAACTACACCTAACCTTCAGCTTATCCATCTCTATATTGCAACGAGAGATAGCTCTCTCACTCTCCAATTCTTCTCTATCACCCTACTACTCCCCTCAACCATCTACCAACCTTCCAAACTTCATAACCACCTTACACCAACCTCCATTGAAAAATCCTTAAATCACTGCCCCTACCTATATCGGTTATTCCCTACCGGTACTGGTTTTATAACCGTGATCGGTTATCCAGTGACCGGCATCGGTCACTCTGACTTCTACCAAAACCATCCTTTCACCTATTCACCTCAAAACAATCTCATGTCCGGCCTGGTCTATCCCTGTAGCTTGATCTGAACATATCAACAACCAGTGACCAAACAAACAACATGACATTCTATTATTGGTAGTTTAGTCTCTATTGCTTTTAGTAATGAGATACCTAAATTGTGAGTTCACAATAGCTTCTTTATTATAATTTACATAAATTTGTATTAAAAGGAACCACCACCTTTAAAAGGAAGTCTAATATTTCCTGGGCCCAAGGCAGTTCCCTCACTTATTTTCTAACTAAAATCTAGTGGTCTTGCATTCTTATTTACAGGTAGTCCTTCCCAGACAAAAAGGAGCTCTTCACAATCGGTCTGATCTCTCTACAAGATGCACCCACCTTCCCAACACCGAATGTATTCCTCCTAACCCTAACCCCTATCTGTTTCTCAAGAGAATGAAAGGATAGAATTAACTCTATTCTGGAACAAAATTCTATGTGAAACATTTTGGCACGACGGTGGGACCCTTCTCGGGTTTCTTTATTTCTTGCTTGTTTTCATATAGGGAGCACACTTGCTGTTTCTCTCTTCTAAATATTCATAAAATATTTTGTCATTTTGGTAAAAGAACTCGTCTTACTTTCACATCTTTGCATTAGTGAAAGTTATCTTCTTAACCTCTTCTCTTTCTTTGCTTCATCGAATATCATTTTCAATTTGAATTTAAAACACGTGCATCACATTCTTGCTTGCTATTTTTCATTCTAGTGAACATAGATTAAGTAACATTTCATACACATGGGGGTAATATCCACGGTATTGATGAGAAATTAATCTTACTCTCACTGCACAACACATACCAAATCACATCATAATCTACACAACATCTCAAACATCCCCCCTTTCCATGGTATTCCTCCGCCCGATTGAGGTAGCCTTACAAGACAAAAAAACTTGACATCTCCTTAGGTCTTTTGTTTAGACTGACATCATCTTACATCTAAGGCATAAGCCCAAAAGTGATTAAAACTAATCCTAGGGTTAGTCTCTTGATTTGCTTGTGCATCTTGCTTGTTTTTTGTTTTTCTTTCAGTTATGTTTCTCTGTTATACCCTATCTCAGTGATCACTTCAGATAGTTTGGTGGGTATACTAAGCCTTGTTATCCCCAAACTAGTAGCCTCTTACATTCTCTCTTTTCCTTCATAGTGACCGGCACTGGTCCTCTTCTACCGACATCGGTTACCTAACCGACGCCGGCTACCATCTCGATCGACATCGATTACGGACCGATATCGCCATCGTGTTTCACGCTTCCTCGACAAACCAAAAACCTACCAATTCCAATGTTTTGTTGTTGTTTCTGTTCCTAATTGACTAATTCCCTACTGTATCCTCTTTTCCATGGTTGTTATCACCCAAAAACAAGCCGCAGCCATGGTTTCACATGCTTGTTCTATGTCTTTGCCTGAGTCACCCCCTTCGCATCCTATGGGGAATCCTACGGACACCAATGCTTTTCCCAGATCTCTGTAGGAGATCCAAATTTTTTTAAATTTTTAGATGCTAATCTTGGCACCGTATAGTATTATTTGTCTCATACCCCTGACCGTACACCCGATGGTCAACTCCTCTTGGGTATGCCTATTAGTATAGCCACTCACTTAGCTCCTTCCCCACCTAATAACTCCGCCTCACTATCTTCATCCTTAGCCCCGTCTCCCAGCTCAGCAGCATCGGTGGTTCATACTGCACCAATTGGCCTTCCTTTGGTTAATCTAGGGCCCCACATATCACTACCGTCCACTGCCCCTACCTCATCTCTCTCGCAGATTGCCTCTTTCATAACTTGTTCTCTACCACCTATCCACATGAGCTTTCCCTCTCAAGCTCCGCCCACCTTTTCATTTCCACAAACTCATCCAGTGGCCTCAACATCTTATATAGGACACCCTTATTCAGCCGCCCCAACACATTCATCATTGATACCTTATCAAAATTTAACCCCACCATTGTTTAGTCGTGAATCTTGGCCCAATCCTCCTCTGTTTACGATGACAACACCATCATCTAACCCAACCAATGATTTAATCAAATAGATGATGGACAAGATGCAAAATCTTGAGGCTTTTGTTTCAGGAATCCGTAATATCCTGACATATGAGAAAGTTTTTCGGGAGCCTATTCATCCTTCTGTCCCCCTTCATACATATCCTCCTCAATGGGAATTACCGAAATTTACTCGCTTTAGTAGTAAGGAAAACCCTCAACAACACTTGCGATCATTTAGACATGCTTGCTATCTGATTGCTCATGACAATGCTTTACTACTGTACCTTCCCATGTCCTTATCAAGACCTACCTTAGAGTGGTACAATGCTTTAGCCTAGCACTCAATCTTCTCCTTTAACCAGTTAGCCCAATCTTTCTTGGAGTATTTCTCTATCAATATTTCCAAGAAAGTATCCATTACCGACCTCTATTCCATCCGACAATTTGAAGACGAGTCTATCGTAGATTTCATTGGACGATGGCGGGGCCTCATCAACCAACTTACTTATGCCTTACCTCAGGCTGAGCTCATTGAACTCTTTACACGGGCCTATGCTAAACACATTTCTCCCACCCTCCAAATTCAAACTTTCCACCTTTAATGAGGCCTTCACTATGGCTCAGAAACTAGAGATCCGAGCCTTAGAGGAGGAGAAATTGAAGTTGTGCAACAAAAACTCAAATTTCTGAACCCAAGACTCCACCAACAAACCCAACACCACCAACTCTCACACATCGTAAATCGCTTCAAATAAAGAGGAGCTATACATGCTGACGGTCAAATCTCAAGCACCGCCTAATACCCAACCAAAATTCATCTATAAGTATAAAGCTGAGCCCATCAAATACTCTCCCTTGGGAGAAACTTATGATGTGATCTTGGACAAATTGCTTAAAGCAAGAGCTATCACCTTGCCTCCTGTTAAACCTCACTCTAGGTTTGATTCCGCCCATGCTATACCTTCTTGGTATAAAGAAAATGACTTCTATAACTTCCATCGTGTGAAGGGACACAGCCACGAAAACTGCAAGATGCTAAAAAACATAGTGTAGGAAATAGTTGATGTAGGGATATAACCCTCAATAATCCTAATGCCCCTGCTAATCAAAATTTAAAAATCTTCAAAAAACCATTTCCAAACCATTCCT
Source organism: Taxus wallichiana var. yunnanensis (assembly GCA_018340775.1). Taxonomy (NCBI): domain Eukaryota; kingdom Viridiplantae; phylum Streptophyta; class Pinopsida; order Cupressales; family Taxaceae; genus Taxus; species Taxus wallichiana. Next base: position 238,298,174 of record CM031244.1, read on the forward strand.
CTAACAGTAACACAAACCAAGAAACCTTAGCCAAGGAGAAGAGTGTGCATGAGATCCATGTGGTTTTCAACTCCCAACCAAGGGCTTCCATCGAGGAAATTCTGAATCGAGCCTCTTCACCGATGCAGGATTCCTTACCCCCTTTTCCTTCATCAGGACAAGAGGACAGCCCTACTATTCCTTTACCCATAAAGGAATCAACCACCTGAGTTCTCTTCTCACAGAAGAGCCTTCTTACACCACATCCCTGCAAGACTGTGAGCGGATGTTATCCAACTTATCTATTTCCCAAACATCTCCTTCCACCACACTTGCTGCAAAAGAAGAAGGATCACCACTTTTTCTATCATCCTTAGAAGAGAAACCCCTCAAGCCTACATCACCAAATTCCTTAACCATGACGGATCCTCTAGAACATGCCCTCCTCCCTATCAGTTCTTCATCACCTAAATCTTTCTAGTGATTGGTTGACCTCTTAACACCCATTGATATAGTGCCTCATTCGCCCCCTGTATCACACCCCCGGTGGACTGGAATCAAACCCACTTCTCTTCCATACCAAAATTCCCATCCATACGTGAAGATTGTCATCACCAGAAGATAGACAACTCTTATGGGAACGTTTGAGTACACCATGCTCTACTCAAATGTAGATGACTAATCCAGACACCTCTACCATATACCCGAAGTTTTTACAAAATCTCAAAATGCCTATGTCCTCACCTCCACCCCCCTCATCTCTACCAAATACCTCATCCACCTCTATCAACCTAGCCAAACCTTCCCCTACGCTTGGGACTTCACCAATACCCAGCCTGACACACCCACCTAAACGGTTAGACTTATCCAAAAATAAAGCCGTTAATCCACCTAGGAGATAGACCCAATCTCCTCGAGTCCAATCTATGCCTCTACCACAACTAAAACCCTCACCCTTGATCACACCACTACAACAAGCACAGCTTCAACCTTCACCGTCACACCTACCTTCTATATTGGGACCTCACCCCTCCACCTTTCCTCAATACACCATGCCTCCCACATCTTCTTTAACATGACTAGCACCTTCTGCACCCATATAGAAATCCACAGGCATCTCAAATCCGTCACCCCAAGTATCTTACCTACCTACCAACCCTAATCAAACTCGATCATCGAAGGACTTGTTTGCTACCACTCCTCTTTCCCCATGGTTATTTCCTACCACCACATCATCTGTGGCCTCATCATCTAACCAACTAAACATGAATTTTGTGCAGAAGAAGCCACACCTAGTTAAACCCAATAATCAAAATCCCTTGCCTAAGCCACCACCCGCACGAACCACTCATACCCAACCATTACCAAACCAATCAATAATCTCACCCACTCAATTAATAGCCTTATCTTCATTTGACCGCTCAAAGGATCTTACGCCAAGATCCTTGATATGCTAGTAGGGGATGCGACCATTTCCCTACCCCACTAGACCCTATGATCCATCTAAACCTCAACCTATAGGTTATGATGAATCTAAAATCTGTGCCTACCACCGCTCACCAGGACACAATGTAGAAGGATGCAACGCTTTGAAATCCATCCTTTGCCAGTTGCCTATCTCGGATAGAAAATCTCAGAAGGACAACTTACAGAGGGAAAAGATCTTAGCTTCAATCCCTTATCCTATACCACCTGTCCCCGCCTCACCAAAATCTATCATCATTACAACCCCACCTCTTGAGAACAATGACTTATCCCTGTCATCTTCCTCATCTTGCATTCATGAGATCAACATGATTAGCATTGCTACTCGAGGTCAGAAAAACAATGGAAAAGCTAAAGAAAGCACACCTGCGGCCTCTCTTTCTTCTTCCGCCATCCCGATCACACCACCACCTAAAGTGGTTATTCGTGGACCTGCCTATCCAGTCTCTGATGGAGTTTCCCATCGCACTATGATCAAACAACTTCACCAATCTCCTGTAAAAATGACACTCTATGATCTCATTCAAACATCCAAATCACATCGACAAGCTCTAATTGAGATCCTTCCAAGGGATAGAGGTCTTACCTAACGAAACCTTTCCTATCACCTCCATCTTAACACCCAACCACGTCACTTCTCTCACCAAACAACCTACCTCCACAACCACTTTTGTCCCTGTACAGCAAGCCGCTGCTGTCAGTTTTTCCGAAGAAGAAATTGTCATCTTTGGTGTAGAAGATCCTGACCCCGCTCTTTTCATCTCGGCTTACATCTGGGACATCTAGGTACATCGTGTTATGATCGATGGGGTGCTAGCCTAAACATCGTCTCTTCCAAAGCCTTCCAACAGATGAATATCCCTCCTAGTTGCATGTGTGCCAACCCCACCATGTTGCGTTCATTCAACGATGCTATTACTTCTACCCTAGGCACCGTGATCCTTAACATTCGTGTAGGGCCACGTACCTTGCCCGAACTCTTCTATGTCCTTGAGGGAGAGTTCCAATACAACATGTTGTTAGGCCGCCCTTGGATCGGGCTATGGGATGCGTTCCCTCCACCTTACATAGATGCATAAAATTTGAGTATGAGGGGAAGTCATACACCATCACAGCTGATGCTTCCCCCTTCAAAACCTACAATATGTTATACCGCCCTAATGATGTGCTTGTACCAGTCAAGACACCCATTGATCCAACCCAACCATCTACTTCAACCACGCCTCAACCATCCACCTTAGCCACACCCACACCTTCGACCAATGAAACCACCGATGCGAATACCTCTTCCTTCCCCGCAGACAACATCCCAACCTCAAATCCCTTGGAAGATGTTTTTCAACGCCTTACGCTAGGGAGTACCGCCTATACAATGTTAGCACCTTCCATACCCCAAAAGAGTATGGATAGTTACATGCGCATCCTACCTACAACCATCATGTGGGGGAGGTGATCTCCTACGGACCACCTAATTGCCACACTAACCTAACGTATGGGGGTGTCAACGCATCCCTCTGTCACCCCCGAACCTCCTTGGTGTGGTTCCCTTCCAATTTGATTTTTCTTGGTTGGATATTTTTTCAACCCAAAATATGAGGTTCAACCACAGTATATGGGATTAAATACCCCTCAAAGACAGTGAGGCTGTTGGCTTGCTACTAATCTAAAACACAAATAAAACAATATATACTGAAGATTCACACTAATCTAACCATCATTGGGGGTTGGGATAGAATCCCGAAATCCACATTCACATGATTCAAAGGTATGCTTTCGTAAATGAACGGGGTTAGAAACTATTACAATGAAAGAAGCACAATGGAAAGGAAATGAGAGAAACGTATTTTCTTTCGAGTAAATGCAGAGCATGAAATAATCATACGAGCTTTAGATCATAAATATAATGTCTGAGATGATTAGAAACAATAAGATGCTATGCAAAGAATAGCTTAAGATCATGAACGTAAGAACAATGTCTTAAGAAAGATATATCCCACAACACAAAGTTTGTAAAATAATATCAACTCCTATTCTTCGAAATGATTGAACGAAAACACAAAGTTTTTCTTCTTTCCAATAGCTCGAATATTACAAAAATCTCGACCCTTTGGAATGCATAAGCATCCCTTATTTATAATAAAAGGGAACGAGAGAAAATAGGATAAATCCTAGAAAATAGTGTTCTTTAAACAGTGTTCTATTTTGCTTGATCCTCACGTAGGAGACCAAGTCAAAATTTGCTTCCTACATGATGAAACAAAATGAAAAAGACATGTCAATTTCAAGATTGAAATGACATGAAACATCAAGAATTAGTCTGAATCATCATCTTTCACTCCTTCATCTTTCTCTTCCTCCAGCTGCACCTGTTTGTTCGAAATTCTTGGAACCTTCGAATTATGCCTTGCATTTCATTTTCGTCAGGTGCAGTAGAATGATCATTCCAAATTTCGCAGGTTTCATGGATATCACTAGCACCGGGAAGCTTTTTCAATCTTTTGCTAAGCTTTCTCAAGGCCTCAAAAGAATGTTCAATTCTTACAAATCGATCAATGATCTCAATACCAAATCCGTGCGTTGGTTCATGCTGAATAGACTCTTGGACTTGTTTGAAAAGATCATCTACTGATAGGACACCTGAGTTTCCAACTGACACCTTTGGACAAATCTTCAGCAACTCTTCTTCCAAATCACTTTTTCCATCAATCAATTTATCCCTTGATTCTCTCAACTTAGCGCAGGCTTCGTTGAGAATCCTCACCCTGAACCTGATGGCTTTAGTCAGCTGAAAATGCTTATCCGTATGTGGGATAACGCCTTCTTCTACCAAGAGATGTGCTGGTATTTGCTTTAATACTTGGAGAGCTTCATAAGTCAAATCAAGATGTCCAATTTCTTGAGAAAACTCATCATCCATCTTCTCTCCATCCTTCTGAATATCCCCCATAGATTGATGAACTTTCACAACGTCTTGTATCACCTCCTTCCCCTGTTGGAGTAACCTTTGGATCCATTCATCGACCACTCTTCCTTTTTTAGCAATCTTCTCAATTGTAGGTACTGATGAGAAATCGAATCCGACAGGGACAGAAGAAGATGGTATGGATTCAAGGGGTTTTGAGAGTTTAAGAAAAACCTCAGTCAACTGCTCCACTTTTCCTTTAAGCTCATCTCTACTGTCTTTTGTTTCTTTCAACTTCTGGCACAGCACATTTGTGGCATCCCGCGCATCTTGTTGCAGCCCCTTCTGCTGTCACTCTTCCTAGAGCCACCCTGGTTATCTGATAATCAGAGGCTGTTATGTCCTCTTTAGTTTTGTCAGTCGTGGGAGTGGCTATCTCTGCGAACTTATCTCCTGAAGCATCCACCAAAACCCTTGAAACTGTTTTGGGTTTCTTGCCTGATTTAGCAGTAGGAGCCTTGAGTGAGCTGAAATCAAAGGCTGGTAGGGGCACAATCACCTTCCTCTTCCTCGGAGTTTGCTCGAGTAGCCATTGCGGCGTATCAGAGGGAGTTGCCACGGTTGTAGAAGCTGGTATCATACTCTCAAGGGGAGAAGATTCTACTAGTGGAGGAGGAATAGTTACCAACGTGGTAGTAGATCCAATAAAAAGAGGCACAGGAGGGGGCGTGTTGGTGATCACTTGGGTCCCAGCAGAGAGGGGTGAAATTCCAGAGAAAATATTGGCCATTACTGAAGAAGTTGATGGAGAATAAGGAGGTAGGAGTGGTTGTGAGGAAAGAGGCACAGATTCAGACTCCAAAGCCTTGGATGAAAGAGATAAAGTCTCTTCAGTTGAGCAATCAGCAAATGGTGAAACCAGAGGCTGGCTTCCTTCTCCTTCCAAAGTAATTTCTCCTATTTCGGTGGCATTGGTGATTACGGCACATTCACCGTTTCATTTGGAGAAACAATTGAAGAGATTTCTCTTTCTTTCCTCTTTTTGACAATCTTGACCTTTATAGGCCCCCTAGAAGATTTTTTTGTCCTTTTCCTTTTGAAGGGCCCCACCTCTGAAGCAGCCAACTTTGAAAACTTATCATCTTTAAAATTCATTCCCCAAGAGGAGAGCCATGCTTTGGTGTGTGCAAGAATTGGAGCCGACCTATCTGTAATGGAGGCTTTTTCACTGATTGACCAATCAATAGGTGGGAAAACATATTGATCTTCATTTAGTCCATCATAGGAAAGATCCAAAACACTTTCATTGTCACTGGTACCTTCGGGTAAATCAGCAAGCTCAAGTGTTTGAATCTCAGCAATTGTCAATCTGCTATTATCCTTTCTGCGAACAGCAACCTCATTACGCAGATCAATCCAAATATCCTCTATGTTTGGCCTGTGCAGATGCAGGGTTCCATACGCCCTGAGCACTCCTCGGATGTCAAAACCGTCTCGAGGTTTCATATGCTTCCTCAACTTGTCCTGAAGCTCATGGATAACATTTTTAGCCTTCACCACTGTTGAGCAAGTGTATCTCCCAATAGAAATTGGGAAGGATACAGCAGCCTTATGTTTACTTTGTTGGAATTTATGGAAATCCAACAGCTGCCTAACCAATTCCATCAATATCAGTTTATCCCCTGGATATCGGGGCAGGCGAAAAGGATCTCCCGAGTACATGACCACCCGAAGATATGTGAACTTCTTGAACTGTAAGAAGACACATCCCCATTTGGAAACTTCAGCCCAGGCCTCATCTGAGACTCTTGTCTTCCTCAACTCAGGGTTTAGCCTACAGATGTTTTCATAAAAGAAGGCGTCATTCACCCTCCTGAATTGGTCTTGGGATCCCTTCCTTATCAGTTGAGGGAAGTATTGATACACATGGCTCCCTGTCCTACTTCCCTTAGTATCAACCCGGGATAGTTCCTCTTCCCGGATGCTGCATATGTGACATATGAAGACATATAAAATTTCCCTGTGGACAATTTGTTGTCGGTTGGGAATCTATCTCATTACTAACGAGAGTGCCTAGTCAATCCCTTGTTGATTCTTCTTGATGGTGATCATGAATTGATACATCCACCCTTGGAACACATTTGATTCGGGTAAACCAAAAACCCGACTCAACAAAGTGATGATGTCATTGATCTCTGGATGAAATCACTCCGGGGATCGGTCTTGGGAATCGGAGAGGCACCGGTTTGGCCTTGATCGGGAACTTCTTATTTACATGCTTGATATAATTTTCTGATCATTATCCCGAGGCTTTACGAGTGACTTGATGTCCAACTCTCCATACTCTTCAAAATTGGGTAGTTTGAGGAGGTCATCAAAGTAACCTCTATCCAATTTGATTACTACTTCTACCACGACTTCTCACAGAACGAGAAGCCGAGTCATAACTGGAGGCATAGGCCAAAATGAATTCAGGGCATTGAGTAGCCATGGGAAAACCAGCTGCAAGAGGTAAGCCACTCTCGGCTATCGCTTTCATCCACGGAGTTTGGGAGGAACTCCTTACCCTACTCCAAAAATCTTCAATATCTATATTCGAGCTCGTATCTCGGATGTCATAATTGCAATCGATATATGATGGAGACTCCACCTTCTACGAACTTATATTTCATTTTCGATTTCTCAGCCTTTTCTTGCGATGGACCAAGGGCCGACATGAAGGATGTTGAAGGAAGAGAGTTTCGGAGATCAGGAGATGTTGCACACTGTGGAAAATCTGACCTACTGGAGATGCCGGAAGAACGGAAGAGTCTGACACACTGAGGAGTATGTCGGGAATCAGAAAACCCGATGCGCTGAGAATGTCAGAAACTCTGGAAAGTCCGGCACTTGTGATGATGTCGGAAACTCTGGAAAGTCGACACTTGTGATGATGTCGGAAACTCTGGAAAGTCTGACACTTGTGATGATGTCGGAAACTCTGGAAAGTCCGACACGCCAAACCTTCCAAAATACTTCGGGTCTTTGACACTGCACAACACCCTTCAAAACCCGAGAAGAGAAAAACAGGGTTTTTTGTTGAATTTCAAACATGCAATCTCTCTTTTTTTACCATTCATGTACCAAGCACATTTTGATTACAAGAAAATTCTGAGGAAATAACACCAAGTGGTAATTTCGAAGAGATAGACCCTAAAACCTAAACCCCGTTTAGAAAACAACTCAAGAAAGAAGAAGAATAAAAATCCCACAAAACCCGGTAAGAAAATGAGAAGAATCCACGCACAATCAATCCATAAAAACTAGGAACAAAGAATGGAGAGAAATACCTTCAACCAGAGAAAGGAAAGATCGAAAACAGGTGATTCAATCGGGCACAGGTGAGCTTTCGGGTTTCGAGGTTGGAAGAGCATGTACGAAAATCCACGAGTTAAAAACATGTCGGTGAAAATGACGTGTAAATCCGCATATTTATAAGAAAATTTGCAATTAATACACCTCGGCTGGCACGTGCCAACTCACCCGACAACTCGACATTAACGCCATGTCAGCATGCTCGGGAGGTCCGAAAACCCGACACAAAGGTGTGTAGAGTAATTCGGGTTTCGGGTCATGGGAAACAATTGACACAAAGCATGAGATGTTTAGATGCTTCAAAGTTCGAAAACCCGACATAAAGGACTAAATCGGACTTCGGGTATCGGGAGACAGGTGACACAAAACATGCTTTGGATAAGGCATGTTCCGATGTGCCGAAGGTCTGAAAACCCGACTCGACTCACTTGAAGCGGGTTTCGGGTTCGGGAAACACAAGACATAAAGCATTCAAAACACATGTTGACCTGTTGGTGAAACCCGAAAACCCGACTTTCTCTAATAAAGGTAATTTTACAAAACCAGCTTTAAAAATTTCGTAGGGGTTATCTGATAGTTTGGAGTAAACTCAAAACTGAGATAACAGCTAGCTCTAGCTGGGGACTTCCTTTGTAATACCAAAGGAAGAGAACTCAGAATCTCTGGTCTTATCCATTGGGCTACGGAGTCTGAAAAGAAGAAAACCAAAACAAAACAAAACGAAGAAAGAAAGAAAACCAAAAGCAAACACACAACAAAAAGTAAAGTATGTACAATGCAAGAGAACATCTTGCATTAGTGATGGAACAACTTTAGATGTTGTCCACTAAAAGGTAAAGGGAGTAACCCTCCATCCAGATATGATAGAAGGAAACTATTTTCACCATTCAGCTCATGGATCTTGAAAGGCCCTTTCCACAAAGAATCGAACTTCCTGTGCATTCCTTTTTGTTCCCTCCTCTTATCCCAAAGCAACACCAGGTCTCCAATCTGGAAATTACGCTGCTTTGATTTCTTGTCAAAAATTGTCTTCACTCTGCTCTGATGATCTGCGATGCAATCAACCACCTTGCTTCATTCCTCTTCTAGCCTGGCTAGGTACATAACCCTCTTCTCAATAGAATTTTGAAAGGCCGTATCTTCAACTGCTTTTGCCAACTGTAAGGCTGGCAATTCTACTGAAATAGGGATCTCAGCATCAATCCCGTATAGTACTTGGAAAGGGGACATTCCTATAGCCCGCTTTGGGGTAATCCGATCAGCCCACAACGCATCATACAATGCTTTGTGCCATGTCCTCTGGTTTTCATCTACTAGTTTTCTAATTATGGTAACCAGGTTCTTGTTGCTAGATTCAGCTTGCCCATTGCCTTGGGGATAATAATCAGATGAGTGAGCTAGGGTGATGCCGAATCCATAGCAAAATTCTGTCAACTCATGCGACGAGAAATTAGAAGCATTATCAGCTACAATCTTATGAGGCACACCGAATCTGATAATTATATTTTCTTTAAGGAACTTGCAAACAGCTTCAGAGGTTGCTTACTTGATTGGTGCGGCTTCTACCCACTTGGTAAAATAGTCTCAGTGATCGAAGCCACGTAATTGTGTGTCCGCACCTTTGGAGGTAGGATTCAATGTTCCAATGAAATCAATTCCCCACTGGTGAAAAGGTTCTTCAATCACTACGGGCTTCAGGGGAAGAGCTGCTAACTTGGGACGCCAACGAAATGTTGACAAGCTTCACACTTTGACACCCATTCTGCTGAATCTTGAAAGAGAGTAGGCCAATAGTACCTAGCCCGTAGGATCTTATAAGCTGTTACAGAAGATGAAAAATGTCCTCTGCATGCTAGGCTATGGAAGGATTCTAACAACTTTACCTGTTGTGATTTATCAACACAACGCAGGAAGACACCGTCAATACCTTTCTTGTATATTCCGTTATTCCACAAAAGGTATTTTGTAGATCTCAGCTTGACTGTCCTCTTCTCCTTATGGCTTAAATGCGGGGGGCATTCACCATAAGTTAGGAAGAAAGCAATATCCGTGTACCATTCGTCAGTTGTACTCACGAAAAGCACCAAGGGCAGCTCTGAAGAAGCATCTTGAGTCTTTTCACATTCTGCCTCAACATGATTTTCCGCAATCAATTGGCATAGGCCCCTTCCTTGTGCCAACTTGGTAGGTCTGATGTCCAAGTCATACTCCTAAAATTTAGCTATCCAGGTACCTCATTGACTCCCCAGCTCTTGTTGGGAACGAGAACGAGAGTATGGGAATTTAGCACATAGTACCTAAAATGCTTCATCGCTTGTACCACCGCATAAGCATGCTTTTCAATTTGAGACATCTTCAATTCATGCTCCTTCAATGGGCAGCTCATAAATGCGATGGGAGCTTCAATGCTTTCCCTATTTTCCTGCATCAGGATGGCTGACACTGTGTGAGCAGAGGCGTAGCTGTACATGATGAAATCTTTCTTGAAGTCTGGACATACTAGGATAGGAGCGCCAGCAACTGCCCTTTTGATTTCTTTGAATGCAAGCTTCCCTTCTGTACTCCATCGAAATGGAACTTTTCCTTTCATCATCCCAAGGATATCCTTGGTTTTGTCAGTGAAATCAGGTACAAACCTTCTTAGGAAATTAACCTTTCCGAAGAAAGAGTGAACTCCAGTTTTACTTGTGGGTAGGGTAAGGCTCTAAATGGCCTTTACCCTTTCTGGGTCAATTTTTGTTCCTTCTCTAGTCACGATATGACCCAACAATTTTCCTTCGGTCACCCCGAACATAGACTTCTTGGGATTCAATGAAATCCCGTGACGCCTGCATCTCAAAAGTACCTGCTCCAAATGATCATAATGATCACTCTGCGTTTTTTAGAGAAAATGGTCAAGTCATCTAAATACACAACTATGACCTTGCTCATCAGGTCTCTGAATGCCAAGTACATAGCTCTCTGAAAGGTAGCTCCGGCATTGATCAAGCCGAAAGGCATCCTCCTGTAAGCAAAGGTACCCCATGGGGTTGTGAAGGTTGTCTTGTGTTGATCTTCCGTAGTTACTTCAACTTGATTGTATCCTGAAAATCCATCGAGCATGGATAACATTTCAGATCCGGTAACCGTTTGTAATACCTGATCCATGATAGGTAAGGGATAGTTATCCTTCAATGAAGACTGATTCAGGTTCCGGAAGTCAACACAGATTGATTTCACCATTCTTTTTCCTGACAGGGACGATGTTAGCAACCCAAGTGGAGTGATGGATTGGAAAAATAATCCTGGCATCCAACATCTTCTGAATTTCCGCAAGGATAGTCCCTGAGATCTTGGGATTATAATGTCTTTGCTTTTGCCTATACGGCTTCACATCAGGTTTCAAAGGAATACTGTGTTGTACGTCTTTGGGTTTGAAGGATTTTAAATCTGCATAAGACTAGGCTAACACATCCATGTATCTCTTCAGAAGTGAAGTGAATCTTGCTTTCTCTTCAGGAGAACAACATTTCCCAATATTCACCATCCGAGGTTGATCAGACGAACCTAGATTGATTTGATCTACTCTCAAGAAGAAGCTCCTTCAACTTGCCTTTTGTTTTGAATAAAACGATCATGCTTGTCAAACAAACCCTCCAAAGAAACCAAACCTTTTGGTATCTTGTTGCCTTTAAGCTGAATAAACTCACCATCAACCTCTTGATATGGATCTGAGATAGTTTCATGGAAGGCTGATTCAGAACCTTCAAAGTATAACTCACTGAAATTGTCAGCCTTTTCTAGAAAAGCTAACACCTGTTGATCATCATTGAACACTTGCCAGTGAGTTGCATTATCTGGGATACTGGGACGGTACACAATCTCGATGGAGTATGTATCTTGCTTGAAATGAGGATGAGGAAGGAGGAGGGATGCAGACACGGCTAAAGAATCAGCCTTGTCATTATAATCTCTCAAAACTGCCTTAATAGAAAATGCATCAAAGCATTCTATACTATCCCAAACTTTGTTCCTGTAATGTCTCAAGCGATCATTTTTCACCTGATAGATTCCCCGGACCTGGTTGACAATCAGCTCGCATACCCTTAGACTTTGAGATTTGGATTCCCTTACATCGGCCATTTCTAATCCTAATAACAGGGCTTCATATTCAACCGTGTTGTTAGTATTATCAAATTGCAACTTGTAAGCTGATGGGAAAATTTCTGAATTAGGAGATATGAGAACAACACCGGTGCCTGATCCGGTGGTTGAGCAGCTACCATCGAATTCGAGGGTCCAAATAGCATTAGGATCTTCTTCCTTGACATCTACAGTGGGTATCTCTGAAGTCATGAAATAATTTCCAAAGCTAGCATCTTCGAAAAGAATTTGAGCTTTAGGATCATCTGACTTAGTTACCAAATACCTCGCCTGCGGTTCAGGATGGAGAACCTGATGAACCCCATTGACTGGGATCTTGGCTTTGGTCCAATCCATGCTAATCTCTCCTCTGACATCTTTACAAAAACCCCTACCCAAGAGGATACCGTAAGCTGCAGGGATGTCAGCAACTAGAATGGTCATTTTCACTCTCTTTTCTGGGAAAGCAACAAATGCGAACTGTGCATCTTTGATTTGACCAATCAAAGGAACTTGTTTGGTTTCCATAGAGTAACACCATCCATATGACTTAGTCAAAGTAAGCCCAAGAGCATGGGCTACTTTTGAGGGCATAACATTGTCGGAGGCCCCTGAGTCGATGATGCAATTGCTGAGTTTAAACCCATTTATAAGTAAAGACAAATAAAATGGTTCAATCTTTCCCGAAGAAGAAGCAGAGGTCAGATTGTTCTGAGATGGGGATTGAGTAGGATTTGGAAGGAGACCTTTTGAAGGTGATGGAACAGCCACTTTACTTCTGATAAATTTGGCAAGTTTTTTGAACTATTCAGGATTTGACTGAAGGTATTCTGCTTCCGACATTTGGATTTTGGTTCTCTTTGCATGATCAACGATGTCAAAAGCAGTATAAGAAGGGGTGATGGTAGGCTCGGTTCTAATCACATGAGCTTGTGCTGAGGCACTAATCTTAGGAGAAGGAGAATAAGGAGCAGTTGCCTTTTTGGTGACCTCTCTTTCGGTTTGTGCTTTGAAATAGGAGTACCTCTCTTAACTATGGCTATGGGAGGTTCTTTATTCTTCGCTTAGTGTTTTCAAGAGGTTTTACGGGATTACGAGATTGGGATCAAGTGAAGACAGACAAAAATGCCCGACCATCGGTGCACATTCATCTTCATCGTATTCCAAATACCCAATGCTGGAGTCGCCAGCCGAATCATCATAAGACTCATCGGCATATCCTGAAGCTTCAAAAGCCTCCGCAGAATCTTGTTCTTCTGGTTCTTCATCTTCTTCAACTATTTCTACTACTGCATTGATAGGAGGAGCTTCAATCGCTAGCCTCGGTTGAGCAGGAGTTAATCGTGGCCTATCCCTTGCAGGTGCACCATTGTTGTTATTGAAATTCCATCTAGGGATATCCCGATACGGAACATTGTTCACCTGCTGAGACATTTTCTTTTTTAAAGCAATCAAATCATTAGCCATTTTCTAAAACATAGGATCAGTATTACCTTGAGAAGAACCTTGATTTTTGAGTTTGGGTATGTCCTTCTTGATCCTTCCAGCCAAAATGAGATCATCCTCTATTTCAATAGCTGTTGACTGAGCAACATCCAAATTTGGGATAACCGACCTTCTTAATAAAAATCTCACATCAGGAGGTTGAGCATTAATGAAGAAGCATTTCTGATTTTCGGAGTTGGAACAGCTACCTCCGGAATCTTTCGAATCAGTTTATTAAACTTGGCCACAAAGTCCCGCATGGGTTCATGAGATTCCTTCTTCATATGAGTAAGTTGAGCTAACAAGGCATGAGAATCTTCAGCTGGTTTGAAACGTGCTTCGAACTTGGTCCGCATGGTAGTCCAGTTTGTGATGCATGCATTTGGAAGATGATAAAACCATTCAGCTGCTGCACCGTGCAACGTCTCAACAAAAAGTCACACAGAAACATCTTCGTGAGCTACTCCAAGAATGCCGCACGCTACAAAGAAAGATGCAACGTGTTCATCAGGATGCTGCTTCCCATCCCCATTAAATTTGGGAATGTTTTTACGTGATCCATGTGGTAACTCATGCAATGGTGGAGTTAAAGAAAGAGGACCAATAACTGCACCCCAAGGCACAGGTTGCACTGCCATCCTTCTGAAAAGAGTATGTATAGGGATCTGAGTATCAGACAAGAGTAATGCATGACAAGTTACAGACACTTCCCATTCCATGGGGATCCGGTGTCTCGAACAGGTGAAGAACTTCTGGTTCGGTTAGAAACAATCTTTGTTGGGAGACAAGCTGAAATTGTCTTTATTGTAGCAACTCAAAGAGTGGGTCAATTTCACCTTGGGCTCGGTGGGACCAGTGAATATCTTCTGGCCAGCTTGAAATGGGAAAGAGACCTTTAAAAATAAGGCAAATACAAAGTCGCGGACACCAAGAGGATAAGCTTTATACTATTAATCCGTAATCCCAAAATGAGTCGCCAAAAGCTGTTGGTTGGATATTTTGTCAACCCAAAATATGAGGTTCAACCACGGTATATGGGATTAAATCCCTCCTCAAAGACAGGTGAGGCTGCCTGCTTGCTACTAATCTAAAACACAGCGAAAACAATATATACAATATTCACACTAATCTAACCATTGGGGGTTGGGATAGAATCCGAAATCCACATTCACGATGATTCAAAGGTATGCTTCCGTAAATGAACAAAGGTTTAGAAACTATTACAATGAAAGAAGCACAATGGAAAGGAAATGAGAGAAACGTATTTTCTTTCGAGTAAACGCATGAGCACGAAATAATCATACGAGCTTTAGATCATAAATATAATGTCCGAGATGATTAGAAACAATAAGATGCTATGCGAAAAGAATAGCTTAAGATCATGAACGTAAGAACAATATCTTAAGAAAGATATATCCCACAACACAAAGTTTGTAAAATAATATCAACTCCTATTCTTTGAAATGATTGAACGAAAACACAAATTTTTTCTTCTTTCCAATAGCTCGAATATTACAAAAATCTCAACCCTTTGGAATGCATAAGCATCCCTTATTTATAATAAAAGGGGACGAGAGAAAATAGGATAAATCCCAGAAAATAGTGTTCTTTAAACAGTGTTCTATTTTGCTTGATCCTCGCGCAGGAGACCAAGTCAAAATTTGCTTCCTACATGACGAAACAGAAATGAAAAAGACATGTCAATTTCAAGATTGAAATGACATGAAACATCAAGAATTAGTCTGAATCATCATCTTTCGCTCCTTCATCTTTCTCTTCCTCCAGTTGCACTGTTTATATCGAAATTCTTGGAACCTTCAAATTATGCCTTGCATTTCATTTTTGTCAGGTGCTGTAGAATGATCATTCCAAATTTCGCAGGTTTCATGGATATCACTAGCACCGCCGATAAGCTTTTTCAATCTTTTGCTTGAGCTTTCAAGGCCTCAAAATAATGTTCAATTCTTACAAATCGATCAATGATCTCAATACCAAATCCGTGCGTTGGTTCATGCCGAAGCAGACACTTGGACTTGTTTGAAAAGAACATCTCACGATAGGACACACGAGTTTCCAATCGACACTTTTGGACAAATCTTCAGCAACTCTTCTTCCAAATCACTTTTTCCATCAATCAATTTATCCCTTGATTCTCTCAACTTAGCGCAGGCTTCATTGAGAATCCTCACCATAAACCTGATGGCTTTAGTCAGCTGAAAATGCTTATCCGTATGTGGGATAAGGCCTTCTTCTACCAAGAGATGTCTTTGGTATTTGCTTTAATACTTGGAGAGCTTCATAAGTCAAATCAAGATGTCCATCTTCTTGAGAAAACTCATCATCCATCTTCTCTCCATCCTTCTGAATATCCCCCTCAGATTGATGAACTTTCACAACATCTTGTATCACCTCCTTCCCTGTTGGAGTAACCTTTGGATCCATTCATCGACAACTCTTCCTTTTTAGCAATCTTCTCAATTGTAGAGTGCGATGAGAAATCGAATCCAAGCAGGAGACGAGAAGAAGATGGTATGGATTCAAGGGGTTTTGAGAGTTTAAGCAAAACCTCGGTCCAATCTGCTCCACTTTTCCTTTAAGCTCATCTCTTTGTTTTTTTCTTTCAACTTTCAACCAGCACAGACATGTTTGTGGCATCCCGTGCATCTTGTTGCCCCTTCCACTGTCACTCTTCCTAGAGCCACCCTGGTTATCTGATAATCAGAGGCTGTTATGTCCTCTTTAGTTTTGTCAGTCGCGGGAGTGGCTATCTCTACGAACTTATCTCCTGAAGCGTCCACCAAAACCCTTGAAACTGTTTTGGGTTTCTTGCCTGATTTAGCAGTAGGAGCCTTGAGTGAGCTGAAATCAAAGGCTGGTAGGGGCACAATCACCTTCCTCTTCCTCAGAGTTTTCTCGAGTAGCCATTGCGGCGTATCAGAGGGAGTTGCCACGGTTGTAGAAGCTGGTATCATACTCTCAAGGGGAGAAGATTCTACTAGTGGAGGAGGAATAGTTACCAACGTGGTAGTAGATCCAATAAAAAGAGGCACATGAGGGGGCATGTTGGTGATCACTTGGGTCCTCAGCAGAGAGGGGTGAAAGTCCAAAGAAAATATTGGCCATTATTAAAGAAGTTGATGGAGAATAAGGAGGTAGGAGTGGTTGTGAGGAAAGAGGCACAGATTCAGACTCCAAAGCCTTGGATGCAAGAGATAAAGTCTCTTCAGTTGAGCAATCAGCAAATGGTGAAACCAGAGGCTGGCTTCCTTCTCCTTCCAAAGTAATTTCTCCTATTTCTAGTGGCATTGGTGATTCTGGCACATTCACCGTTTCTACTGGAGAAACAATTGAAGAGATTTCTCTTTCTTTCCTCTTTTTGACAATCTTGACCTTTATAGGCCCCCTAGAAGATTTTCTGTCCTTTTCCTTTTTGGAGGGCCCCACCTCTGAAGCAGCCAACTTTGAAAACTTATCATCTTTAAAATTCATTCCCCAAGAGGAGAGCCATGCTTTGGTGTGTGCAAGAATTGGAGCCGACCTATCTGTAATGGAGGCTTTTTCATTGATTGACCAATCAATAGGTGGGAAAACATATTGATCTTCATTTAGTCCATCATAGGAAAGATCCAAAACACTTTCATTGTCACTGGTACCTTTGGGTAAATCAGCAAGCTCAAGTGTTTGAATCTCAGCAATTGTCAATCTGCTATTATCCTTTCTGCGAACAAAGCAACCTCATTACTGTGAGATCAATCCAAATATCCTCTATGTTTGGCCTGTGCAGATGCAGGGTTCCATATGCCCTGAGCACTCCTCGGATGTCAAAACCGTCTCGAGGTTTCATATGCTTCCTCAACTTGTCCTGAAGCTCATGGATAACATTTTTAGCCTTCACCACTGTTGAGCAAGTGTATCTCCCAATAGAAATTGGGAAGGATACAACAGCCTTATGTTTACTTTGTTGGAATTTATGGAAATCCAATAGCTGCCTAACCAATTCCATCAATATCAGTTTATCCCCTGGATATCGGGGTAGGTGAAAAGGATCTCCGAGTACATGACCACCCAAAGATATGTGAACTTCTTGAATTGTAAGAAGACACATCCCCATTTGGAAACTTCAGCCCAGGCCTCATCTGAGACTCTTGTCTTCCTCAACTCAGGGTTTAGCCTGCAGATGTTTTCATAAAAGAAGGCATCATTCACCCTTCTGAATTGGTCTTGGGATCCCTTCCTTGTCAGTTGAGGGAAGTATTGATACACATGGCTCCCTGTCCTGCTTCCCTTGGTATCCAACCCGGGATAGTTCCTCATCCCGGCTGCTGCATATGTGACATATGAAGACATATAAAATTTCCCTGTGGACAAGACTGTTGTCAGTTGGGAATCTATCTCATTACTAATGAGAGTGCCCCAGTCAATCCCTTGTTGATTCTTCTTGATGGTGATCATGAATTGATACATCCACCCTTGGAACACATTTGATTCGGGTAAACCGAAAACCCGACTCAACAAAGTGATGATGTCATTGATCTCCTAGATGAAATCACTCCTGGGGATCAGTCTTGGGAATCTGGAGACAGCCGGTTTGGCCTTGATCAGGAACTTCTTATTTACATGCTTGATACAATTTTCCTGATCGTTATCCCAGGCTTTCTGAGCTGACTTGATGTCCAACTCTCCATACTCTTCAAAATTGGGTAGTTTGAGGAGGTCATCAAAGTAACCTCCGTCCAATTTGATTACTACTTCTCCTGCCTGACTCCTCACAGAACGAGAAGCCGAGTCATAACTGGAGGCACAGGCCAAAATGAATTCAGGGCACTGAGCGGCCATGGGAAAACCCACTGCAAGAGGTAAGCCACTCTCGGCTATCACTTTCATCCACGGAGTTTGGGAGGAACTCCTTACCCTACTCCAGAAATCTTCAATATCTATATTCCCGAGCTCTGTATCTCGGATGTCATAATTGCAATCGATATATGACGGAGACTCCACCTTTCTGAACTTGTATTTCATTTTTCCTAATTTCTCAGCCTTTTCTTGCGATGGACCAGGGTCCGACATGAAGGATGTTGAAGGAAGAGAGTTTCGGAGATCAGGAGATGATGCACCTTGTTGAAAATCTGACCTCTTGGAGATGCTTTGGAAGAATGGAAGAGTCCGAACACCGAGGAGTATGTCGGGAATCCGGAAAAAGCGATGCGGCGAGAATGTCGGAAACTCAAAAGTCCGGCACTTGTGATGATGTCGAAACTGGAAAGTCGACACTTGTGATGATGTCGAAACTCGGAAAGTCGACACTTGTGATGATGTCGAAACTCTGGAAAGTTCGACACGCCAATCCTTCCAAAATAATTCGGGTCTTTGACACTGCACAACACCCTTCAAAACCCGAGAAGAGAAAAACAGGGTTTTTTGTTGAATTTCAAACATGCAATCTCTTTTTTTACCATTCATGTACCAAGCACATTTTGATTACAAGAAAATTCTGAGGAAATAACACCAAGTGGTAATTTCGAAAAGATAGACCCTAAAACCTAAACCCCGTTTAGAAAACAACTCAAGAAAGAAGAAGAATAAAAATCCCACAAAACCCGGTAAGAAAATGAGAAGAATCCATGCGCAATCAATCCATAAAAACTAGGAACAAAGAATGGAGAGAGAAATACCTTCAACCAGAGAAAGGAAAGATCGAAAACAGGTGATTCAATCAGGCACAGGCAAGCTTTCGGGTTTCGAGGTTGGAAGAGCATGCACGAAAATGGGTAAGTGCAGGAAGTTGATGGACAAATATAGGGTCATCCGTGGACATCATATTGAACATAACAACATAATATCAACTTATAGGGATTATTAGCAATACATACACTCAAAATTAGACAAAATTATATTAATATGAATCGTATAATCTGGAATCTAGTTTCTAAAATACTAATTTTTGTAAAAAATGGACAAGATTAGCTATATTAAACACTCAAAATTCAATGACTTGGTATTTTTTTTTAAAACGCCGATAAGATTATAGTCCGTTTGCCCACAATTTGGATGACCAAAAATTGATATATATATTTTTCCTTTGGTGAGAAGTTATATGCCACTATCTATCTTGGGATGGATTTTATTTTGTATTTTTTTGAGTAATATTTTATTTTTATGATTTTTTCCGTGAAAGTGGTATGAAAACATACAAGAAAATAGAGCACTTTCCGTTTGCCCGCCATAACTTCATCAAAAAATATTGAAATCAAATAATTTTTTTTTGAACATGTATATAATTTTACCACGGTTGGGATGGTATAAGTTTTATCACATTCTGATAAGTGAAACAAATTTTGCAGTCTTAAACGTGAGACATAAACATTCGGGAAAAAGTGTCTTAAAGACCTAGTATTAGTAAAAAATTATAAAATGATATTTATCCTCTTCTATTCACTTTAAAATCAGTATTTATACAAAGCTAATAGTCTCCCCTACGCAATGGTACCATTTTTATGACATATTTTTTACTTTTCGGCATGGTTCAAGTCCACGGAAGACTAAATTTGATGTTTTGATGTTTTTAATGTAAAATTCAGGATTTGATGTCCACTTAATTGTCCCCCAACTTGGTGCACTTACCCAAATCCACGAGTTAAAAAACACGTCGTTGAAAATGACATGTAAATCTGCATATTTATAAGAAAATTTGCAATTAGTACACCTCGGCTGGCATGTGCCAACTCACCCGACAACTCAACATTAACGCCATGTCAGCATGCTCGGGAGGTCTGAAAACCCGACACAAAGGTGTGTAGAGTAATTCGGGTTTCGGGTCGCGGGAAACAATTGACACAAAGCATGAGATGTTTAGATGCTTCAAAGTTCCGAAAACCCGACACAAAGGACTAAATCAGACTTCGGGTATCGGAAGACAGGTGACACAAAACATGTTCCGGATAAGGCATGTCCCGATGCGCCGAAGGTCCGAAAACCCGACTCGACTCACTTGAAGCGGGTTTCGGGTTTCGGGAAACACAAGACATAAAGCATTCAAAACACATGTTGACCTGTTGGTGAAACCCGAAAACCCGACTTTCTCTAATAAAGGTAATTTTGCAAAACCAGCTTTAAAAATTTCATAGGGGTTATCTGATAGTTTGGAGTAAACTCAAAACTGAGATAACAATTTTCAATATCTAACCAACCGTTGTTTCACCCTCACCTTCTTGACTCAGCTGTGCTTGGAAAGGTTTTGGTTTAGGTCTTTATGAACAAGGCTGACATACGATCATTCCCATGACTACATGCAAACACAAATATCGTAGTGGTCTTGGATTTTGAACCACCTACATCAAGAAATATCATGTCAATTGTATCGAGAAAGACAACAAAGTCACCCATTCCAAACTATCAACGCCCATTTTTCCATCTTCACCCATGGAGTCGATAGACCCGGAATCTATCCCTCCTAACTTTTTTTTTTGTGAATGTTATCTTCCTAGGTCCTCTCACTTATCAACGTGATGGTGAAGACCCATCTTCTCTCCCCCTTTTGTATCTAGACATGATCGAAGAAGACTTGCCTTCAATTAATGTTGTGGAGTGCCAGGATGACGACTCCATCCTCACCTACCTTGGTGCGGACGACTCTTATATTCAACGCACCTTACAATCTGAAACCCAAACCATGTTGAATGAGTCAACTATAGAGATCAACATCCACACGGAGGATGATCCTCACATTGTAAAGATCGGACAATCTCTCGACGCATCAGAATAAGCTGCCTTCACTACCTTCCTCCATGCCCGCAATCAAGCTTTCGCTTGGTCCTACGCCGACATGCTAGGAATCGATCCTGACATTGCTGTCCATAACATCACTCTAAAACTAGAATCCAAACCAGTTAAACAGAAACTGAGAAAAATGCATCCATGCATTGCCCTCTTGGTTAAAGAAGAGCTTCAACGACTCCTTTTTGTTTCTTTCATCTTACCTATTGACTATCCGCAATGGATTTCTAATGTTGTACCTGTCACTAAAGTGATGGGGGACTTCAGATATGTATGGATTTCTAAGATCTTAACCTCACTTACCCAAAGGATGACTTCCCCCTACCTAGCATTGATCAACTTGTTGATCTCACCGAAAGCCATGAGATTCTTTCTCTCATGGATGGTTTCTCGGGATACAATCAAATTTTAGTAGCCCCAGCCAATCAACATAAAACCGCCTTCATTACCCCCTGAGGGACCTTATGCTATCGTGTCATGCCGTTTGGCCTTAAGAATGTTGGTGCGACTTATCAGCGGGCTATGACTTACATTTTTCATGACATTATGCACACTATCCTCGAAGATTATGTCGATGATCTTCTTGGAAAATCCAAACATCGCAGTGAACATCTCGATGTTTTAACCATTATTTTCGATCGCCTGTTACAATATTATGTTCTTCTTCAACCAAAGAAATGTGTCTTTGGCATCCTTTCAGGAAAAATCCTTGGCTTTATCATCTCTTTGCGTGGCATTGAGGTCGACCCAGCTAAAGTCAAGGCTATCTTAGAAATGCCCCCACCCACTAACCTAAAGAAATTATGTAGTTTGCGGGAAAACTCCAATCTATCTGTCATTTCATCTCACAACTCTCAGATCAATGTCAACCTTTCCATCATCTCCTTAAAAAGGACATTGTCTTTCAATGGAGCGAGGAGTGCCACCAAGCCTTTGAGGCTCTTAAAGCTTATCTCTTGCAACCACCCGTGCTTATCCCACCTCGGGACAATCACCCTTTCTACCTTTACCTTTCTACCACCGACCATGCTGTAGGATCCATGCTCACACATCATGACTCCGAGCATCAAGAACAAGCATTTTATTACATAATCCGTACTTTTGTGGATTACGAAACTATGTATACACACGTCGAAAATTTGGGCCTAGCCCTATCATTTGTGGCCACCAAACTCCAACATTACCTCTGAATCACAAAAATTTTGTCATCACCAACGCTGACCCCATACATTATATGTACGCCAAACCTCATCTAAACCAACGCATCACCCAATGGCTTATGCTCCTCACCGACCTCGACCTTGAGTTCATACACCAGAAATTAGTCAAAGGACAAACTATCGCAGACCAACTTGTGGAAGCCCCTTTACCTGGGGAACAATTTACCAATTTTACTTTCCCTAATGAACTCGTCGCAACTCTCTCACTCAGTGATGCGTCTTATCCGATGACTCTCTTCTTTGATGGATCTAAATGCCAGCATGGCGGAGGGGCGGGTGTTGTTCTCATTCCTCTTGAAGGTGAACCCATGCCTCTTTCATTCAGGCTCGATTTGCCCTGCACTGACGATACAGCGGAATACGAGGCCCTTGTTTTGGGTCTCCACGTTGCGTTACACTTAGGTGTGAAGTCTATTAAAATTTTTGGTGACTCTCAATTAGTAGTAAATCAAGTTATTGGCATCTACCAATGTCAAAATGAGGAACTTCAAAAGTACAAACATTACGTAGATTCACTTTTGACCTTATTTACCCATTATACTATCTAAACCGTTCCATGCTCAACTAATAAATTTGTGGATACTATGGCTTGCTTGGCCTCGTAAATTCCTGCATCACCAACTGACTCTAACATATTTGTCTTGGTCCAACAACTCTTTACCCCATCTTACTTAGTCCCGGATGTTTGTATGGTAAATAATGTATCTACTGACTCTCAAGATACCTGGTATCACCAATTTTGTGACTACCTTACAACCTCTGTTCTCCCACCTGACCTTAGTAGTAATGGAAAACACACTTTTCTTAAAGGTGTTTCTCGTTATGTCATCATGGGGGGACTCCTCTATAAACATGGCTTTGATGGTATCCTCCTTCGATGTCTAACCAGCGCTGAAGTCACTCATACCATCCAACAAGTCCATGACGGAATTTGTGGTGGGCACTTTAGTGGCTTTGCCATGGCCAAGCGGATCCTTTGCCTAGGATATTATTGGCCTACTCTTAATAAAGACTACTGCAAATATGTTAAGCATTGTGTTATGTGTCAATAGCATGCCAACCTTCAACATACTCCCAACCACCCGCTACAGGTCGCATGAGATCTTTGGCCTTTCTCACAATGGGGTTTGGACCTTATTGGTGAGATTCATCCACCTTCTTCGCAACGTCACCATTGGATCATCATGGCAACTAAATATTACACTAAATGGGTGGAGGCCGTTCCACTCGTTTCAACCAAAAAGGAGAAAATTGTTGAATTCATCAATCATCACATTATTTTCCGTTTCGGTGTTCCTCATCGCTTGATAACCGATAATGAAAATCTTTCAAAAATAAGCTGTTACGAGCCCTTTGTGAAAACTTTGGTATCAAACTTAGCTTCTCATCACCCTACTATCCATAAGTAAATGGTCAAGCTAAATCTTTTAACAAAACCTTAACCAAAATTCTCATGAAAGTCATTAACGATTTTGGGAAAAATTGGCATGATCACATCCCCTTTGCCCTTTGGGCTTATCGTACCAGCATTCGTACTTCCACTAATGCCACACCATTCTCTCTGGTGTATGGTAATGAGGCTGTCTTGCCTCTCGAAATACAAATCCATTCCCTCAGAATATCTCTCCAGGATATTCTCACCAATGATGAATTCCGCCAAGAGCGGTTAGCCCAATTGGAGCTTCTTAACGAGCGTCATCTTACCGCTCTTGACCACCTTCAAATTTATCAAAAGCACATCAAGAGTGCTTATGATAAGTGAATTCATGAGCGTACCTTTAAAATTGGTGATCTTGTCCTCAAAGAGAATTAACATGTAACAAAACTAGAAAAATGCAAATGGGGAAAATTTGCTCCTAATTGGATTGGGCCTTACATTATCACTCACACTTATAGATCAGGTTCTTATTGTTTAGCTTCGCTTAATGGTAAACCTAAGCCTAAACCCCTTAATTCCTTGCATCTCCGACCATTCTAATGTTGAATTTAGTGCTACATCACTTCTTATCTACCTTGTGCTCATCCCTTGAGCTCATTTACCACCTCATACACCTTTTTTCGTGCATCTCAAAGTAAAATCAAACCCACATGGTTTGATCATCACCTTCTCTTAAAGATGCCTTATCCTTTTTAGTCTGGTCCATGATTTAAAAGTATCAAAATAAAAATTTCTCAATTATACAATTCTGGGATATTCTTGAGTCAAACTTCCTACAAAACTAGATGCTTCATGCCAAATAGACATCTAGACCTCTAAGCTATAAACTAGATTGCTCCCTCAAAGGACAGCTATGTGCAAAGCCGCATCTACTACTATAACTAGACTGCTCCCTCGAAGGATAGCTATGTGCAAAGCCGCATCTGCTACTATAACTAGACTGCTCCCTCGAAGGACAGCTATGTATAACACCGAATCTGCTACTATAAGTAGAATTCTCCCTTGAAGGATAGCTATACAAAGTCAGCCTCTATCAGAAGCTTCTCGCATTGATCAACTTCGTGAAGACCTCAAGAACAACAAAATACATATCCCATATAGACTTCCCGCATCGATTAGTCTATATCCAGAAAAATAAAAGTAGTATTCAAAAGCACTTTTGAGTCATGGACTTGTCTATTTTGGTTTGGTTCTCTTTCGTTAGAATAATCACCTTATAACAAGTTCTCTGAGGCCCCGCTTATACCATCCACCTTACCTCACTATTCTTCAAAATAACAAAACTCAAGGGACGTGCGTATATCTGATATATTGTGATTATACAACTCTTTTCACCTATCGACTTCTCGCCTATGCAAGGTACCTAGGGATTCAATCTCATCCTACGATAATACGTGGTTTGTTTAGCTCTTTCCAACTATGGGACACTTTTTCCTCTTTTACCCGAATCTATGATTGTGTGTTGATCTTAATTAGGACACGGTTTCCTATGCTTTGGTAAGCTAACCCTCACTTCACCTATACCTACACCAACACCAACAACATTACTCTACCAACATCAAACTTTTACCAACCAACAAATTGCCTAACCACAACCAAATTACCTGAATTCACCTCTCCCTGGTCCTAAGGGAGAACTACATCGGTCTAAGGCCCCTCCTTGCTTTGTGCAATGGCCTATGTAGGCAGCACTTAGTAGACATGGGGTCTCCCAAGGTTAGCTCGATCATCCCCTACCATAACCTATCATGTGTTTTGTTTTCTTTAAAAATATAAATATCTTCACGTATTTGTATTGATAACACACATCTTGATCCTTTATCAATCCAAACATTCAAAACACAAATATTCTTATCATTATCACAAACTCAAATCAACATACATATTCTGTTTTATTTAGATGTTAAACAAATACATCTTCTCTATCATCAATGCACATGTCGAATCCTTATTTATTCTTCTACCCCTATGTATGAAACTTACTTAGACCCCGCGCCTTGTCCCAAACCAGGTAGTGATGGTGATCATCGACGCCGATCACCTGGCCTCTCCATACTCAAAGGTACCATTGCTATTGGTTCCTCCCACTGATCCACTAATCTCTCCTGTAACATACGAATATGCCCTCTCGCGTGGAGGACTCTTGCCTCTAGTCTTTCCACTTGAGATCTGCGATGCCTCTAACAATCCCGTGGTCTCGTTCACATGTGTTTGCAGCTGGTGAACTAAACCCTGCAGGTGGTCTCTCTCCATAGTAATCACAGCTATGTCAGGATGATTGGCCCTCTCGTGTGTACTTCGCAGCTCTACTGCCCACCATAATCTATAAGACTCTGTCACTCCTGCATCCATTACCCTTCGATTGGCTACTATCTCTTCTAGTCCTTCTGGAAGAGTTGGCCGTGGAGGTGAGAATGGTGCCTTGGCGTCGATCCTTCTGTATGGTCTATGATCCATGGGTATATCCTGAACAAATCCAAATTGTTGTCGCACGCGATCTAGAGGAATCCTCTCGTACTCCCCTGGCCTGTGTCCTGCGATCCACCTCACTCGCTCTACACCCCTCAAATCCTCGGCTATGTTCACCGTCACCATGTAGTTCTCGTAAGGCCTCTAATGGATATCGTAATCATCATCGTCTCCAACTTCTCGCATATAATACTCGGTGTTATCTGTCACGGTCTCGCTCTTGCCTCTTACTCTGTCTAGACCCATCGCTTGAATCCTAACCTCGCACTCTGTCTCTCCCGCTGGATTGGTCGGCCTATTGGTCACACACACATAATGTGCTCATAGCCCAACAATGTAATAAGTATGCACAATCTAGTGTAGTCCAGGTGATTTCACCTACATTCCCATAAACCCTCGTATAGCTCCGCCTGAGATATGTGGGTGCCCATGCTAAAGTACCACTACCTTCTATCATCTCACGAATAATACACATCAATAATTTTGGAAATCTTCCTCGTCCACTCTAGGTAATGCATAATAGCCCACCGCTATCATTAATACCATGGCCAACCTTGTTGCCTCGGGATGTGCCTGCAAACATTATACCATAAGTAAATGTCATGCCTCAGCGTGTCAAATCTCGTGTTAATTTGGACCAAATACTACCATTATCGCTTCCCGCACCACATTAGTCCCTACCGATACACTAGTCTTCCTGGTGAATTGGAAGTCTCAAAATTTGAAACACATCTTCTAACGTCACTAGCATTTCCCTGTTAGCGGAGATGGAAGGTATTCTTTTCTGGATTCCATCTCTCAATCAGCGCCTGCAACATAGCATGATTGCGTGTGATTCGTGAATAATAGTGGATTCCGCTTAACCCCACACGGTTTATAAATGCCCACTCCGCTGGTGTTATATCCGCTCGGACCCGTGACAACAAAGTTGGTACCCTATCATTCATCATCAACCTCACCTTTTCCTGCACACATCAAACCAATGAACAACAAACAACAAATGAATCCCCAAGTGTTTTTTTTATCAAAATCTACAACTTTACACAGTAACCGATATCGGTTACCTAACCAATACCGGTTAGGCCTAAATTGATATTGGTCACTATCAATACTATCCATCCTGCTCAAAAACACCACCTATGATAACTTATTTGCTGGTTTACCCCTCTCTATACCTATAAACATATCTAAAACACCTGATTACCTACCCTATAACACTCACCCCATCCCAAACCCTTGCCTATCACCTTTCTACCCACTTACCTTTCCACATCCTATTTATAAGCATGCAAAATCTCATTCCAACCAAAACTTATACCTCTTGGGATGTAGCAGCTTGAGGTGGAACCTGTCTTCTCTCTCCTCTCTACCCACTGGATGCTTCTCCTTGTTCAGCCATGTTCACCAGACTCTTCACTATAACTTACCTTTACACCTTCTTAATCCAAGCCCACGATCACTTTACCTATCTCTTTCCTCCTTATCACTCAATTCTCCCATGCAACTACCCCGTATGTATGGACATCAACACCTTGCATCCTCGTATTTAACGGCCCCCAAATCCCCTTTTTTTCCTATTTCTACCCATTTACCCAGCACAATTGCCTAAAAACTTACCCACCCTGCCATTTTGGCCTACCTAACATATCTACCCAATCCATTTTACGGTTTACCTTCATTTATTCATTATTTTATCAAATTTTGGATTCCTACCCCAATACCCACATCCTAGCTAAATTCATCAAATTAACAAAAATAGGGGTTCAGAGCCTACCGGTATGACTACACGTCGTCGTGGTGGGATAGGTGGTGGTGGTCCAGCTCCTCTAGCACCTCCAGCACCTTCTACTCCTCTAGGCTGTGCCATAGCTCCAAATCTCCTCAGCAAGGTCCTCAACCAATCAAACTCTACCTCTCGATCTCTGGGGCCTACCAATAACTCACTCCCCCACTCAACTAGTGCCAACTCAGCCCAAATACACGACCCAATCACTTCAAAACTCAAACAAGAAAAAGTTGGCACTCAAATTCACAATGTGAAAATGACATGCCGTATTTTTTCTTTTTATAGGTTTTGACCTCTAACCGATATCGGTTAGGTCATGCCCTAGAAGACCGATATCGGTCTCCTAACCGATACTGGTCACCACTAACCGATATCGGTTACCTACCTAGTTTAACCTAACTCCTACCCTTATCCACCAATCTCCATTTTTCACCACATCGCCTACCCCGAATTTTGCTAAATAGCCTTATTTTGAATTCATTGGCCGACCTCAGGCTGCAACTTACCAATCGGCCTGACCTAAGGCCACAACCAACCAATCAGCCCGACCAAGGCCACAACTTACTAATCGGCCTCGACCAAGGCCGTAATAACCAATCAGCCCGACCCAAGGCCACAACTTACCAATCAGCCCGACCCAAGGCCGCAACCAACCAATCGGCCCGACCCAAGGCCACAATCAATCAATCGGCCTGACCCAAGGCCGCAATCAATCAATTGGCCCGACCCAAGGCCACAACCAACCAATCGGCCCGACCCACGGCCGCACCCAACCAATCGGCCCGACCCAAGGCCACACCAATTAAGTACCTCAACCAAGGCCTGCAAATTATGATTCTATCCACCCATCATGTAGCTATTTGTTCAATCGAGCTCACCTGTTCGTGTTTTAGCATGACTAGGATACTTGAATTGATCAGCTAACCAACTTTGCCTAGACCAAGACCATGACATTTATCTCAACCAAACCAACCATTTGGTACTACCAAACATGCCTAAACATTCTGGTACCTTACCCGTTATATCCCCTGGAGCTACTTCCTATGCCTTGGATACCAGGATTATATCAACCTTGTTTGGATAAACTATCGACCTTTGCCTATGAATTGCTTGTTTGCTCTTCAAATATGTATGCTAGTCGCACGACTACATTTCAACGTGTGTCGGCTTCCTTGAACTTACCCCACCATCTTACCATCATCTCATCATCATTCACCCTTTATCAACCCTATCCCTAATTTCATGTCACCTCAATCTGTGATAGATTTGAGGGGGATTACCTATACCCTTAATTGGGGCAACCACTTTTTATTATTGTCAGTGTAGCTTTACAAGACAAGCTACATGACAACAAGGGGCAAATGTAGACACCAAATTTGGGTCTTATGACACTCTGTACCTCATATCTTGCCCCGCAACCTAACCCTACCTCACCACCTAAACCTTACACACTGAATTATTTATTAATTACCTTATAATTAATAAATCCACATCTCTAACCCTGCCACCTCACCTCGCCACCTCACTATGACCTAGTCCTAACCCTAAACTAACCTAATTAAGACCTATGACTTGGTCCAGACCCACACCTATGACTCATCACCCCTCACCCGCATCAAAATGAACCTAATAATGACTTGACCAAGCCCACAACCGATCCTCGGGAGAAAAGGAGGGAAGTTGGCTATCTTACTAAAAATAGCAAACTTTGACCTAACCGACATCGGTCCCTACTCGACCGGCGCGCCGGTTATGTAACCACCATCGGTTCCCTGTAAATGACCTCCCCCAACCAAAACCAAAGGATCGGACTTCATTTGCAAGGATCGGGATTCATTTGCAAGAGAGAGACAAGTGAAGGAGAGAGAAGAGTTTGCAAAGAGGAGTATCGAGCCCAAGACTGGGACTGAGCAACTAGAGCATTATCACACTCATCCAAACATTGGGAGAGTCAGAGGATAGCTTCATCAGATCACTTCCAATTGCTGGATCATCCCAACTGAGCCTTGCCTTCGCCACTGCATTCTTTGGACCTGCATCCACATCAGAAACTAGTAAGTAGTCTCTTTTATCACCTTGTATGCTTCTAGACACTACTTTGTGAACTTTTAATTCATAGGGATTATAAGCACACTCCTAGATCTACCACCCAAGAACAACCTCGCACCTAACCTTGGTCATCCATCTCTATATTTCCCCAAAGACAGCTCTCTCACTCTTCGAGTCTCTCTATCACCCTACTACTCCCTCAACCATCTACCAACCTTCCAAACCTCATAACCACCTTACACCAACCTCCATTTAAAAATCCTTAAATCATCGCCCTACCGATAGTAGTTATTCCCAACTAGTACCGGTTTTATAACCGTGATTAGTTATCCAAAGTTGATCGGCCTCGCCATCATGTGACTTCTACCAAAACCATCCTTTCACCTATTCACCTCAAAACAATCTCATGTCTGGCCTGGTCTATCCCTGTAACCTGATCTCGACCATATCAACAACCAAAGTGACCAAACAAACAAGCATGACATTCTATTATTGGTAGTTTAGTCTCTATTGCTTTTAGTAACAAGATACCTAAATCACAAGTTCATAATTGCTTCTTTATTATCATTTGCATCAATTTATATTAAAAGGGAAATGACCACCTTTGAAAGGAAGTCTAATATTTCCTGGGCCCAAGGAAGTTCCCTCACTTATTGTCTAACTAAAATCTGGTGGTCTTGCATTCTTATTTGGTAGTCCTTCCCAAACAAAAAGGAGCTCTTCACAATTGGTCTGATCTCTCTACAAAGGTACGTGCACACCTTCCCAACACTCAACAGGTATTCCTCCTAACCCTAACCCCTATCTATTTCTCAAGAGAATGAAAGGATAGAATTAACTCTATTCTGGAACAAAATTCTATGTGAAACATAGACCTCTAAATAAATCCAACTTCCTCTACCTATTTCTACCACTAAAACTACTCCTAGGAAGGGAAATGTAGTTACCTATCACTACTTTACAATTCCAAGGGATCAAGGTGAGAAGGAGATGCATAAAATGAAAACATAATCTAAGGGGAGGTGATAAAACTAGAAAGAGGGGGATGAACACTCTCAGATGAGTGAAAATAAGGGAAAATATGCACAAGAAGGGAAGATAAATGTGCCACAGTCTACAAAAACACTCTTACACTAACTTTCATGGAGCATAATAGAAAAAAAACCTGTAAGGGACAAAGAATGCACAACATACCAATATTACAAGAGAAAAATAAGAAAATGCATTAAGATACTACCTAGGGAATATAATAGCCACAAAATAAGACTGTTATTGCTTCCAAATGATGCACAATCTATAACAATGTGGAAAGAGGAAAGTCTCTAATGAATAATGTGAAAACTTGAAGGATGAGAATCATGTGGGATAACATGAATATCGACCGAGTTACACTCTAGAAATATGAAAATTTTTTATGGGGAGCAATCATAAACCATTAATTGCATGCAAATATTTGAAACGGAAAATATCATATACCTCTCTCATAGATATGAAAAAGGTAAGGGGTAAAAATAACGGGTGTTGTGTAACCCTAGAGCCTATAATATTGAATCCTCAGTAAATAGGGGGAGTTACATTCCATAATGGAATCAACTCCCATATGACACACTGATGCATAATGACACATAATTAATCTAATGATGAACCTATCATAACCCATGTGATACCTATACCTATGACCTCACCTAAGTGAGATGACTCACCATGTGATGTGGAAAATGAATCACACCAACACCCCATTCATCATAACTTAGAATGAGGTGGAAATTTAGAAATGATAAATGGGTCCTGACACTAAATCTTGATGAGGCACCCATGAAAAAAAGTATCTCAAGAAATGGAGGAAAACCCAGTGGGAAAAACATCCACCACAAGAGATGAAAAACAATCTATAATCTAAGAAAGATTCCAAACAATGGGTCCTGGAAACTAAGGATCCTGATAAGGTACCCATATACAAATGGGAAATATTTGGAAGAAGAAGAAGAGACGAAAAGAAGGAGACAAGAGGAAAGTAAAATATTCCATGGATGGATATCAACTCAGTAACTATATGAAGTATCCAATAAGAATGTCGATGACATGATCCTCTACCTCTAGAATGAAAAATAACCATCTACATCAATTTGTGTGTTTGACCTTAGGAAGGACATAAATGGAGATCGGAAATATTCCCACTCTCTGCAAAGGAATGGAAGAAGGTAGTAGTAGGAATAACACTAAATTTGGTCCATGGAAGTGTGACATAGGTCTAGCAAATGAGCACTAAGGAACCAAAGTTAATGTCATGAACATATAACTATCATAGTGAATAAGAGGAACATCCACCGAAAGGATGCCCAAGTGAATTGAAGGCAATGCAATAACCCCCACAATAGAAAGAGGATCCATAAGAAAGGGTGGATTAATTAATATCTCCTAAAAAGTGGAAGTGATAAGAGTCCCAAAAGGGTAACTCCCAACAAAAAATATGAATAAATCCTATGAAGCACTGTAGAAGGATGAATAAAATGTACTGCATCATAAGTAGGTACTACAAAAATATGACAAAGGTCAGGTAGATACTCGTCCCAAGAAGGGGGGTTGATAAACAGAAGAGTGATGTCAGACAAGTATGAATCATTCATGCATAAAGGAAGAGAAGTGGAAAGCTCCTCGCACATTGGAATTGGAAAGGAGGTGGATGAAATGACTTTATAAGGTTGAGAATGCAACTACTTGATGTCTGATGGGAAGGGAGGAGTGTCAACATACTCTAAAAAGGTGAGAGAAGGAGGAGAGAAGTCCTCAATATCACTCTCATCATCAAAACTAAAAACATAATCCTCATCATCAAAGATGGAAATAACTGAATCTATGTCAGTGGAATTGTCATCACATGAAGAGGATATAATGTATCGAAGCAACAACGGTAACAATATGTGAAGGGTCTCCAAAAAAAAACTAAAATATGCTCTAGATGGTGTGGGGAGGATCTAAGTCTGCACGTGAAGGTAGAGAGGTCTAGTGACATGCAACATCAAGTGACCAACAACATGGTCACATGTGTCGAGATAGTCCTCAAGATGACTAGAATTAGTGGGTGTAGGAACTGGCCCAAGTAGAAAGTGTGAAAGACCCTCATAGGAAAAGTAACATTCCATAGAAGCATGCCATGATGTGTAGTTCTCTCTCCTAAGAAGAAGTGGTAGAGGTTGTAAAGTGATCTTGTGATGCTCAAGTCTAGAAAGAGCATCCTCTATGATGCAAAAGTGAAAAGTGCAAGGTGCATAAGAAAAAGAAGGGTGTGTGGATACAAGTAAGGTGGAAAGATGTCGAACTCAATCAAGAATTATTCTACGTGTAACACACCACCCGAGAGACAATGATAGCCCCTATTTGTGTCACTTTATAAGTAGTGTGTACTTAAAATAGGGTGCATTTGTGTGATGTCAGATAGTTGACCACTCACATTATAGTAGGAAATGAATTGAGCAAGAGTGGAGGCCACAATAAGTTCTAATGGGAACCAAAGGAATGATAAGTAATCAAGCACAAAAGTGAAAAATCAACACAAGGGTACAAACACTTCTTAGTGTGAGAGAAATTTTCTCACATCATAAAAACAAGTCTCTCTTACAAGAAGGCTATGGCAGATGCACTCACCAGCCGTAGGAGAAGAAGAGCACTACAACACAAAAAGCCAAAAAAGTGGCCCAGAAAACCAAATAACCCTATACGGAGGCCTTGAAAAAGGTACTCCCCCTTACAATGATGAATTTTATTGTTTTCCCATTTAATATCCTAAAATATGTTAAAAGGGGAAAAAATCCAAAAAATCTAATAAGGGGTGAAATGGGAGGTCCTAGTGCTCGAAGGAGGGTGAGCTCACTGGCAGCTTAGCAAGCTACTCGGTGAGCTAGATGGGTGGCTCAGGAAGGTGAGGAGAACACCAATTGGTGAGTCATGTGGTGAGATTATTAGTGAGCTAAGGTTTCACAGTGATAGAGAAATTCGCACAAGGGTTCAAGCTTGTCAAAGGGATGGTCACCGAGTTCGGTGAGAAAACTAGAGTGGGTCACCCGAGAAATGCACCGAGCTAGTGTTTGAATCGTTAAACATGCCGATTTGAGTCAAAATCATGAGGGGTCCATCGGTGGGATGTGGAGGCCACGTGTCACTAAGTGGTTGGGTGGCATTGATGTGACAACAAGTAGAGTGTCCATGTGGAGGTAGGTTTTGGGGATGTTCGAAAATGCACCTCATGGAGCATTTTCCGAGAGGTCCATGTATCTCGAGGGAGATGCTAATTTGCTAAGGTATTGTGACGTGCCTTGTTAAGGTCGGGATATGTTCCAGGAGTTAGTAAGAGCATGTGTTCAAAGTCAAGTCAGCTAGCAAGTGTTAGGTAATATTTAGTGCATAGGGTGAATGGATTCCAATGCAAGAGTTGGGAAAATGGCACACAAGAAAATGAGAACGAGGAACATAGGGATCTTGCAACAAGCACGAACATCTAAACCAAGGTTGCATAGGAGAAAACAACAACTAGAGTGAAGGCACAAAGTGAAGGTGGATGTTGGTAGGAGTTTAGGCATAAAGCCACAAAATGATGGAGATAGTTGCGGAGTGATAGGACTAGTCGTGAAGAATTAGAGTAAGCCTCGGGTAAAAGTGTGAAGCCGAGGGATGAAGGAAATCCATGAAATACTAAAAAGAACCATGAAAGACTAGAAGAAGCTACATGGAAGTTTGACAAAATACCATAGATTGAAGATAAATCATGCGGATCGTCTCAAATGTTGACAGAGGCATGATTCAAAGGAAGTGACCTTTGAAATAGATTGTATTTTTTATATTTATTGTAATCAATGTATTATATAAAGTGTGCCTCATGAAAGACTTATGTGAGAGTGCCATTTTGAGATGTTGTAAGAAAGATAAAAGAGAGGTTAGAAAAAAGTAATGTATATGTACTAGACTGATGTAATACATTTTGATATATGAATAAAGATTGAATTTTTAGGATTTAATTATTTTTATTATTGTTAGTTACTTTTCTAACCTTAGCATAGTGGTGGTGTATTTACCACATACATCCTTAACCTTGATCGATTTGTGTTGAATCCTCACAAGTCTTTTGGGGCTTTAGGTCAACAATGGAGCGAAGCTCGAGGCATGAATACAGGAAAATATAGAGGTGAGGCTGAATGGTGAAATGACATGTAGGTTCAAACAACCAGGTGCATGACACAAACTAGGGAATAGTAGGTTGCTCCAACGGTCAAAAAGTATAGATGAGAAGGTGATCCTAGGAGAGGAAACCAATGGAAAAATAACACGAAGAAGCTCAAATGGTTGAAGTTCGATACAAAACATGCGTCAAACATGAGTATGTTGAGGTGACTTGCAAGGAGCATGAGGTGTCAAATACTTCAATGAAATGTGATACAATGTAAAATAGTGAATCATTCAATGTGCAAGGTGGTGATCGGGGGAAGTT
The DNA here is from genome assembly GCA_018340775.1 of Taxus wallichiana var. yunnanensis. Taxonomy (NCBI): domain Eukaryota; kingdom Viridiplantae; phylum Streptophyta; class Pinopsida; order Cupressales; family Taxaceae; genus Taxus; species Taxus wallichiana. The sequence goes on from CM031244.1 coordinate 238,333,718, forward strand.
CGGTGAGCTACGACCGAGTTGGTCCCAAGGCCAACTTCACAAAACTTTGAAAAGCCACAAAACCAACAATATAAACTGATCTAACATGTAAATTGAAACTACTACTACAACACCTTAAAAACTACATGCAGAGCCAAAAACCATGAATAATTGAAAAATGAACTAAAAACCATGAATGAGATTTGAAACCTAAAATCAATACATTTGACACATGAATGGAATAGCCATTATGAAAATTGCACACAAAACATGAAAAATCATGAATGGAAAGCCATGAGTAGTAGGGAAATAACATATGGTGAGTATCATGGATCCCATAATGTGTGCTCATATACCATGAAAAATAATACAAAAACATGAAGCATGAGTATCATATAGGATAACATGAACATCGACATGATTTACACTGGCAAAGTGTGATGAGGTTATATGGGGAGCGAGCATTAACCAAAAAGTGCATGTAAATATTTGAAAGGGGAAAATCTCATATGCCTCTATCATAGATTTGAAAAAGGTAAGGGGTACAAATATGGGGTGTTGTGTAACCCCCAGTGCCTACAATCATGACTCCTTAAGTGAAGAGGAGGAGTTACATTTCCAAATGGAAGTAACTCCCATATAACACACTCATGTGTAATGACATATAAAGAATCTAATTATGACACTATCATAACCCCTATGACACCTCGACATATGACCTCACCTAAGTGAGATGACTCACCATGTGATGTGGAAAATGACTCACACTAATAGTCTCCACATGTAAAGAACCAAATTTGATGCATGAAACTCAAAATGTAAAGGAACACTACTATGAATAATTCTCTTACAATCCAAGAGGGTCCAAGATTTATAAATGAGCATTTTCAACAATATATGTAAGAAGGAGAGAAGAAAAGGGAAAAGAGAGGGAAACTTTTATTTCCAATCACACCCATTGTAGTCATTTTTACCCTTAACATAAAGAAAGGAACCCCATGCGTGTCGGCCTATCACCCAATGAAAGTTGGGCACTCACCCGAGGCATGCACGGGTGCCGAGTCTCTCTTTTATGTGAGTTTAGTGGGAAACATCATCTATGATTTGTGTTTAAATGACCTTCAAAAGGGTTTAGAACATACAAGAACCATAGGGCTCAGAATGGCCTCTAGATCCTTGCAGTCATTTCAGGTAGAGTATTTAAAAGAATCTATAATGTGCATCATTTCAAAAAGAAACATACAAGCATCCATACTTAGCATGAAAGGAAAGAGAACTCATGAGAGAGAAGTATGCATCAGAATCATTGATATTCATGTATACATATAACAGGTAACCTCATTACATCCATTGAGCCATTACAAAGTGTCACAAAGAAGCAGACCGCAGTCATGCATTGTAACTAGACTTATGTAACTAAGCTATCAAAAAGAAAATTACAATCCCATGCCTAATACATCCTCTCCCAAATGCAATTATCCACTAGCAGAGTCCTCACAATAATTCTGCAGAGCTCCGCCCATACTTTTGTCTCTCCTTTTTACTCTGCAGGCACTTGTATTTATAGCTTTTCTGGACTACCAACTCATCCTCCAGAGCACCTTCAGATCCGATGCCAAGTGTCTGAATGTGGTCCTCCATGCAAGCATGATCCTCTAGGCTTGAGCTTCCCACTTTATCCCATGATGTGCTTCTAGAAGATTCTACCGCAAGCATGCTCCTTCCTAGGCCAACTCTGCCGTCAAAGTTGGAACCTTATATAGGCACATTCGGGTCATGATTTTCACGTGTTCTTCTCTGAATGTCCAATTTGTCTAAGTCTCAAACCCTTGGTTTTTTTGCACGCATCGTGCATGCCATGAGCTTCCTTAAAACCTTTCCAAAAACCCTACCTTGTGCACTTTTTGTACTTAGTTAATATTCCAGGGGCCCAACATCACCCCACACTACGCCTATTCTCTACTGTGGGAACACTTTCCTTAGTGAGAGAAAGAATACAAATAGTCTTATACCTAGGAAAATAATAAGAGGATGAAAGAATGGAAAATAAGAAAGAATGGGAGAGTGAAAGAATCATTGCAACAGACTAGGAAAATTCTTTTGCAAGTTGGCCTCTAGTTTATTCCAGGCATCGACTTCACCCTACGCTCTTTGACAGAGGTCACCGACCAGGGTGCTTACCTCTTCAAAATTCAGTCCATCTCCTTACGCGCTCATAACATCCATGATTTTCTCTAACTCTTTGCATATATCCTCCAACGCATCCATTCTTCATGTGATATGTGAAATTAGCTCCTTTAACCAGGTTTTGATTGAAACCCGTAAGGTTTCAATGGCCTCTGATTTCTTCTCAACCTCGGCAAGGATTTTGTCTCATTCCGCCCTATTCCCCTTGTTTTTCTCTTGGAACTCCTTGAGTTTAGCCTCATGAGTGGCAACTAGGGTGCCTGCCACTTTGTCTCTATTTGTGCAATTATCGTACGTGGCCTCACAGTCTGGGAAGTGGCCCTTACATCAGTAAGCACTTTGCTGTACTCTACGATGAGTGCCATGATTTTCAACTTATCTTCCCTCTCTAAGCGCACTGACCACTTCCTCTGCAGATTCCAAGGCTGGTAGTTGTCTTTCCATGGTGAGCACTCTTGTCAAATCCTCCAGGCATCCCAAGGAAGATCCATACTTCTATGTGGGTGATGCCAGTCGAATGTTTTAATAGTATGGCCCCGTTGATGGATTCTACCTTCTTGTACACAACACTCACCTTGGCCTTTTCATCCTTCAATTCCTACTGCCACTAGGTATTGATTAACTTTTCCTGGCCCAACTCCTTGGTTAATGTAGCTAGCTCCTTTTCCTTCTCCTTCAGTTCCCCTTCCAGATCCCTGATCCTATCATTCCACCCGAAGAGTCTAGCTTCTATCTCAATAGAGACTTTGTTAAGCACATTGCTCAGTTGTTCATCTGAGAGCTGCTGGGTATCCACCACTGGGTTATCTTCTCCTGGTCCTAGCAATGTTACTATTTCCCCTTGGCTTACCTCAAACTCTAGTTCATCAAGGTGGGACTCAATCGCCTAAGAGATCATCTTCCGTGTCCACGGGTAGGCAACCTCCTTGTCGAAAGATGGCATGCATACAAGCTCCTCCGTTGGAAGTGTACTCTAGAACCACACACGAAACACCTTCTTAGGGTCATCAATATAACCCATCTCTGGCCTCCCTCCCTCTGCACACCTTCCTCCCATGTGCGTACCCTTGGGAATACTTACAGTTAAAACTGGGCCTCTAGTGCCATTGTGTTCCTCTTCCATGCTCTCCTTCTCCTTGTTTAAAACTGGCTCCACACTGTGCTCCACCTTGTCCTCCACTAGGTTCTCAATGTTCCTTGTCTCTTCTTCTGCTACCACCTTGGTCGCTTGTTCTTGTGCTGAGCTTGGCACCTCTTGTTTCCGCATGCTAGCCTCTTCATCTTTTCCCATGTCCTGGGTGCTTCCTCCTGCCTGGCTATCCTTGCACCGCACAAAAAGAAACCCTTGTTCTTCTTCTCCGCCTTCCTCCTCTGAATCATTTATATTAAAAATAGGTGGCCCTTGATCCTTCCCGGGGTCCTCTTCCCCACTTATTTCTTCCTCACTACCATCCTTCTCTTCCATGCTCCCAGCTTCTTTCGAGGTGGTCCCCTCTTCTACCTTATACTTTTTCCTAACCAGAGATTCCAGTGTAGGTGACTCCATTTCTTCTTCTAAAGACTCCTTGTCTGATGGTTCTTCTGGTTTAAGAGTCTTTTCCCTGATTACAGACCTTTTTCTTATGCACGTACATGTTAGTTCTGGCACTTATCCCGGGGGAGCCTATTTCCTATGTCCCCACCAAACTAGGGATTTTCTTTTCTGGTTATTTTTCCTCCCGTTTGAGCGTAGGACTTTTCCTCCTAGTTGGATCCTGAGGTATAGATACCTTGTTCTCTAGGTATGTGCCCTTCTCTACCTTGGGCCTTATGCAAATGAAAACGCATGCCGTAGATCCTCCTACAATGGGTAGAGTCATGGGCCTTGTCATTTTTACCTCATGAGACATATACCACTCTATGTATACATGCTAGCCAAGGTAGACTAACCCTTTGTGCAATTCCCTGTGGTATTTTTCCAAGCTACCAAGGTCCAACTTAAACTTTTTGGACTCCTTGAATCTATTTACTCCTGCTTGGAAGTATTGAGCTATGAAGGAAAAGGGGAGTTTGCACTGAGGGCTCCATGAGTCATCTAATAACTTAAATCTGCCCAGGTAATAATGCTAGTACACAGCAAATACTACCTCTCCCCTAGTGGCCACTGGAAGTTGTTCGGGAATTCTCCATTCTTCCCCAAACACATTCCTCAGGTGTGTGTACCACTTCTCCAATCGTGCCTTATGCACTTTTGTCATAGTGTCACAAGCATACTTCTCAAATCTTTTAGTTGGCGAGGGTTTTCATCAGGGTACTCCCATACGAATTTATCTGAAGCATCAGTAACCCAATCTCGAGAATGCTATAGTCAGCAACACATTTCCAAAAAGGATCATGTCACCTTCCTTCACGTAGTTGATAATTTCATCCATGATGAATGCAGACAAATTATAGATGGTGCCCTTCTAAAAATTTTTTTCCAAACATTTAACCATGGTTTACTGACTTGATTCCATCTCTCCTAGCCATTTATCTTCGACACCAGGTGTGCAACCATCTTCATTACTAGATCCTTAATGTCTGCGACATCATAATATCTTGACCCCTTTTTATAGGAAAGAGTGGCGATAGTTTCCTTAATCACTTCCTTGTCTATCAAATCATCTTCCAACCCATCTCCTTCATAGATGAGGCCTGTGAATTGTGAAATGAGTTGAGGAGTTAGGCGCATCTTTCAGCCCCGCGAAGTGGAAATAGTCCTCGTGCACACGCGACATCAGCCACTAGTATAGTCACTCAGGTTTCCCAAAGTAGGGAAACTCAAAGAGTTGTAGCAACCCTGCCTTCTCCAACTTGACCTTCACGTCATCATTATATATAGGAAAACGTTCTAGCATCATCTTGTTTGTTGGGCGCACTAACTCTAGTGCAAAATCCTTTTCAATTGTACCTTTTCGATGATTATAATCATTTACGAGACATGTCCCTAAGATGGGACTACCATACCTTCCCCAAAAACACTCCATCTGGGTACTACATTTCTACTACCCAATTCTCATCCATGCTTAACTCAATTTCTTGTTGTTTTCCCTTGCCCTTTCCCTTGTCCTTCTTGGGTGTACTAGCTTGTTTCTTGGGTGCCATTCTCTAGGTCTTCTACCCACTTCAAAATACTTCTGCTACTTTGTTCTTCCGCTCCCTCTAACCCTAGATCTCGAACTTGTGAAGAAATTTCCTTAACCCCGTGCCCTAGTTCTTCAAACCCTAACTGGGATACTCCCTTCACAAGACGACGTCTCCTCACACTTTCTCCTATGCCCGTGAAATCCCTTTCTCTTAGTTCACAAATCCAAACTAGCTATTCACACTTCAATTGCTCCAAGTTTTTCTTCACATGAGATCATTTTCTAGAAGCCCTAGTTTTAAAAGGTGTAAAAATCACTTCGTTCTCTTATACAAAAAGTGAAAAATGAAGTTTCGACCCCTTATTTATAGTTTTTCCCTTTTTGATCATTAAATGCTACTTCACCTACCACCATACTTTCTTCATTTAATGTGGCTTTTCAAATGAATTATGACTTGATCACTTTCCTTTACACGTGAAAACTCCTCCAACCTTCTGGCGCACAACCAATCCAACCTCATAGGATACTCTTACGTAGCAAAAAACAAAAGCAAAAAGCAATTCTTCTATCCGATTTTTGCTCTTGCCTACCTCATGTTGCTTAATGCACTTTCTCTTCCTTAGTATGTGGGATCTAAAAGTAGCTTTATCTTGGCACCAATCATCCTTTTTCTCTCTTTTCTCTCCATACACCTGTTTTAACTAGGTCATTCAAGAAGGATTTTTAACACAAACTTCCTTGGCACTCTAACCATGCGCTCCTTCACATTACTCCACCCCACACTTAAAACAATGTGTGGTCCTCTGCACACTTACAAATTCTCAAAAGTAGCAATAAGGTTACTGGCACCCAAGGTGCAAAACAAAACAACAACGTGAAAGGGAAACACAAGAAAAGGAATGCATAAAGGAAATTTCTAAACTAACTGGAAAAACTGCCTTATTTACAAACACCAAGAAGACTTATTTATAGTAGCACTTCAGCCTACTCCCATTGAAGTCTCTAGGAAACTTCGTCCCATCCAAAGCTTTGCAAATCGGCATGCGTCTAAATCAACAATGTACGAGATTTTGTAAGGACCCAACCAATGGAATTTCAACTTCCTAGGATGGTGCAGAAACTTAGAATCATATAGTAAAACCATCTTCCCAACCTCAAACTTCTTGTTTGAATGTAGCGATCATGGCAAGCTTTCTGCTTTTCTTTCTCAGTTGTTTGGCTCCACCTGGCGAGTGATATTCTTTCATCCAATTTCATTAACTCCTTAATTATTTCTTCTAGCACTTGTTCATCGACCAACCCTCATGTGCATGTTATTCGCAGAGAAGGTAACATGAATTCAATTGATCAGAATAGCTTCCATGCCAAACACCAACTGAAATGGTGTGGCTTTGTTCAACCTTTTATACGTTGTCATGTAAGCCCACAATACTACCGATACTTTGTCATCCCAATCTTGTCTTCTCGACATCACAAATTTTGGTTAGGGTATGACTTAGTATTTTGTTGAATGCTTCTAAGTTCCATTTGATTGTGGGTGATAGGGCATAGTCTTGTGATGAGCCACCATGAATTCTAATAATAGGATCCTCATGGTCTCATTCAAGAAATGTGTACCCCTATCACTGGTCAAACTCAACAGGCATCCATACCTTGTGATAATGTTCTCCCATAAGAACCTTGCCGTTGTGGCTACTGTGTAATCTTTAGTCGGGGCTGCCTCTGCCCACCTGGTCAAATAATCCGTGTAAGTGATGACATAGCGTGACCCAGTCCTACACGTCATTGGTGTAATAGGGCCTACAAAGTCTATTGCCCATTTTTCAAAAGGCTCCATGCTAGGGATAGGGCACAAAGGCATTTCATCTCTCCTTCCAGTTTTCCAATTTGCTAACAATGGTCACACACTTTACAATAGTCTTTACAATCCTTGTACAGGTTTTCCCACCAAAACTTGTCATTAATATTTTACACACGGTGGAATCACCTACATAATTCCCACCCGCACTTCCTTCATGTGCTTCCTCCATGATGGACAGGGAACTCATGCTCTAATACACACTGGCAAAACTTCATCACGTCCCAACTTGTATAAGTCTCCACTGATTAACATGTATGGCTAACTACTTTTTCTCTAATGTGTTCATTCCTTCCGGAGCCACACCTTTAAAAATACTGCAATCTCTTCCAAATCCAAGGGCCCGCAACCTAAACAGTTGTATGTCTAGAATTTTCTCCTCAATACTTTACACATCCTCCCCGAATCAATTCTCAATAGATGATTAGGTCCACAATTCCTTTTCTTAGGCTTTACTACAATGGTGAATTCAAAATCTTGAAACAACAACACCCACCGACATATGTGCCCTTATAGAAAAAGCTTGTTCACTAAATACTTTAATGCCATGTGGTCGGTGTAAAAAAAAAGGGTGTTGCCGATAGATACTATCTAAACTTGAAAATCATGTAAATCATGACAATGCCTCACTCAATTATGGTGTAGTTATGCTCATTGGTGTCGACTTCCTACTTACAAAACACAAAGGATGATCGATAATCCCTTCACTGGTTTTGTAAGCGGTGCTCAATAGCAGTCCCATGAAGCATCTACATGGACATGAAAGGGCTTGTCCCAAGAGGGAAAACATAATATAGGTGTGGTGAAAATCCTATCTTTTAATGTATCAAACGCCCTTTGTTGTGCCTCTCCCCAATGGAAGGCACTTTTATGTCTGAGTAATTCCTCTAAAGGCGCGGTGATCTTGGCATACCCCTTGATGAATTTCCTGTAATAACCCATATTCCCAAGGAATCCATACACGTGATCTAGCTAGTAGGCTCCCTAACCCCACAATAACTGTAACTTTAGTAGGATCTACCAGCAAGCCCTCCTTACATATGATATGCCCTAATAAATTCCCAAAGGGTGTAGCAAACACACACTTCTTAATGTTGAGGGATATCCTCAATTGCCTACATCTCTCAAATATTAACCTTAAATTGTCACAATATCCTTAACTAGACCATACACGTCCAATCATCCAAATAGACTGAAGAAAATTATGAATGAAATCTGGAACGCTTGCACCACTATGTGTGAGAAAAAACAAGAGGTGCATTATTCAATCCAAAGGGCATGACCATGTATGCAAAACTTCCTAACTCAGTGGCAAAAGTTTTCTTCTCCTAGTCCTTCTTTGCAATCCGGACTTGGTCGTACCCTGAAAATCCATCCGTGACTAATTCTGAAATTTATTCAGTGAAGGGGTTCAGAAAGGGATCAATGACATAAACTACGTTCAACTCCCTGTAATTCACGCAGATCCTAATCTGCCCATCCTTCTTGATGTTGATTACCATCAAACTTATCCACTCGATTCCTCCACTACCTCAATGATCCCAAAAGGTATCATCTTTTCTATCTCCTCCTTAACCTTCATGCATAAATTGGGATTCATCCCATAGGACCTCTTCGATCGGGCATGCACCGTCCTTCGATTTATCTTCATCTCCCCAAGGAATGGTCAACATCTTTGAGCTCATGGTACCCGTGTTGGAATAAATCCTCACATTCATGCAATAGATGAATGATCTTAGAAACTTCCTTCTCAACCAATAGTCTCCAATAATAGATTCCTTAGGTTCTTCTCCTGAACCGATGTTAACCTTATTTTTCTTTAAGGGTTCATGGTAGGGCGCGTGCATGTATATCACACCGCTCACTACCTCACGTGTCACTACAGAGTGGCTAACATCCAAGCTTTCCAATCCTCTTCATCAATCACATACACCAACTTTCCTTTCTAATTTTTCAAACACATGTGCTCAAGTTGTAACTCTTCTATTTCCTCTACTTCTTCTTCAAAGCACACCTCCAATCCTGGTTCACCTAGTAATTCTAATAGCCTATCCTCCATCATGGCACTATCCCCCATGGTAAGGCACTTGATACCCTGTAAGGCCTTATCAACTGATGGCTTGGTACTCTAATACTCAAAGGTTTGAATAAGGTCAGCCGCGAGCTCTTTCCAATTCCTTGTCTGGCGGTGTGTCTCTAAATGAATGTACCATGCACGTGTGCAACCCTGCAGTGTAGAATACAACTTGTACACCTAGAGGGATGGTGGAAAAGCTTCCATGCCTTCTCTCTAGACCCATTCACACTCTTGGATATGGAAAGAGGTGGGCTCCTTCCCATGGTAGTCCTTGATGATGGTGGGTACATTACTCCTAGAGAATCTAACAAAGAGACCAATTCTTACAACGCGCCACTCCAAAAGGATCTCCTGATGTGTAGCCCACCACCATGTCATTGTTTCAAGCAAGAAATAACTTAGCATCCCTCTCTATTCCTTCTCATCCCCCGACTGAGCTTCTATCTCCTAAAGAAATATCTCAAGGAAGGCTCCTCTTGAATACTTGGGTAGTTTTTTCCTCCTAGGCACCAAAGCGTGTGCACCTTTAAATACCTTGGTAACCGACCCTCTTAACTATCATCCCATTAATTCATAAACCCATGTGCCCAATTATCTAATGCTAGACTGGTGGTATCACTTATTAACTAAGCATCCTCAAACTGGATAACTCCGTTAGTGGGATGTATTATCTCTAGGTCCCTGATTAAGCACACGTATATCCTGTCCAGAACTTCTTCCCCCAAAGGTTCAATATAGGGTGTCAACTTACCATCAGCCAGGGGTATAACAACCCTCTCCTCCTTATTTACAAATCTGATGTACCCTATATTGAACCGAAGGTCCACATTGTTCTTGTAACACCATGGGCACCCAAGTAGCACTGGGAAATTTTCTGCCTCGGCGAGTGTGAAGACTTCAAAGTCCCCAGTAAACTTAGCTCCCTAGATAGTAATAGCTGCATCCTTTAAGACACCGATGGGAATCACCTTAGTCTTGTTTGCCATATACAACACATTAAAATATGGTTGTAACACAGGTCTTCTCATCTGGTGCCATGCATCCAAAGTTAGAACATTAACCTCTGCACTAGTGTCAATGAGGATATTTTTGAGGAGCCATCCATCTACAACTACATTCAACATGATCTCCTTGTCATAGTCAAGGCTGTTAGGGGGAAGGTTCACATGCAAGACCTTCCTCTCTCACTCTCCTCTAGCATGTGGTACCTTCTCTCTCAACCATGATCCTAACAAGGGAATGATATTCTCTTGCCTTAGCATTTTACACACCTCCTTGACCTCATCTAGGTCATCCTCGAGCACCTCGACTCTCCTTCCTTATTTCTCCCTCCTAGATTTTCTCCTTAGACACTTTGGATTTCCCTTGTAAGCTTCAAATGACATCCATATTGTCTTGATATACCTCCTTCTGATGCACAGGGTCTGGATACTTTCCATGAATTAATTCTTCCCTTGAGACCAGGTTCCTCTGTCTTGGTATCTCTCTTGCACACGTGACTTATATTCTCCTTGTTACCAAGACAGGCTCCAAACCTATATCATGTATTACCCGAGGCATCCACTAGATGTCTACCTTCTTAATACTGACCATTGTAGCACCCTTGTCTTTTCGGTGATGTTGATTCATGTGTTCAAACAATTCCGGGCACTCCTCATACTTATGCTTCTTTCCACACCACAAGCACTACAATTGGTCTGGGAATTCATGTTTGTAATGATCTATAGATCCATAGTTGAAATTGGTTCCATGCGGGAACTCAGTCCTTCCTCCTCCATGATTTCCATGACCACAAAACCCTCCTTAAAAACCTCTTCCACGCGTGCCTCCATCTACGTGTTCCTCATAATGGTGATCATCACCCTTAGAACTACTGGCAACATTGGTCTAGTGCACCCCATGATCAATGGCCTCATAGATCTGATCGATGAGCCTACAGTCCTTAGGATCATGGGTTACAGAGGTGAAAATCTTGCAGTAACAAGATACATTCTTCCATATTACGTGTTGTGGCAAGGGGCACCTACTCACATTATGGTCCCCATGACAAATTTCACAATCTACTGCCACGACGCGTACTATCCTCCGAGGGAAATTATCCTTAACATGCCCCTCTTCTTCACAATCTATGCACCACAAACCACCTGCGAGTCTCATGGGCTGAGTTTACTTGGACAAATTTTCCAACTTCTTGGCCATAGCAGCAATCTGAGCCTCTAGGAACAGGCTAATGCCAGTATCAAAACTACCAATAGCCTCGATGTGCAGAGTAGCTTCTAGTGCCTCGCGCAAGTCTGTAAAATTTTTATGAGATAAGGCCCTTCTAACATGAGTGATCAAGCCCCAAAAAAACCACCGAGCATGTTGTGAAGGGTGAATATAATATGCTAATTTAGACAAGAGAGTTTTAAAGCACACATCATACTCCGCACACTCTCTACCATTCCTTATTGAATCTCCTTAAAAGTGTTGATGCTCTTCTGCTCAAACTCAGGAATGTGGAATTCTGCCAAGAATGCATTTTTTAAAGGAGTATAGTCCACTACCATCTGGTGAGGGTCATACTTCCTATACCAAGCTATGCATGTACCCTTACAACATGGTTATAAACTAACTAGCCTTCCGTTCGGGGTTGTGATACCCTTCGTGCATGATAGTAGTTCACACTTTGTGAACATGTTCCACAACATCCTCAATACCTCTATAATCAAGAAAATGTAGAGACATTTCAAAGAAAACTTGTGGGGGTGGTTGGGGCTCGAATCCTCCTAAGCCAAAGCCTTAGTTTCCACTGTTTTTCCTCTGTCACTTGATCCACCAAGTCTAGCTCCTATTCCTCCCGAACCACCAGATCCACCAGGCCCACTAGGTCCTAAACCACCAGATCCACTAGACCCACTAGCTCATATTCCTCCTGAACCACAGATCCACCGGGCCCACCGGGACTCGAAGTGGTTGTGCAAGGTCCCCATAGTTTCACTGAGTTACATGCCTATGGTCTGTGATAATGCCCCACTACCAATAGTATACCCCGCACCACTCCTAGATGTGAGACCAAATGCTTGTGTGCCTATACCTTTCCCAAAAATTCCTAACATTGGGTTGGTGTTTGCAGCCATAGAAGGCTCAAATGAGAAATTATACCTCCTGGGTGTAGATCGATCACTTCCAATGTAACCAACTAGATCAGCAATATTTTCCCCCGATCTCAAAACCAAGCACTGTGGTCCGGTCACTAGGGGGCTCAAATGTGTTCCAACGGTTCTTCTTTCTCGTGCAACGAACTCTCATCGTGAAGTGAAGGGGTCTCTCTCACTTGCTTACCAAGATTGGGTCGCACAGACTGCTCAGGTTCCACATCCTCTATGTGAACCTCAAATCCTTCCCGTAATGTCTACCACCATACATCCATCACACCTGTAACCTCATGTTGTCTAGCAATCTCCCTTTCACGTGCTTCACCATACTTGAGTCGTCTTTCCTCCCTATCCTTCTCTTTTGAGACATCATCGCCATCTTCCTCCACCCTAGCTTCCTCGCCTAACGCTTCGAATGGTTTTAGCCACCATTAGGAATACCTCTAAACTCATGGTAATCATCAAGATCTTTAGAGACAGAGGGAAAACACATAGAAATGATCCTCCGGGATCTCGTAGAAACTCAAAATCAGTAACCTCCAAATAGGAATATGTGGAAATGGCGTACCAGTGTAGCTAGTCAATACTCCTTTCCACCAATGATCCATAGCATGGGTCCATGTCGATCTATATCTTGCAGACCTCTTGTATTCTTCTTGGGTCCACACATACAATCCATAATGCCAACTTGATCTAGATTCATAGGCTACAAGCCATTCATACAACTCCACTGGGAAACAGTAGAAAAAGGTCTCATATAGATCATGGTAGAGATTATCTTCTACCCATCTACGTGCATTAAACTCAGGTCCAGTGTTGAATCTCTGAGTGAATTCATCCTCCGTTCTTTTAAACCATGATTCAATACCTTCCAAAGTTAACCACTCTATCATTACTCACTACACAGATCATGATGTATGTTAAATCCCACTACAACTTCAAAAAGAGGTCCGCAATGGAACCAATATGTAGTCATTTTTACCCTTAACATAAAGAAAGGAACCCCATGTGCATCAGCCTATAACCCAAAAAAATTTGGGTGCTCACCCGAGGCACGTATGAGTGTCGAGTCTCTCTTTTATGTGAGTTTAGTGGGAAACATCATCTATGATTTGTGTTTAAACGACCTTTAAAAGGGTTCAAAACATACAAGAACCATAGGGCTTAGAATGGCCTCTAGATCCTTGCAGTCATTTTAGGTAGAGTATTTAAAAGAATCTATAATGTGCATCATTTCAAAAAGAAACATACAAGCATCCATACTTATCATGAAAGGAAAGAGAACTCATGAGAGATAAGTATGCATCAGAATCATTGATATTCATGTATACATATAATAGGTAACCTCATTACATCCATTGAGCCATTACAGAGTGTCACAGAGAAGTAGACCGCAGTCATGCATTGCAACTAGACTTATGTAACTAAGCTATCAAAAATAAAATTACAATCCCATGCCTAATACATCCTCTCCCAAATGCAATTATCCACTAGCAGATTCCTTGTAGTAATTGCAGAGCTCCGCCCATACTCTTTGTCTCTCCTTTTTACTCTGCAGGTGCTTGTATTTATAGATTTTCTAGACTACCAACTCATCCTCTAGTGCCCTCAGATCTGATGCCAAGTGTCGAATGTGATCCTCTATGCAAGCATACTCCTCCGGGTATAAGCTTCCCACTTTATCCCATGATGTGCTTCTAGAAGATTCTACCGCAGCATGCTCCTTCCTAGGCCAACCCTGTCGTCGAGCCGGCACCTTATCTACATGTAATTGGGTCATCCTTTTCACGTGTTCTACTCCGAATGTCCAATTTTTCTAAGTCTCGAACCCTTGGTTCTATCCGCACACATCGCGCGTGCCATGAGCTTCCTTAAACCCTTTCCAAAACCCCGCCTTGCATGCTTTTTGTACTTAGTTAATATTCAGGGGCCCAACACCCACCAACAACATGTAATAAATGCTTGCATGTTTTCTTGTAACAACATCGTCAGATCTACCCCCATGTTTTCTTTATTTGTTAAAGAAATAAGGATACCATATCTAATCAAATGTGGGTGGTTAAGTTAATTGGATGTGTGCATTAATGACTGAAATCGTGTTTCCCTATTTTCACCTACCAAATCCCGCCAAAATATGATTTTGAAAACCCTAGAGTGTAGCTCTCATCAGCATCTTTCCAATGCATTTGTGTACATATGAATTTTATCTCTGTAGAAAATGTTATGGCGGTTTGAAGATTTAGAGTACAAGATGAACATGTAAGACACATGGCATGATATTATCAGTAGAATGATTTAGGTGATTTTCTGTTTAATTTTTTCTTCTTCTATCACGTGTCATGCATTCACTCTCTATAGGGATCTAGTTCATAGGTAGCATATTCTTATAGGTTGTGTGTCATGCACTCAATCTGAAAAGTACCGGGAGTGACATGTAGCACTCGGTGACTAGTACATAGGAAAGAATGAAAATATATGCAAGCACGCATGAGGGGTGCATGGGGATAGGAAGAAAAGGTGCATATCTACAAAGTTATGAAATTATGTGAAGAATAAATAAGAGAGCACAATATAAGGATGCGTAGAAGTAAATGCATATAGAAAATGCACAAATGATAGACAAGAAATGAGAATGGGTGTGGACGAGAGATGCACAAAACTCGGGAATGAAGGCATACGCAAAAGAAACATGTCGAGGAATTTAAAAATGGAATGCAATTAAATAGGTATGGATGATAGAGATGCAAAAATATCAGGAAAGGAAAGCAGATGTGCAAGAAGTGCGTGCAAAGGGAAGATGGGGAGATATAAGAATAAATATGAGAAAGGTGAAAGTTCACAAAATTTGCGTAGAAGGAAGCAAAGGGAATAATTAGCAAAAATAAGAAGCATAAATGGTGTACAAGGGTACATGTAAGGAACTACAAAAAAATGTGCTAAGGAAGAAAACCAAGGGTGCGTGCAACTGAAGTCTTGAACACAAAGTTAGAATGGTACTTCAAGTTATCTAAATAATCGGGGGTAATTTTGAACAAAAATTACCTTAGCATCATGTCTTGATTTTGAATTTAAATTTTCTTAGATACATGGTAGTAGATGTGGGAGGAGTGTTAAGAATGTACTTGATCTTATTCATATGTAATAACTTACCTTCATGATCCTTGAGTATATGACATAGATGGTCAAAAGATCGAGAATTTGTCTGATAATACCAATTATTGAAAATATGGTAACAAACTTTAGGTGAATAGATCTTGTAATTCATTATCAGTAAGGATATTACTCATCTTGGTTAGCATGGTCTTATATCATAAGATATAATCATTGATAGGCTCAGTGGATCCTTGTCATAATTTAGATAATTATGCATATGAAACTTTGTACCCAATGTTAATAGATAATTATGCCAAATTTTGATTTTCCAAAAAGTAAAAGAACACAAAATGTGTGGGGAGATTGTAGAACCAATTCAGTGAAAATTTCTTAAGGATTTGATAAAAGAGCTTTGTGAGCAAGATATCATGAGAAGTGTGATCAATACAGCCACATTGAAAAAATGAAGCAGCTTGGAGGGATCTCCTTTTCCATCATAAGTAGGGGTTTAGGAGTAATAAAACCAATGGGAAAATAATAAAATACCACTTTGAGTGTAGGGGATTTTGAAGTAGTTTATTTTAATTGATATCTTCAGTATAAGTAGATACACCTTCTTGTAATTATAATATTTGAGCTTAGAGAGTATAAAAATGTTTTCAAGAGCTTGTGTACTAGTGGAAGAAGTGTGTGAACCATTAGGATTTGATATAGGATGTGTAGTAGCAATAGTGGTTGTAGGAAGAGGCATAGAAACATTTTACATGGAAATATTAGGTAGCCCAAAGGAGTTAGGCATTGCAAATGTAGGCATGACAAAGGTATCAATATGAGAGAGTGGATTATTATTAAGATGGTCTCTTATAGTATAAATGAGTAGATCAATATGAGCGGGGTTTTCTTGTAAGAAGTGTCTAAGAAGTTTGACTTCATATTCGGTTAAATCATGAGAATGAGTAGTAAGGTTTTTGTTGGAACCTTCACCATGGGTAGGATCAGAATTGATGGTAAGAAAATCATTAGAAAAGATATTAATTATAGAATATGAGCCTATAATGGGTGACATGGTTCCACGGTATATCTTGACATAAAGGGATTAATATCTCCTAGTACCGGAGGATCTAGAACCCCTCAATTGAAGTAAAACATTATAGAATAGATTATGGTTAAGAATGATGATATATAGGTAAATAAATACGTCACTAAGAGTAAAATTAAGATCATATGAAGGCCTTATGGAAGCTAATATGGATGCTATGATCGAATCACAAGTCGGGATCACCAAAAATTTTACACCCTAATTAGATTTATGTGAAACCTAATGATTTTGGTGAATTAAGTACACTAAAATATGTAGGGGTTAGAAAAATATGGATATTCCAATTAATTAACTTCTAAGATTCATTATCATAATCAGAATAATGCTTTTATACTTGTAACTAATATGACATGAGATAAGATAAAAATTTGATAATAAAAAGGAATGAATACTCTTAGCTGATTATAGATAATTTTGGAAGGTTATAGGAAAATTCATTGGAGGAAAAAGGATATTTAAACCTTAAAATACTTCATTATAGAGACAAAGTGACTAGAAATCAACTTGGAAAAAATCATACAACTCTTCCAAGGACATACCATACGTCCTTGACCCTTCTATATTATTTTGGAATTGCTCGATTATGGGAGCTGTATCTTTTTATATTTTTATTTATTGTAGACATGAAATTATGCACTTAGTCCTATTACATCACGTCTCCAAAGGTATATCATTATATCAATGATTAAAAATAAAGAAAACTAGACATTAATAACATTTGTTTTTCTTTACATTGTTTTATCATTTTATACATTTGTCCTTTGTTTTTCTAGAACTATACTTTTACTTTTGGTAATTGTACAACATGTGACCCAACTCAATATTTCTTGTTTTATCCTCAAAACTTTGAGAAAATAACACCTAGTAGGGACACGAGATCCCAGATGCTATTATCCCCTTTGGGTATTTTTTTCCTCTTTCCCTCTTCTCTTATGTTTTAAAATGCCACATTGACCATTATCTTTTCTAAAATTCTATTATCACTTTGGGTATATATATACCCAAAGTGATAATAGAAGTTTTAGAAAAGATAATGGTCAATTCGGCATTTAAAAACATAAGAGAAGAGGGACAATAATTGTTTACTATTCTAAGGGTTTAGAAAAATTGGGATATTACTTCGTATCTACTACTTGGATGAAAGTAATTCTCAATAAATGCATTGTGGGTTGCATTATTCACTACATATGAGGGACAAATTCTAAATTCCATCACACACATTGACTTAGGATAAAATTAGTTTTATCCAACTATCTTGGTGTTTCGACACAAGAAAAACCTAGCTTCAAGGGACACAATTATATCACACACACACACACACATCATAACTACATCTATTCTGAAATTTAGTGTAGAGCTCGGTGAAATCAAATTTTGGTGACCTTGATTTCATTCGACTCAACAATATGTATATTTTATTCCATCTAAGTATGTTTGAGCCTTATACGGGTAGCTAGGGATTTCTTAGGTTGGGACATTAGAGCTCCAAAGAGTAAAGTGAAGGTGACATGATCGGATCCTATAAATATCAAATCCGAATAACTACGAGGACACTAAAGCACCCGAGGTGGTCCTATCCCCCCTCGGGAACTACTGTCTAGAATATTTACAAATTTCTATTTTCCAAACAAATCATATACTAACTAGATCTAACCTATTCCATCAGTATTCTAGCCTAGATCTAGCATGGACAATGAGTTATCAACTAAGTCACTCTCATCCTCTTATTGATTACCTTTGTCTTACTATTTAGATGTTATATCTTACATGTTTCGATATCATCGATTGATTGAAATCCTATGATTATTTTTTAATTTTTTAAATCATTTGGTGAACCTTACCTTCTCATTGAATATCATAACCCTAGCCCTAGTGACATTAGGGTTTATTTCTTTGGTTGTGGATTTCAATATATTTCATTCATCATGCCAAATCTTAGACATAATTATCAATATCTATCTAGCTTTCCATGTCTCCTATCTATCATAGCTCCCCTACATATTCATCTAGCATACAAGCTCTTGATTATATTGTCCACTCCTAAACAATTTTTGATAATGCCACCCCATTATATATTCAAGTTTGCATTCATAATGTGTTTATCAAGTGCACTATAGTTGATAATGGATCTGTGATTAAGAAAATATTAAAATAAATAAATTCTAAATCTAAAATATGTAAAAATGAAATGATATAAAGAATTAAGTACAAATTTGACCCTAGCAGATAAGAAATTTAGATTTCAAACCTTAGTTGCAAAGGACAGATAAAAATACTTAGTTGATTCACAAAGTGATGCCGAAGATGTTTAGAGCTAGAAAAATTCTAGAATAAATAGGAACGATGTTGCAATCAAACCCACAAAATTGTAGGAATGTCGTAAATGCTATGACCAAGGTGCTTATACAAGGTCAAGGGTGCCAGGGTGCCAAAGATCTATTTTGGGAGCTTGTGACTACTCGGAAGGTGTGAAACCCAAATTTACAAGGTCGCAAGTTGTTTTTTTATTATCACCTTTGATTTTTTTATGTCTTTGGACTTCGTTATTATTCACCTAAAACATGCAATAAGAAAACATCACCTACAAAACCCCCAAACTACATCACATCCCAAAAAAGGAAGATGTAAAATGGGAGGTCATATTGTTCTCAGTTGTCAACAAAGTGAACTTATGAGAAAATTTTACTACATTACATACCCCACGTAGTTCTATTTGTGTGTGTGTAGAATCATGCCCTAGGTGGCTCTTGTGCCAGTCGCACTTGATAGTGAGTAATAGCTAGAGTAGAAGATGTAGAAAAATGTGTGCATGAAAAAATGAAATTCCCTACTATGAAGTGTTTACGGAAGAATGTAGTTCCTTGTCCCTTGTTTCAATCTATATGGATTCTTATAATGCTATTGGATCCAACCTTAGGTGGTGATAGCTAATGCTTAGTGATGCATTAAAATTAGCAGGAACTTGACAATGTCCTAATTTTTGCTCCGGGTGTCCGATTGGGTCTTTTTTTAAACCACATGTTATGACAAGAAAAACACACCGATTAACCCACCCTTCTAGTTGGATAACATTTTGGCACATTTTTGGGTATGAATTCCACCATCTAAGGATCAAAATTAGGATTTAATTTTTAATTTAGTTTTTTCCTATTTTTGGGAATTAGTTAATGTTAGTCTCTTACATGCATTGTCAATTGGAAAGTTGGAAATTCCTCTAATTTAGGCATGTAAAATATGCATGGAAATTTTGTGCCC
Organism: Taxus wallichiana var. yunnanensis; assembly: GCA_018340775.1. NCBI lineage: Eukaryota > Viridiplantae > Streptophyta > Pinopsida > Cupressales > Taxaceae > Taxus > Taxus wallichiana. Next base: position 238,353,507 of record CM031244.1, read on the forward strand.
ACACGAATAAGCATGTGAACTTACTAAGAATAACAAGTTCTACTAAACTGCTAAAAATAGTAATTTCGCCACCTAGGGTAGATTTAGTCAAAGTTAGTTAGAGTTTGCTAAAAGGATGACTAGTAAAAATTAAGATGCCCAAATGGATAGAAAAGAATCAAAATATTTGAGTTAAGTAAAAATAGGTCGAGGAACCCGAGAGGAATGGGGGCGTTTGGGCGTTGGCATACTAGTTGGGAACTTTTATCTAAAGTGAGAAATTCTGAAGTATGAACAGATAAACTAGGAAAGGAGTGTAAGACCAAAAGAGGAAATAGAAGGAAAAAAATATGGCCAAATATGGTGATCAATCATTATATTTCTTGCTTAGGAATCATATGAATAGCAACATGTGATCAAGACTAGATAAATACCCAAATTGTGTGATTTAGTGTCTACATCTACCCCCACTTTATGTTGTTGAATGAATGATTGATACCTTAAAGTAGAAAATAGATGTCTACCTTATAACCATGTAGATCTATGGTGAAAAGCATACCAAAAGAGAAGAAAAAGCATGGAGTGATTAAAATATGAAGCATTGATGCTAGAGAAGAGGAAGTGAAAACGATGGCCCTAGGGGTGAATGTGTAGTGTAAATTTCATGTTGTACATATTTTTATGTCACTTGATGTGTGATTTATGTGTTTGCCACTTCTCATAAGGATGAACCGTAAAAGAGAAAAATGAAAAAATATTCAAATACGTGTATATGAAAAATATGATCAAAATGCTTAAAAAGCACGTAAAATTTCAAAAATGAGCATGTGCACCTAATCCATGATGAGTGAAAGAGATAGAAAGGATCCTGAAGATGATGTAGAAGAATGAATTTTTTTGTCAATCTCACTACGGTTGGGGTGAGTGCGAGTTTTGGGCGATCTCACGCCAACTGCGCCAAGTATCGAAGAAGTGTAGGGAGAAAATTATAGTGTTATTCTCTAACCTTTGACTACTTCCTAAAGTGTAAACACCACTACAGATGGTGTGTAAAAATCTGATCAATTCGATCTAATGTGAAAGTAGAAAATAAGGTATAATGTATGCATGTCGAGTGTTAAAGGACTATATGTCCTATAAAAGTCATTGTGTAAATTTCTGAAAAATATGTTAAACTGAGAAAATATGTGTAACTACCCCTAGTCACAGGCATCTAGGAAGGGTCAAGGGTGCTCGAGCATTATTGTTTGTATCGAGGTGCTATTTTTTGTGCTATGTTGAAGAAAAATTCAGATTCTAGGTCGTTGCTTGATACTTAAGATGTGTTGTATGATCTTGAACTATGTTGTCTTGTATTTGTAGACTATTGTATGGGGTGATTGATTCACCCAATTATTCCCCCTTTATTTGGGGTGTATGTGATGTCAATGATGAGTATGCGTCCTAAAGGAAGACAAACTACTTAACTAAAATTTGTTCCCTATAATGGGGAAGGAATGTGCTTGGTTAAAACTACGGAAAATTTGAAAAGAGTGGCTAGAAACAAGTTATAGTGCAAACACGACCAAAACACATGTAGAATATAATATGTGTGCTAGCAAGAAAGAAGACAATGTGTAAGCTAACACACAATAAGACAATGTAGACTATGAGAATCGGGTTATAAACATGGGAAATGACTCATGATGTCGCAATACAAGTGTGGCCGAATTGGCAAAAACACACAAGCGGTGAACAAGTAAGACATAGGGAAAAGCCCGTAAACAATGACATATAAATGTAAATAGTAATAAGCAAAGAAATAGACAACCATAGTAGTAAATAGACCTATAAGTCAAATGTTACACATGAAGCACCCATTAGCATGTTATAGTGATTAAATATATGTCAAATATGTGTAGAATCTTATATAGTAGTTTCTAGTGAGAATATGAAGTAGTATAAATCGAAACAATAACACCTATGACATGTATGAAATTGGATGCCCCCAGGAGCCTCTACGGGATTGGTAATAGGTAATGCACCAAGAATCCATGATGTGTGTAACAATATATATAAGTTTTATGATCATAACTAGAAGAAAAGATAACATGCATGTGTATATAAAAAATATAATGACATATAATGTATCTAGATAACATAGTGAGCAAGATGTATCATGCGAGAATAAGTAAGCAAGAACAATGTGCAACCAAGATATGTAGTGTGTTGTGTATAAGGGATATGGAATCGAATGAAAAGGTATTGTGATAGGATTTGTGTGCCCCCTAGTGGATCTATATGAGTATGCATGTGGTGAGGTTCATTTATACATGCTCCCTTAGAATCAAGAATGAACCATAAAAAAAGAGTGGGTCGTCAGAAAATGGAATGAATTATGTGCTAGAAAGATATGATCATAAAAGTGTAGAGTGTATAGAGTGCGTGAATGAGTGAGTGAGTGTGGAAAGGTTAATTTAATATTGAAACCCTCAACAATTGATTATGAACTGCATAACTAGAGTGCATTATAGGGTACTAAATGCAACGTGTAAAATTTGATGCAAGAAAGATATAGCATGAATGTTTATATTATGTAGTGCATATGATGTGTGATAGAAATGCGATAATGAGGTGTGAATAATGCAAGATGTGTGAAATTTGTAGTATGTGAGGTTCATGTATGTAGTATGCCCTCAATAGTCAAGTAAGAACCGTAACACATGAGTGCGTCATCGGGAAATGGTGATACGAATGTGTATCAAGATATGTATGATGTATGTGAGAGACTAGATGCAAAGTGTAGAGTCTGTAAGACACCTAAGAATGCTAGAATGGAGGATAAAAAGTATGATGTCCCCCAAGTGTATGATGATGAATATGTTATCCAATGAAAGTGAAAGACAAAGGTCCTCCACCCAATGCTTGTGGAGATAAAGGCATGTGACCATGCTCTAATACCTACGAGTGTATGAGATGAATGGTGTGTTGGTGAATGGGACATATCTACATGAGAACTAGAAGGTGATGAATTCCTATGTGTAGGATACCATGAAGGTGATGAGCACCTATGTGAGGAAGAATGTGGAGGTGATGGAGACCTATGTGTAGGAGAGTGTGGAGGTGATAAGAACCTACAAGAAAGAGCTCGAGGAGGTGAAGTATACTAATGTGAAGCTATTTTTCAGATGATAGACCTAGACTAATGTGATGGACTGACATAAAATGAGACCATGTAGGTCATGAGTGAATAAGAGAGCTAGGATCAAATGTAGGGTCATTAAGCTCTACAAGATTGGTGGCCTCCTCAAGAGCAACGAATAAAATAAATTCTAGATCATGAGGATGATCAACAAGATGGTCATTAAGCTCTTTAAGGTGGGCTTCAGTAAATTCACCATAAGATTGAGCCATAATGAGAAGATGATAAAAACCTTAGAAGCAAGGTGGGTTTGAGTGATGGGTTCACCAAATGATTAAGTAAATATTGAAATAAATAAATTCTTAATCTAAAATATGTAGTAGTGTAATGATATAAGCAATTAAGTAAAGATTTGACCCAAGAAAATAAGAAATTTATATTTAAAACCCTAGCTGCGAAGGAGAGATAAAAATACTTAGTTAATTTGTAGTGATGCCGAAGATGTGCGAGTTGGAAAACTCCGGGACATTAATGTAGGATGTCACAATCAGACCGAGAACATTACACAAGTGCCATAAATGCTAGGACCGTAGCGCCTATGCGAGGTCATGGGTGCATGGGGTGTCATATACCAATTATAGGTTCATGTGACTACTTAGAAGGTACAAAAGCCAACTTCACATGGTCGTGAGCTATTCTCTACTTGTCACCTTTAATCACCTATATATCACTGGAATTTTTGTTATTCACTGAAACCCGTAATAAGAAAGAAGTACGAAAAACCCCTAAACTAAATCAAATTCCCAAAAATAAATATGTAAAATGGTAGGTCGGACTATCCTTGGTTGTTAAAAAAGTGAACTTATGACCGAGCATTGCACTACATTGTAGACCCCATGTAGTTCTATGTGTGTGTGTAGAATCGTGCCCTAGGTGGCTCTTGTGTGATTCACACTTGATAGTGAGAAATAACTAGATTTATAATATGTAGATAGATGTGTGCATGGAAAAATAAACTTCTCCTACTATGAAGTGTATGGATAAGAATGCATTCCTTTATCCCTTGTGTGAAGCTAGATGGATGTTTAAATGCTCTCGAATTATTTTGGATGAAACCATAGGTGGTGATAGCTAATGCTTAGTGCTTTTTCCTTTATTATGATCACATATATTTATATTTATATGATTCCCTTGTTTGAATTTTGTAATTAACCATTAAAAGGTTTTCTAGTAAAAATAAAGATTCCTAAATGGATAGAAAAGACCCAAAAGATTTGAGTTAAGTACAAAGAGTTTGGGGGCACACAAAGGGGATGGGGATTCCTGGCTTTGGCATCCGGGTGGGCACTTGTTTCAAAAGTGAGAAATTCCAAACTTTGAATCGATAGACTAGGTAAGGAGTGTAAGACCAAAAGAGGAAATGAAAAGAAAGCAAATATGGCCAAAGATAATGATCAATTAGTACTTTACTTGTTGTTCCTCTTACTCTTAGACATGTTTTGGAGGGATTTGTTAGATCTTAGACATTTCATTAGGAGATTTGATCGATTAGGCATGTATGGACATTTAGGCATATAGCACCAAATTTAGCTTTCATTACTATGTTGTCTCATTATCTTATGATGTCATGGATACTAATTGGTATGTTGTTGTTTTGGACCGTAATTATATTGATGGATACTCAGTTAGTTTCATGTTGGGATTCTATGAATGCATGTCACCTTATCATTATGTCTAACTTATGGTGAATTATGTATAATTGTGCACGTTGTCACTTTTTCGATTCCGGAAAGGTGATATGTTAGTCTAGAATTCATTGATATCTTATTTAGTAATTGATTCATATTTTATCAGACATGTACATTTAATGTGTGCAATGAGTGTGTAGGTGACATGTCACAAGAGAATGTGGGATTCAGGCCAGCTACACAATTTTGCACAAGCAGCCCATGGGGCTAAGTCCTAGCCGTGTTTATTGCTTGAGGCCTTAGCATTAGAATTATTGTTTTGGGCACCATGGGTGACCCTCATTTGTAATGTAATATGTCTTGTAATTATTAATTTTGCTTAGGGTGTTTAGTTTGTGTTGTAAACTTGTTTTGGGGAATTAATGACCCCACTTGCATTAAGTTTTGAATTAGTTTAATGATGTACTTAATCAAAAGGGTTTAGGGTCACATGTGAACCCTTGGGTGGGCCCCACACCCTCTACCCTTGTGCCAAAAATTCCAAACCCGAAATTGGGTTATTTTAGGCATTTTTAGGGACCTCTTTTTAGTTTGGGGGTTCCCTTATCATAAAAATGGGCCCTTGGACCCTACCTAATAGGTAGGGGCTTAATTTCCAAGGCATAGAGGGAGTTTCCCTCCCTTTTTTCCTCCCCTTTGGTCACATCCATGTAAGGGGTATGGATAAGTGTGCTTTGTTAAAAGTTGCACATGTTTTGTTTTGTTATCAATTTGGGTAATTTGGGAGAAGAGGGCTAAAAGTCATTTTATCCTTTCTCTCTTTTATCTTTGGCATCTTTGACCTTGAAGGAAGAGAGGGGTGACACATGTCACCACCTCATTTGTGAGGATTGTTTGCTTCTCCTCTTCAAATTATCCTTCATGGGAAAAGAAGAGACTTTTTTGGGGGAGCTTTTGCTTGGAGGCTTGTGGATTTTGGAGCTAGAGTTGCTTGGGTCAAGAAGTGGAAGAGATTAATTTGGAAAAGCTTTTCTTTGAGGTAGGCTTCTTGAGCTTTATTGCTTGTGTTGTATCATTCTTGATAATTAGTTTGTTTACTTGGAAATGTTTGTTGTTGTATGAAATTTTTTTTTTTGTTTTCTTCTTGATTTTACTCCATCCATCATATGGTATGATGGAGTTTTGGAGTTTGTGGGGGAAGAGAGAGGGATTCTTCCCTCTCAATCCTCATGGCTTGATGGGAAAGCCTTGTAGGATTTTAGAGACTCCCCTCAAATGGTTTGAGGTGGGGAAGTTGGTTCATTTGGCTTGAACCTCTTCCCCATTCTTGGTAAGGAAACCCCTTTGGGGTTTGAAAATCCTTCAAGAAGGATTTGGTGAAAGGGTGGAGAAATAAGGATTTGAATGAATTAGGAGAAATAAGGAGGGTATGGAGATCTTGTTTTTATGTAACTATTGTTGGTTACAAGTTTTGGAAAACTCCTTCCTCTCTTCCCCATTTTGTTTTAGAGGTAGAACTTGGGTTCTTTCTCCTTTTCACCTTTGTAAAATTTGAGTCTTGTTTTTTTATAATTGTCTTGTCTCATGTGATGTATTATTGTTTGTTCACCCTCACTCTTGTGCAAGTTGTGGATGGTAGTCCTCTTTCCCATGGGCTTGGGGGAGGCTAGCATGCATCCCAACCTTGGGAAGGCATGTAATGATGCCTATGGTTGGGTGGAAAAACAAGCTTCTTCTCCTTGTTTTGGATTCCTTGAAGGCATAAGAAGATTGGATCTCAAGTTGAATGTTGGTTTTTAGTTGGTGGAATCTTGGAGTTCTCATTGTTCTCTCTTCCTTTGCAACATTACTTGCATTGTAACCTCTTGAGTATTTTTTTTGGAAGATTCTTTGGCTGTCCAAAAGTTCTCATATTGAGAATTGAACACCACTTGTAAGATTGGTATTTCATTGTATTTGAAAGCTTCTTTCAATCTTAGGAAGGAGAGTTGTTTGATTGTTTTTATGTATTTTAGCAATGTTGAAAAAATGATGTATTGAGAATTTTTGTAAAAAAAAATGTCTTGTAAAAAATATATATACTCCTTTAACATGCTTTTTTTTTTTTATCATTTTGAAAAAGAAAGTTTATTTGAAAATGTTATTTTATTAGGAAATAATATTTCTTATTTGAAAATGTTGAAAAATCTGAAATGATATTTTAGCATTACCTTTGAAAAGAAAGTTTATTTTATTAAGACTATGTTGTCAATAAGAATAAAATTGAGATAAAATGGATTTAAGATTTCTATAGGAAAGTGTATCATTTTTTGAATTAGAAATTATTTGATGAGCTTAGTTAGTTATTTATTTGAAAGGAATATTATGTACAATGATAAGATTTGTGATAAAGATGTATTAAAAGAATAAAAATTAAAGTACAAACATCATTTTACAATTTTGATGCTTTTAGTCTCTTGAAAGCTTATAATATAATATATTTTAATAAACTTTTTTTATAAGTAAAATTATCAAATACAACATTACAATGTTTACAAAATGTTAATCTAAATATTTCAAGAAAGTTTTGTTATTTATATTATATATATATATATATATATATATATATATATATATATATATATATATATAAAATTATAATTCCATAAATCAATAATGAGTATATATATAATATATTATATATATATATTATATATATATAATATATTTATGAATATATTATATATATATATATATAACATATAATATATAAATAAATTAAATATAATTTTTATAAAAAAAAAAAATATTTTATATTTTTTAAGGTTCGGGAGGGCCGAAACCCTCCCCGCCACCATTGCTGCCCACCACTATCTCGCCAACCGCACCCGATCTCCCCTATCGTGCCACCCTGCACCCTTTTCCTCCCCACGCTCCCTTCACCTTGCCGCCCCCTCCCCTTCCCACTACACCTCCTTCCACATTGTTCCCCACCCCCCTCACCAAATCTCCTTCCACGCAGCCATCCCCACGGCCTCTGCGCACTCCACACACACACCGATATCCACACTCCCACCACCCTAGGTTTCCTCCCTCTCCACACCGATTATTTCCCCAAACCCGTGGCCAACCTCCTCTCTCTTGCCACGCTGCCTTGGTTCACATGGAGAACAAGATCTCTTCTTACATGGCTCTCGGGAAAGACTTTAAAAATATATATCTATATATATATATATATATACACACACATAAATATATATATATTAATGACAACAATACATCTCCATATCCATTTGTAGAGGAGTGCTTAAGGTTTCCTTTCAAAAGAATGCATATTTGCATTCAAATAATTGGGAAGCACCCACCATTAATCCAACCAAGGGAATGTGGATGAAAGAAACCTTGTAATTTACAGGTAATAGATGTGTAGGTAATAAGGATTTTCTAATCCTTCTTGTTCCATGAGACCAAGCTCCATAGGTTTCCAAATGGCCAAAAGAAGAAACAAAACAAAAATGAGAGAAAATGATGGAAAAGAAAAGAAAAGAAAGAGATAAAGAAGTTTAGGGAAAAATTAGATTTAGGGTCTGGGATCTATTTGAAAGGGCCACAATTAACCTACTCACTTTAGGTCATGGGATTTTAAAATGTTATTGAGAGTTAAATTTTATTTAGGGGTGTGTGTGGACAAATAAACTAAAATGGTGGAAGATCTAATTAACTTAAAAAGGGGTGTAGTCTCTATTAGGATGTTCTTAGAAACTAGATGAAATAAATAATTAAATAAATAAATTTGGGTAGTGGTTAAAGCTATTGGGTTGTAAAATCAGTTAAATTAATTAATTAATGGAAATGGATAAGTATATGTATTGTTAGTATTCATTTTCAAAAAAAAAAACCCTAAATTACGACAACTTTTATACTTCAGTCTAGCTTTTTGGTGTCTCGAGGCGGGGCACTACATTTGGTATCAGAGCGATGGTTCACACACGTGGACACTCTGGGTAGAACTTTTAACTAGTTATAAATGTTTTCATAATATTAAAAGTAAAACAATTAAAATCGTTTCCGCTAAACTATTCCATGGGTAAAGTTATCTCTCGAGTAACCGCTTGGAGTAAAATGTTTGCTAAGACAATAGATGGTAGGCACATTTTGACCACCTAATTTGTTTAAAATAATCAAGTAAAACTTAAGAAAATGTCGTGTTTAGATAACGTGTAAAATGGTTTCTTGGTCTCCATAGTAGTGATGGGTTTGGATAGTCTTGTTCCCTAGTGACATGGAAGCCGCATCAGCTTTTAAAATCAACTTTTAAAATCATTTGATCATATAGATAAAATCATTTTTGAGCTCTTTTAATCGCATTTTGTTTGGGACAACAACTTAAAATTGAGTAAAATTGTTTCGATTTGGACTATAAAGTGGAGAGCGTTAGTAGGAAATTGAAATTTTGACTTCTAACTTGTAGTATTCCTCCATGTCCATTATCTCGCAATGATTAGATTTCAAAAAGAAAGAAAAAAGGAATGGAAAGTTAGTTTTCCAAGGTGTTTAGGAGGTCTCTAGACGTTTGGTACAAAACACAAACTTCACAATAACATTAATTAGCTCTGGAAAGAAGATCATAACTAGAGTGTTAGTGTTTAGTTTTTCATTTTGTAAGTTGCGTCGGGTTCTCTATATATAGGAGAATAGATTCAAGCTGTCAAAACTCATTTGAGTTGGTATCGGTTATTTTCTAGGCCCTTTTTGTAACCAATTTTCACTAAAAGTATGTTGTAATGCAATAGTAAAACTCTAATAGTTGGCTCTGAGAAGGCGCTTCCCAATTGAAACCTATTCACCAGTAATTAGAAATGTACATCTTGTTTGACTCTGTATAATAGAGAATTGATTGAAAGCTTTGTTTCACCATTTGGGTGTTGGGTACATGTCTTGGTAGGATTCCTTTGTAGCCATTTCTCTAGTTCATAGAACAAGAAAATTAGGTCTTAATAAACAAATAGGTTTCTTAGGACACCTTTGGAAAGTGAAACATGTTACAATATGGTTATTGTTTTTAAGCTACGTGTTCTAGGTTGAATGCTAAGACCCAAAATAAAATTTGTAATCAAGTCATTTTTGATTGCTAACGGCCTTGGTTAGGATGATCCTTTTGGACATCAAAAAAGGGCTAGTTGTTGGTGTTGTAAATAAGCAGTAGGTCAAATATAGGATTGTAGAATTGTTATCTTGATATAAGGAATATGTTTATGGCGTTGTGTTGGTTGCTTCTTGTTTAGTGATCCTTTGTTTCTTAGGAATCGCAACCGCCATGTTAGAAGCACCTCTTTAGATCGAATCAGACCCTTTCGGTATGGGTGTAAACTAAATAATTGTATCTTGTATAAAACCACCCAAGGTGATAAAATAGTCTTCCACGTCTTGATATTTCACTACTATGAAATTTGAAATAATTTCTACTCCTATGGTATATGTTGCTAATCTTAGTTTTATAACCCTTTTATAAGGAAATTTAGCAAATGATCTTATGACCTTGTTGTTTTCCTTTTCAAAATTGTGATTTAAAATTAATTATAATTGGATGAAAATAATTTGCTAACTTTCTCTAAACAATAAATGATAAAGGAAAGGAAAGTTAGTATCTTCATTTTAGGTGGTGTTGCTTCAAAGTGATATCTTTTAGCTAGTTTATCCTCTTCATGTAACGTAAGAACACATTGTGCTATTATAAAACAAATCTAGTTTCACGAACTCCAAATTATCATCAAATCTATTGGTATAAATTTTAGAGTTAACTTCGGAAATGATCTAGTTAATTATCTTAATCCTTTTTGAGCTCGATAAACCTATCTCTATACCATAACCTCTTATTAAGTTTTGTTGCATGGAAACTTGGTTAAAACCTTCTTACCTTAGTAATCACACATATGATTTTAACTCTCCTCAAGTTGATTTAAAATGTTATGAGTTAATCATGTTTATAATGCTTTTACTTACATGTAGAAATAAGGGAATCACCCTCTTTCTAACCTCAATTTGTGGACTTAGAAGAACAATGGTCATGCAAAAATTATATATATATAATAAATATAAACAACGATATTTTATCTCTCTCTTGGAAAGAAAATAAAATGAAATGAATTAGTGTTGAACACTTTCTTGGTTAGGCATTATGTTGTATCGATGATGGTGTTGACTATGAAAGAACAATTAATGTGGTCCAATAGGGGTGAAAGTAATGTTTCAAAATCCACAAAAATATATATTTATTTATAAATCTAAAAGCACAATTGTGTACACTTACCTTGTAAACAATAATGGAATATTGTAATTATTTGTATCTTGGAAAAAATTATATATATAATTAAACAATGTTGGTTGGATAAACAATGTTAATCATTGTTACCCCCTTAAAAAAGCTAAAATTGGGGCGATCCTAAAACTATTGCTTCAGATGTGATAGGTGTTGGTTACTAATTTTTGTCTTGTGATGTTCATATGGTTTACACATTTAATGTTGGGAATTTTGTAAGTAACTTAGGTATTGTTTTGTCTTCCTAAATGTTTAGGTGAGAAAGTTAATACGAATGATAGAATGATTGCGATGATCTCACAAATCTGATATGCCTTTGACTATTGGACTCTTAGGAAACTCCTTTATAAGATTTCATTCACATAGAAGAACTCTTAGTATGTTATTATAATATAAATGATGTAAGACCTTATTGCAAGGACTAACAATAATGACTAACTAGTCTTTCCACCTACCGTAGGTAAAGACGTCCTTTGTAATTAGTATAAACACTATTTTATATATATATATATATATATATATATAAATAAATTGAAATTATTTTGGGGTCCTCTTTAAAACATGGTTCTATTTTCTATTTACCACTCATTAGGGTGGCATAATTCAAATTTATTTGTGTAATATGAATGTAACCCTAGTTAATAAGTGTATTTTACATTATGTCTCTCGCAACCTAATGGGCCAAATTACGACCAAATAATTGTTAAGTAAAAGTTATCATAAGTCGGATATCTTGAAAGAGATTTAGACCTTACCTTTCATTGAAGGAAGATGAGTGTTGATCTCTTGTGTGCTTGAGGAAAGTATGAACTGAAAAATTTTGCTTCCATCATGTTGGTATATTGTAAATTTTGATAAATATGTTGATAAGATTCGGGAAACATTCTCTTTAAATGGATTTTGTTTTTGCGTAACTCATTCATGTTTTCTTTTGATTATAATAATTAAGAAATGATAAAATTTAAGTAAAATTTTCTTATATCATATTGAACTGGAAATTTGTGGTTTGTTGTTTCATTAAGGAGTTATGGCTTGTTTGGGGCATAGAAAGTTCAAAAATTTCCTTGTCATAGTGTGAACTTATATGTAAATAAATTATAAACAATAATAAATTCAATTTTCATTTAGGAGACTTCTAAAGCAATCTTGGCTCGGAATGGAAATGCTCTTTAAAACAATACATACTATGAAAACTTTGGAAACCAAACTAGAAAACCAGTCCTAACCTAGTGGTTGACTATATATGTATTTCACCCACAAATGTTTTCTTTGAATACTATCATTTAGTGACCATAAAAATAATGGCCAAATTAAATCAACACCCTTAACTATGCTTGGTATTATGTGAAGGACCTTAGTGAATTGTATGGATGTTTGAACTATTTTAAAAGACTCGTAAACCATTTTTTGTCAAAATTTAGAGTAATGATGGGTTAGTAGATAAAACCACACGGAACTTGGAAACCTTTTCTCTCTCATCGTATGGTATTTGTGACACCTTGGATAGCTTCCTTCAGTGTTCTAGTACGCAATTAATATTCAAAACCTTTTAATTCATTTTAAAACAACATTTATGTTCCCTTCGCTCATCCATTATTTTATTTTATTTATTTTTTCCTTAAATATTGGACCTTATGTTGTATATCCTCTTATTTGGACCCTTATAGGAAAGATAGATGATGAGGAAAATGAATTCGGTTTATACAGTTCTCCTTGGTTAACATTCTCTTATTTGAGAAATACTTGTTCTTGGACCTTGTTACACTTGAAAAAGACATGTTGTTAAGACAAAACAAAATATTTTAGTTCCTTTAAAAATGACCTTAATGTTGGACTTACACTACGATGTGATACCTCGTAAAATCTTATCCCTATCTCTTCTAGTGACTTCCGGAGGAAGTCTAATTTTAGGAGAGGGGGATGTAGTGCCCACATTTTTATAGCTCAATTACTTGTTGTTCCTCTTACTCTTAGACATGTTTTGGCAGGGATTTGTTAGATTTGGACATTTCATTAGGAGATTTGATCTAATTAGGCATGTATGGACATTTAGGCGTATAGCGCCAATTTAGCTTGATTACTATGTTGTCATATTATCTTATGATGTCATGGATACTAATTGATATGTTGTTGTTTTGGACCATAATTATATTGATGGATACTCAGTTAGTTTCATGTTGGGATTCTATGAATGCATGTCACCTTATCATTATGTCTAACTTATGGTGAATTATGTATAATTGTGCACGTTGTCGCATTTTCGATTCCGGAAAGATGATATGTTAGTCTAGAATTCATTGATATCTTATTTAGTAATTGATTCATATTTTATCAGATAGGTGCATTTAATGTGTGTGTTTAATGTGTGTAAGTGATAGGTCACGGAGAACATGGGATTCGAGGCCAGCTACACAATTTTTGCACAAGCAGCCCACGGGCTAAGTCCTAGCCATGTTCATTATTGAAGGCCTTAGCATTAGAATTATTGTTTTGGGCACCATGGTGACCCTCATTTGTAATGTAATATGTCTTGTAATTATTAATTTTGCTTAGGGTGTTTAGTTTGTGTTGTAAACTTGTTTTGGGGAATTAATGACCCCACTTGCATTAAGTTTTGAATTTGTTTAATGATGTACTTAATATAAAGGGTTTAGGGTCACATGTGAACCCTTGGGTGGGCCCCACACCCTCTACCCTTGTGCCAAAAATGCCAAACCCGAAATTGGGTTATTTTAGGCATTTTTAGGGACCTCTTTTTAGTTTGGGGGTTCCCTTATCATGAAAATGGGCCCTTGGACCCTACCTAATAGGTAGGGGGCTTAATTCCAAGGCATAGAGGGAGTTTCCCTCCCTTTTTTCCTCCCCTTTGGTCACATCCATGTAAGGGTATGGATAAGTGTGCTTTGTTAAAAGTTGCACATGTTTTGTTTTGTTATCATTTTGAGTAATTTGGGAGAAGAGGGCTAAAAGTCATTTTATCCTTTCTCTCTTTTGTCTTTGGCATCTTTGACCTTGAAGAAGAGAGGGGTGACACATGTCACCCCCTCATTTGTGAGGATTTTGCTTGCTCCTCTTCAAATTCTCCTTCATGGGAAAAGAAGAGAATTTTTTTTGGGGAGCTTTTGCTTGGAGGCTTGTGGATTTGGAGCTAGAGTTTCTTGGGTCAAGAAGTGGAAGAGATTAATTTGGAAAAGATTTTCTTTGAGGTAGGCTTCTTGAGCTTTATTGCTTGTGTTGTATCATGCTTGATAATTAGTTTGTTTACTTGGAAATGTTTGTTGTTGCATGAAGATTTTTGTTTGTTGTTTCTTGATTTTACTCCATCCATCATATGGTATGATGGAGTTTTGGAGTTTGTGGGGGAAGAGAGAGGGATTCTTCCCTCTCAATCCTCATGGCTTGATGGGAAAGCCTTGTAGGATTTTAGAGACTCCCCTCAAATGGTTTGAGGTGGGGAAGTTGGTTCATTTGGCTTGAACCTCCTTCCCCATTCTTGGTAAGGAAACCCCTTTGGGGTTTGAAAATCCTTCCAAGAAGGATTTGGTGAAAGGGTGGAGAAATAAGGAGGGCTTGAATGAATTAGGAGAAATAAGGAGGGTATGGAGATCTTGTTTTTATGCAACTATTGTTGGTTACAACTTTTGGAAAACTCCTTTCCTCTCTTCCCCATTTTGTTTTAGAGGTAGAACTTGGGTTCTTCTCCTTTTCACCTTTGTAAAATTTGGAGTCTTGTTTTTATAATTGTCTTGTCTCATGTGGATGTATTATTGTTTGTTCACCCTCACTCTTGTGCAAGTTGTGGATGGTATTCCTCTTTCCCATGGGCTTGGGGGAGGCTAGCATGCATCCCAACCTTGGGAAGGCATGTAATGATGCCTATGGTTGGGTGGAAAAACAAGCTTCTTCTCCTTGTTTGGATTCCTTGAAGGCATTTGAAGTTGGATCTCAAGTTGGATGTTGGTTTGGAGTTGGTGGCATCTTGGTCTCTCATTGTTCTCTCTTCCCTTATGAAACATTACTTGCATTGTAACCTCTTGAGTATGGTTTTATGGGAAGATTCTTTGGCATGCAAAAGTTCTCATATTGAGAATTGAACACCACTTGTAAGATTGGTATTTCATTGTATTTGAAAGCTTTCTTTCAATCTTAGGAAGGAGCTATTTGGTTGTTTCTTATGTATTTTAGCATGTTTTGAAATATGATGTATTGAGGAATTTTTGCAAAAAGAAGTCTTGTAAAATATCTATATTCCTTTAACATGCTTTGTTTTTTTAATATCATTTTGGTAAAGAAAGTTTATTTATTGGAAAGATGTTATTACAAAGGAAATAATATTTCTTAGTTGAAAGTCTCATTTGTTTAAAAATCTGAAATGATCTTTTAGCATTGCCTTTGAAAAGAAAGTTTGTTTATTAAGACTATGTTGTCCATAAGAATAAAAATAAGATAAAATGGATATTAAGATTTCTATAGGAAAGTGTGTCATTTCTTTGTTAGAAACTTGTAGTGCTTAGTTAGTTATTGTATTTGAAAGGAATGTTTATGTACAATGAGAAGATCTTGTGATAAAGATGTATTACAAAAAAATTAAGTACAATCCATCATTTTACAACTTTGATGCTTTTAGTCTCTTAGCTTATAATATGAATATATTTTAATGCAGTTCACCGAGTTAGAAGTTAAAATACAACATTACAATGTTCTACAAAATGTTAATCTAAATATTTCAAGAAATTTTTATTATATTCATTACTATATTATGTATATATATAATATATATATATATATGATAAAACAAGTAATTCCAAAATCAATAATGAGTTGTATATTGCTCATGACCTCCCGAATATCGGTAGTGCCACCCCAAGAAGTGCATTTGGAAAGCCCTTCAAGAAGGTTAGAAGCCTTAGAGGCTGATATGAAACTATTGAAGGATGAAGTTAAAAACTTGGCAAAACAGAAAGGAAAGAGGAAGGAGGAGGAGAAGGATGTTGACAGCAGCCAAATTGAGGATATCTACAAGAAACTGCACTCCTTAGACTCCCGTTTAGGGAAGGCCAAAACTCGGCATGATTACAAGATATCCATCTTCAGGGCGATTGAGGAGTTCATTGAGCAACACGTCAAAAGTGTCTCCAACCTAAGCGGAGTTTCGCAACACTTTGGGGTAATGATAAGGAAAGTAAGAAGACCGTGGAGCAGCTGGATTATAATGACGCTGCCCACATGACAACTTTGGGTATGTTCAAATCCTGGAAGAATATCAAAACCATCATTGACAAAGCTACTAAAAAGTAGTTATAGATGCTTCTGTTGTCCTTGTTTGTTTTTTTGCTATTTTTTTGCGGACCCTTTACTACTTTTTTGCAGTAATTTTGTTGTTTTGTTTCATCTTGGTAGCTGTTTTTTGGCTACTTTGAACTTCATTGTCACATTTGGATTCTGATCCTTTTCTCTCTGGTTCTCTTGCTTATTCTGGCTTCTAGGCCTTCTTTTGTAAACAAGGGTATAGTCCCTTTCAAAAAACTATTTGCCAATAATAATATATATATATATATATTATACATATACCGCATATATATGTAATATATTTATGAATATAATTATAAATATATATATATATATATATATATTAATATATATATAACACATAATATACAAACTAAATTAAAAACATAAATTTTTATAAACAAAAAATATATATATATATATAATATGTAAGTTGCGGGAGGGCCGAACCCCTCCACCCACCCGCCATCATTCTTTGGCTCCACACTGTCTACTTGCCACACCCGATCGCCCTCGCTACGCCATCCTACACCCTCCTTTCCTCCCCGCTACTTCCTCCACCTTGCTGCCCCCTCCCCTTCCCACTACACAACACCTCCTTCCATGTTGTTCCCTGCCCCCTCACCAAATCTCCTCCCCGTGCAGCCATCCCCATGGCCCGCGCACCTAACACGCACCGATCTCCACACTCATGCATCAGTCTCCCCTCTCTCCACACTAGATTCTTTCCCCAAACCTATGGCCAAACCCCTCCTCTTGCACGCCACTCTAGTTCACATTAGAACCAAATATTTCTTCTTCCTGGGCTCTCAAGCAAGACTATATATATATATATATATATATATATATGCATATATACATCTCCATATCCATTTGCAGAGGAGTGCTTCAAGTAGGTTGCCTTTCAAAGAATGCATATTTGCATTCAAATAATTGGGGCACCCACCATTAATCTGACCAAGGAATGTGGATGAAAGAAACCTTGCAATTTACTGAGATAATAATGTGTAGGCAATAAGGATTTTATCCTCTTGTTCCATGAGACCAAGCTCCATAGGTCTCCAAACAATCTGCAAGAAGAAACAAAACAAAAATGAGAGAAAATAACATGGAAAAGAAAAGAAAAGAAAGAGATAAGGAAGTTTAGGGCAAAAATTAGATCTAGGGTTGGGATCTATTTGATCCTAGGGCCCACAATTCACCCTACTCACTTTAGGTCATGGGATTTTAAAATGTTATTGAGAGTTAAATTTTATTTAGGGGGGGTGTGTGTGGACAAATAAACTAAAAGGCTAGAAGATATAATTAACTTAAAAGGGGTGTAGTCTCTATTAGGATGTTCTTAGCTAAACCAGATGATTAATTAAATAAATAAATTTGTTCAGACTGGTGGGTGAGCTATTTGGTAAATCAGTTTCGTTAAATTAATTAATTAATATCAGACAATCGTATATGTATTGTTAGGCATTCACTTTTTAAAAAAAAATTACCCTGAATTTTTTGCTTTACTGTCTTGCTTTTCCGGTGTCCTGGGGAAGGTACTATAGATCGGGACTAGATAGATACCCAAAGTACATGATTTAGTGTTTACAATATGATCTTAAAATATGAAACATTTCCTTTCTCCATCAAATAGGAATTTTTGTGGTTGATATAACTCCATCTACTATATGTATATGTGGCTTTGATAACACGCCTAAGCGAATATTGGGAGAAATCACTCTACCCATTCTGTGGGATCTTGCACTCTTAATGTTCTATGTCATGTTATACCTAATAATATCAATCATAATATTTTTTAGGTCATCCTTAGTTCCATAATATACATGCAATCCATTTTACTCATGTCATATCCTACAATTCCCTTGTAAAACCTTCTTCCATGGATAATTCGATAATAGAATTCACACCTCATGTTACTCTTTTTTATATCCTTTTCATACATGATGATGAAGAAACTACTTACATTACACATCATTCTCCTCTTTTGATGGACTATAGTGCTACTAATTTACGTGATGAACTTTATATTGACACCCATTTACCCCTTCATTCTAAAAAATTGTTTGAGTGTAAGTAACAAGAAGATGAATTAACACAGTAATAATGATATTTAGTCTATATTCAATATGAATAGTACATAATATATAGGCCAATTAACTCCTATAATTAAGGAGTTTGGCACAACTATACAACAACCACTTCTCTATTCTATGTGAGTTTGGTTTAACAACCAAATCTCACTAAACACAACAATAATATGAGTTGTTATTGACAACTCATTTACATTTACATAATAATATTTACTATTTACCCATACAACACAAATTTATAATAATGGAGCACTAATAAATTCCTAACATTCATAATGTCATCATGACCATGGATTTCAAATATGTTGCTTGGTTCAAATCTTGAAGCAATTATAATGATCATATGCTTATTAATTCCATTATTACATTAATTTTCGCAAACTCCTCACCACAAGTAGGAACAAAGTGCGATAATTTGATAATGATTCCTAGTGATTTTCCCTCACTCACTCTCCAAACTTCTATGCATTACTCATATACTATGGATACACATCATCTTGTTACATGCATGGGGAAAATCAATTTCCCTCTTTCCATATTTATGTCTATAAGCATAGCGGCTAGTACATACATCCTAAATGTTTTCAAACTTCCCATTTTGTACCTATTGGTTATGATGAGGAGATCAATTTGAGCATCGTGGAGCTCACAAATACTAGTTCATAGAGTGCATGGAGTAGTGCAAGGAGATTGCAGAATCTCATGGATCGTATATTGTGACAAAGCTCATAAAAGAGTTTTGGACATCACAAAAATATTGCAGACATAAATTTTTAGGTAGAGCTCAAGGAGAAGTGCAAGGAGCTTGTAGAATCTTGTGAAGAAGAGTTTGTGGTGGAACACATGAAGCAAAGCTCATGGAGATGGTGCAAAGAGATCATATAAATAAGATGGTAATTTTATCAAGGTTGCTTATTTAAAATCCTAAGAATGGAAACTATCACCCTTGCGAATCCCATTAAGGCATTATTGTCATTTTGTCCAGGATTCAACTTTGTAAATGAAAATACTAAGGATGAGATCTCGAATGATCTTGTAATGACGTAAGCCCATATATCGTTCAATTTTTTGGGATCCAATAAGGTCGTCAAGATTTTAGATCCTATCGATTGACATTATTTTGGAGAGTCATCGACAATATAGAGAGATATCAATCAACACAAAGACAAAAGAGTGAAAACATCATTTTTAGGATCCGAAGATATCCTATTTTATTGATATTATTGCAAGAAAGAAAAATTTAGTAGATTCGTAGTCGATAATATTATTGCATGGAGGCAAGAAAGCCATAGAGTCACGAGAGAGGCCATCATGGCTTCTTATTTTTGACATTATTGTGAAGGATGACAAAGAGGTGTATAGATCATATTACATCAATATCATCATCTCAAATTCCATAGTGTTGTTATAGAGACATTGTACATCCATCCGAGAGAGATGGTACATCATTACTATTGTTCGATCGAGAATTATATTATGGATCCATAAGACATCTTGGAAAATATTTCCTTGGCCAGTCCAAGAGCTAGAAACCAAATCCAAGTTGATCGATGTTGCTGACCATGAGCACTAAATTAATGTAAGAGTTTTATATTTTCTACATTGGTTATATATATTTTTGTCTTTTGAGTGAGCTCGAAGACGTAGTCCATTTTGGGATGAATTTCATTATCATCCTAGTGTTTATTAATGATTTGATTTGTTTTCTTTATGTTGTGTGTTTGTAATTAATTTAACCATTAATAATGTAATTGGGATAAATTTAATGTATCTAAGGAAACATGAAAAAATGAGTTAGTTTTTATGACCCCTATTTTTGGATCAAGTTTGGTATTAGATCTGGTTTAGCCAACAAGTTCTCACTAAAACCTATGTAGAAGAGGAAGAGAACTTAGAATATTTATATTTTTCTTCATTTATCTAGAGGTAGAAATGATATGGAGTAGTGATAGTCATGTTTCTAGATAGGGTACCATGATGGTTCTGTGGAGGGCACATGGAAACACCACTCAATACCCTTGTATGTCCGAGAAAATGTGGAGGTCGAGAGAAATCATTGAGAGAAAAAAGTGGAATAACCATTCAAGTTTTCTTACTACTTATGTGGTAGGAAGGGTAAAGAAATAATCCATCAAGAGGGAATGTTAATGAGGTTCTCCAAATTCAACAGTAATGGAGATGTTGATCATCACTGATGGTGTTCTAATGAGCTGAAGAGTTATTCTAAGGGGAGATGATGTGGCTAGAATAAACATGGAAAGAGGTTTATCATCATCAATGGTGTTCCAGTTATCTAAAGTGTTCTTCCAAGGGGATATGATGTGGCCAGGATCAACAATGAAAGTGTAGCTCAAGTAACTTGCATTTGATTTCTAGCACTATTGTTTTTGTGTATTTATATGGGCATTGTGTAAGACCCCAATTTGGGAAACATTTATAATGGACTATTTATCATAATCCATATATATTACATTAAATGGTAAGACCCCAAGAGGGAAAATTGTACAAGTGTCTTGACCTATTATAACACAAGCGTATAATACAATATTGTGTTTCTATTTTTCCTTGTGTTGTGAGTGTGTAGGGAGAAGACAAAACAACTCCGAGATATGAGATCCTACTGATTCTATATTGGGACCAATTTCCTCCTTTCCTCATTGATTAAGGATATTTTGATAGATGGGTGACATGTACCTTTTTCAATGCTTATGTTGATTTTTTTCTTGAGTTATTAGATGTGTTTCAAGAATATTTTGTGTTCGATGAAAGAGAGAAATAGATAGAAATGAGGATGGTGTACCTTCATTTATTTATAAATAATTTTTATGGACCAAAATCATCTTAGTGGGGATGAGTGATATGGAGGTAAACTCATGCTTCAGATGTTCCTAAAACCTCTCAGGACATATATCTTATGGAAGATATTAGAGTCATCTTTCCAACGTATTTTGAGCACGCGTCGGAATGGAAACTATATGCGGAATATATCATTTACATAGGATTAGGTGTTAGCATGCAAACATGAACCAGTAAAAATCAAAAGGGCACATTTCAAAATCACCAATTGGACTAATGGAAGTTGACAAGTGACATTGTGCAAATATTGGTGAATAGAAATTGGGTTGTCAATTTTGGGCCTCCCATCTATATGATCATAAAAAGACTATAGAGTCCACTCTTTTTTTGGAGGGGGAACTGACCGCAATAGTATATTATTATTTCCACATTATCACCATATTTCCAAGTAGCTCATCAAATCAATGTTTAGCTAGGTGATCTCATGATCCAACCGGGAAATCGAGTTATAAATCAAGATAGGATCAATCTCATTTCCAAGTTGAATTTGAGTTATGAATCACGCTCAATATTCCAAGGGTGCGTTATGAACCAAGTTGAGGTCAATCTCAAAGCCAAACCAAGGAGGGGTCACCACCAATGCCAACATCGCACTTCCGACCAACTCAACAAACATCCACTAATTACCAAATCACCCACCAATCATGTTATGGTCAAGTCATATGCAAACAAGTCCATTCACGGTGGGATCACCTATATGGTAAAGTGGTCTATCACTATATATGGTGGGGAAATTTAAGCCTTAAAAGGATTGTTATCCAAAATTCACCCCAAGGTAATTTTGATAACACGCATCAAATTCTTTAGTCCCAAGCAATTATATTGATTCAGGGTAAAAGGTCATGTTTCTAGGGTCCCCTCATATTTTTCTAACTCCCCTGTCCAAGTAGAAGAGAGCAAGTTCTGAGAAAATGTAAAAAATTGCATAAAAAACAAGCTCGGGCCAGGAAAAATCACGAAAAATGGCTAAGTCCTAGTCCTCGCAATAGCCAGAGACAGTTGGGACAAAAGGGCGCGAACCGGCCGAAAGGCCGCCAGGTGGTCTGCGCAGCATTTGGGACATTTGGAACAAAGGGACGCGCGGGACGCGAAATCCGAACTGGCCGAAAAGTTGAAAAAATTGACTAACTGTTGAAACAGGCAGTCTGGGACATCTGGGCAAAAGTACGCGAACCGGCCGGATCGGCCGAAATGAGTCAAGGCAGCCCGGAACAGTTGGGCCGAAGGTACACAAAGTATGCGAACTGGCTGGATCAGCCGAAATGAGAACTTTCAGTCCGGGACGCGCGGGACAAAAGTACACGAACCGGCCGAATCGGGAAAATTTGTCCCAGACGGTCCGAAAGCAAATGGGACATCTGGGCCGCGAGTACGCGAACCAGCCGGTTCGGCTGAAATGGGAAATTTCAGCACTGTGCCATTTGGGACAAAGGGATGCATGGGACGCGAAAAGCCAAAGCGGCCGAAGGAGAAGAAGAAAAGTCAACGTTTGGTCCGGAAACTTCAAACGGCCATAACTTTTGACTCTGAGCTCCGATTTTCACAAAATTGGACTCTGAGCTCTTATTTTTGATGAGGGTAGATATATTTAAATAAAATAAACATATTCGGCTCCAATCAGTCAATGCTCATTCCCGTCAAATGACAGAAAACGCCTGCCAGACCCAAAATAGCTGCCCGCACTCAGAAGGCCATAACTTTTGCATTTCTCAACGAAATCACACAAAATTGGTACCGTTGGAATCATGGTTCTGAGTCCGATGCACAAAAATCAAGAAATTCTAGATTTGATCAGAAATTGATTGAGATTTTTAAGAAAACGTGGCCGGGTTCAGAACAGTGTTTTATTTGGTAGCTGGGAGTGCAATTAAGAGGCATGGTCATCATTCTTTCTCTGCTGCAGCACATGGGACAGTATGGGGAGCCTTTTGCAAGTAATGTATGACCATTTCACTCAATTTAATGCCTCTTACAGGTGGTTGAAGGACAGATTTTGGGATTTCCATTTTCCCTTCTCTTCTCCTTCTCATTTTTTCTATAAATTGGAGTGTTGGGCTCATTGTAAAGAAGAGAGTTTTTGGGTAGCAAAGCTCTGCCAAAATTGCTTTGTGAAGCCAGTGTGTTGTAGGCCCTTGTAGTGGACTCCTTGCATGGTGATCCAGGCCCTTATCTTGTAATAGATTGAACTGTGCATACCAGGAAGCAATAAAATACAAAGTTTGTGGATGTATCTTCCCCTGCTGTGTTTTCTTGCATTCTTCTTGCCCCTTTTATCTTTCTACAAGAATATTGTGTCTATTATTATGTTCTTGCAGGAATTCATTATCATTGTGTGTGCTTGGAATATTGTTGTGAATGCATTTTGCTAGATTATGGAGAACTATCATCACCTCTTCTAGTGTGCACTTTGCCTCTGTATTTCACACATTTGGAGACTACTCTCACATCCTCCTTTTCTGGTGTATCACCGCTTTAGTGTAGGCTTTCATTTTATGCATTCTCTTTCCCTGGTCCCTTGGAAATTTAGATTAGAACAGTTAGCTTATCCTGCATTAGAGTAGATTGTGGCAGGTAGTTTAGGAGCAAGAACCAGCTTTCTCTGGAGGTCTATCTCAAGTAGCAAGTCCCAAAACTTGGAGATAGTACCCATGTTATCCAATCACACTGTGAGTTCAAGTATATGCAGGGGCACTTTGTGATTCGGTGATAACAAGGATAAAACATACTTTTTGTTTCCACGTATGTGGGACTTTTGAACTATGGAAAACAACTATAAATGGAGACAAATAAACAAACTTATAAAATTATTGTATCCTTCCAAAGAAAACCTCGAGTAGGTTGTGAGAGCTTAGAAGTTGTGTAACCTTGTGAAATTGTGGGTGCTCTTGAATGACCTCCAGATGTGGATGTAATTGCTATGAACATAGAGATTTATCTTGTATTATTTCTTCCAAAATAGCAAAAGTCAGAAAATTTAGCAAAGTAATAGTATTGTGAATCCAAGAGGATTTACAAGAGAGTAGGCATGCATTATATAGAGGCAAAAGTGGTTATAAGTTGGTTAAACATGGTTGAACGTGCATGATAAAAATAACATTTGAGGAGGTTGTAGTAGTATCGGGACATTTAGGTGAAGTAATGGAATTTATTAGCGAAATTACATCGAAAATGAGGTTATACGTGTAAACGAATTTCCCCAAATTTGAGGATTCTAGAAGTGTAGTTGACTAAGTTAAGGATGTGGAGTCCAAGTGGAGTCTAAGTGGATTTTGACTTAGAATCGAGTGGCGGTTGAGTAGGATGTGTACACTAATTAATTAATTAATTAATCATTTAATTAATAAATGATAATTAAACTAGAAAAAGGGGTGTTAGGGATTAATTTAATTAATCCAAAGGGTGCAATGTGTATGATTTAATCGATTTAATCAATTAATCACAAATGGGTGAATAACAAGATGTACAGGATAATATTGGGAACAAGTGAGTGATTTTGGGGTGTCTAAATTTTCCCTCTTTAAAGTGTTATTGCAAAGTAATAGTGTTTTAAATATAGTATACGCATGTAGAGAAACAACTGGAAATATGTGAAGCATTAGGATGCCCCAACAAGTAGGATAGTAAAGGAATGTCCCCTCAAGTGGATGGATGATGCAAAAAAGTGATGGATGGTCATTTGATAGGAATAATATAAGGGATTGGAACAAGGATAGGAAAGGAGTGTGCTCATAGCATGATCATCATTTGGAGAATAATTTTAAAGAAACCTTATTTTTAATATTGCACAATAGATTTTTCACCATGATTATGAAGGAATCAAGATGGTTAACCCAGATGTACATAAACAAACACACAAAGCCAAGAAAAGATAAAAAGGAAAATAAAACTAATATACAAAGTAGGTGTAAACATCAAGGTTATAAATAAACCAATATGTAATCACACTACTTATAAGTGGTCCAAAGAGTACAAATCAATAATGCAACACAAAATCAAAAAACAAGACAATCGGCAATGCCCCTAATGATTGCCACAATGATGATTAAGTAGATAAAAATGGTCCTAAGTTGGAATAGGATCAAACCGGAAGATTGGAGTTAAAGAGTCTCCTTATAAAAAAAAATTGGATCCTTTGTGCAAATGATCAAATTTGAAATTTCCCAAGTGAAGTTATATCGTGAAGGAAAAAAATTTGTGACTTTCCCAAGCGAGTTAGCATATCATGCAAAGGGAAGAAAGTGATAGTTGTAAGATTGGAACGATCACTAGGGTAATAAATAAAGGTATGAAGTTTATCAAGATTATGTGTAGATGTTGAAAAATTCACTTACATGGTTTTCAATTGTAGGATTTCTATGATAAGTGAATGTCCTGTTTTAAAAATTATAATTAATTTTGAATTTTTGGATTTTGCAAGTTTTGAATTTTTTTGAAATACAAATACAAACAAACATGAACACACATCAAAAAAGGAAAACATTAAATGGCTTAAATAAACCATGAGGAAAAAAACATGTTCAAGTGACAAGAAAACACGAAACAAGCATTGTAAAAAAAACCAATATGAACAGGAAGGAATCACACCAAAGTTATATTTCAACTAAGATGTAAGTAAATTTCCTGCAATTGGTCTACAACAAAAGTAAACAAAGTAAAACAAATAAAAAACTGAAAGAAGTAAAAGCATCATCACAATGTTGACAAACTACAATAGTACAACACAATGCACAAAAATGAAGTCTAATGATACTCTAAATGTGTGACCACAAGAGGATTGGATCAGGCCGAAGAGTGGAGTGATACTTAGATACTCCAAAATATATTCTTATCAGATCCCATTGAATTTTGATCTATAATTGGATTAAAATGTAAAATCCAAGTTCGCCCAATTACATTTATATTATGAAACAAAATGAGTGCCTTGAGCATAGATATACACCATGCAAAAAAAATGAGTATGCTATGAAACGATCATGAGGAGCACCATCAAATGGAATTTTTTTAACTTTGTTATCTAGTTTCCGATAGTTTGTCAAACATTGTTTGAATGTTTTGATTATGACATTTTTATATTGTTTTTAGAATTTTGAACAATTTTATATTGTTTTTGTAATTTTGTGAGACATTTTTTGAATGTTGTTGATATTTTACAACTCAATAAAAAGGGTGCACTACTTGAAATCGGTGAAAATAATTAGAAGCATTCCATTCCATTGGCAGAAATGTAGATGATAAAATGATAGGGTGTTTCACTCTGCTCTTGACTCACACAACTAGGAGGATGTGAAGGTTCATTATTGAGAGCCAAGAAGGACATGAACACGAGGTGAATAGTGATATAAAACTTGAAGATAATGGATAAAAATACACAAGGTGTAACAATAATCCACATGACAACAATGTAACTCATCTCTAGTAAGTATTATCTACCCAATTCCAAAATGATTCCACTTTATAGGTTTTGACTCGACTTAGATCTATAGATGGCATTTGTTGAAAAAACCAGCTGAAATAATTATTGTCTCTTGTTAACATGAGAAGCTATTTTACTTCTTAGGATGCTTTGACTAAGAACTTTGATTAAGATTTCATAAAGGCTTTATTGGTTAAATATTTTTATGGATTACCCCTTACATGTTGCCCCATGTGATCAATAAAGGCAACGTCTCAACATTGGAGACAAAATGTAGGTGAGTAAGGCATTTCTTCGTTCCTAGTCTCATACTTGGTAAGAATTATGGGCTTATCACCGAAGATTGTGAAGGATGAAAGGTGTAATGATTTTAGAAGTTTTTATGCATTTTTATATTGATTGAATTTTCTTTGTATGTTGATAGTGTGCTTTTTGGGAAGGAACATTCTACCCCCAAGTCTCGGCTTCATGCGACTAGTAAGACACAAGGGTTTAACACCATAGATTAAGATGGGTGGTCAAAAAGGACCAGATAAATAAGTTTAGTGCTTTTATTAAAGAGAGAGATTATTTGAAAGGAGGAGTTGCCATTAGTAAGCTTTGAGAAAAATCATAGGTAGAAAGATCTAAAATGGTAGAAACCATACAAATATGAGACACACAATGCTTAAGAGGAACATGGCTAAATTTTTGTAATAATTAAAGAAGGCGGATATATGATAGTGGTATGATTAAGATATCTTCCAATAGATGGAATTCTTAACACTATTTGTACACACTTTATCATTTCCAATTTGCAAATAGTGATTTAATACAAACTTTAATTCTCTTTTTTATGTTTTTTTAAGTTTTTTGAGGATTTGGTAGATGAGGATTTGAAATGGAATTATTAAGAAAAAGGTTCATGTTTACTAAAGTTGAAGAGCCCTGAAATACGAGACTTGTGTGAACAAAATCTAAGTCAAGCGGGGGAATCCAAATATTTGATAGGTCCTAAAATACAAGGCTTGGGTAGACAAGGTCCAAGTCAAGGGACAAAATCTGAAGATTTGATAAATCCTGCAATACGGGACTTGGGCAGACATGAGCCAATTCAAAGGATGAAATCCAAATATTTTATAAGTCATGCAATATGAGAAGGGATGGGATCCAAGTCAAAGGAGTGAATCAAACGATTTGACGGGTGATTAGATAAGTCTTTGATGAGAATGAAATACCTATGCGATGTTAGAAGAATGTTGTCGATGTGGAGAATATATTGAGATTCATATTCAATTGTTAGTAGAAGAGTGTAAAGAGATAAGGATTTATCTTTTTTAATTAATATTTACCTTGTTATTTAATAAAATTAATATTTATTAAATTTTAGGGTTTTTAATTAATAAATATTAATTTAATACTCATAAAAGTTGCTCGACAAACTTGGAAGAATTTTTTTCTTTTAATTTCCATAATCGCTATGAGCAATTGTCGAGGGCAATTATTTTTCCACTTCCAATTGTTGTGGACAATTTCAATTTTTCTTCTATCATCCAGAAATTGGGAAGGAGATGATTATAAGAATTTGCAGAAGTAGAGAGAAATTGGGAAGAAGGAGAAACAAGAAAATATTGCAGAGACATCCAGAGCCAGAAGAAGGAAAAAGCTCATTTCTAGGCACTCCTCGACTTTCACATGGAAACCTAGCATGGGCATTAGCTAGAGCCAGAAACCTTGAGAGTTCAGGGTAGTTGTCTCCATTTCGAGATCACAAGATTACAAGAAGCCATCCTTCTCCATTGCTTCCGCATCCTCCATGCTTGTACAGAAGAGTGCCTAATCCGTATGGCACACATAAATTCCACTCGAGTTTAAATATTTAAAAAAGAGACTCATGTTTTAGAGGTTTTATTCTCTACAAATGTATATTTTTATTTAAGCTATTTATTTTGTTGTATTGTGCAGATTGATCATTTCTAAATACTGCAAAAAAAACCATCCAACGCCACGAATGAAGAAAAAAATTTTCCCATACACTAAGCAAAAAGATGAGATCCCATGGATGAAAGAGATGTCTAGAGAGATCAAAAAAAGCCACAAAAGTCATTTTGATCCAGTTGTCAACAAGAAAAAGGAAGATTTCCACGCATTTGCTTTGGAAAAAAGACCCATGATGGCCAAGGAGGATCACGCCACATGCATCAGGAGGAGAAAAAGGCACAAACAAAAACAAACAATTTCCAATTACAATGTGTTGGTTTTAGCAAGTTCAATCCCACGCATGTAGGAAAGACAAAACATCACCGTTTCAGCGCAATAAGAAGAGGAAACCATGCATGAATAAAACAAAAGATTCAAACTTTTGCCAAAATACATTTCACACATTTAAAAAAGGTAAATTTCAATGAAGGAGAAAGGAAACAAAAGGTAATATTTTTTTCAAAAAAAAATCCAAAGAAAATTTAAGTCCTTGTCAAAGAAAGATCCAAAGTTCCAAAAAAATAAGAAGGAAGTTTTAAGACAAAAGTTCACATCCAAAAAGAAATAAAAAATCAACACAATTCAACAGCTAAACAAGAAAGGGATTAAAAAAAAAAGTGTGCCACATTCAATGCCAAAGAAGAAAGCAAGAGATTTTTCACACATCAAGCAAGTAGAAGGGAAAAAGTTTTCTCATAAGGAAATTATATCCATAACAATGCAAAGGAGCTGCCACGCACGAGAGGTGAAAAAGTGAAGAAATTTCACAAGAATTTAAGAAGTAAAAGAAATAATTATTCACAAAAAGAAAAATGATTTATCATCACACATTTCACCAGGAAAACCAATATGCAAAAAAAGCAATTAATGCATTTAATCATATATAATCGCGCATCAAATTTAAAAAAAATAATAATTACGCATTCAAAGTATTGAAAAGAAAATATGGTTTACAATTATTGAAGCAATCAAAAGCTCTGACTGAATCGAGAAAGTGAAGAAGTGAAGAGAACCAAGTGAATTGTTTCAAAAATTTCAAACAAGATATATATCATCACATTTCAAAAAACACCTCATTTGATATTTTTAATGAAAAAACATAGATTAATTAAAGATTTTTTTGCGGGTTTAACTTGTGAAGTAATCAACTTTGAGCTTGATATCTCAAAGCCTGAGTGATTGTTGAGAAAAGGTTTAGTTTCGTTGAATTATCCCCATGTTCATGTACTTTTTCTAAATTTTAAATTTACAACACTTCATTTGATATTTTCATGAACCCAAAAAACACAATTTGTTTTTTTTTCCACGCTTTGCATAATTTCAACTTGTCAGAAGGCCTACTTTGAGAATCCATATTTTGGCCCAGATGATCGTCAAGAAAAAAGGTTTAGTTCGTTGAATTCTCCCCAACTTCATGTACTCCTTTTCCAAAATTTCAAATTCGCATCACCTCATTTGATATTTTCCATGGAGTCAAATAAAATGTAGATTTTGCTTGATTTCACTTGCATGTGCGTTTGCATTTTCATCCTATCAAGGAGAGTGACTTTGAGGGTTGATATTTTGAACTTGGATGATCATTAGAGAAAATGATTGGTTTTTGAATTCTCCCCACATTCATATAGTTCTCCTTTCCAAGATTTTGTAGATTCCCATGGTGACATTTGGTATTTTTCCCAGGCTAAAACCAAACAGGATTTTCGCAGTTTTACACTTGTATTTTCCTAGCATTTTCATAAGAGTCAACTTTGACCTTTAATATTTGATTAAAGAATTTGATTTGGGAAAAAACCCTTTGACACGTAAACTTTTGGTACCTTAATATAACTCCCTCATCAAAGTGAGAGTTTCTTAGTATCAACAAACAAGATTTTTTTTTTTCCCAGGTGAGGCAATTTTTGAGCGATTTTTCATTTGAAGTCAAGAAGTATAGCTAGAAAATCAAGCTTTATGACTTTCATTATGTCACAATCATGTCATCTTCAAACAAAATCAAAAAATGTTTTATGGTATGAGTTTATGGGAGAAATTTCTACATCATCTTGACACTCCATTAAGTATGAGATGATTCATTGGGACACGTCAAAAGCCGGTTCTGCGATCATATCAATCGAAGGTGAATCCGGTGTTTGTTCGAAGTGGTCTGGATCATCAAGTAAGGCCACATCATTCAAGTGTGTCCTGTTCTCTCATTAATCGTGGCGTGATACTTCATTGACCAATCTTAAAGTTGGAGCATTCTCAAATTGGATGATCATGAGCGAGATCAGAATGGCAACACTTCGGGATGGTGACAAAGAAAAAGACATAACTCAGGAAGTGAATCAATCTCGACTCTTGGAAGATCTTCTCAATGGAAAAAGATCAGGAGTTGGATTCTGATAAGCCAAGGTGGCGTAACGACTACGGTCTCGCGACAAATGAATAATTCACCATGGAAAGGTATTCAGAGCATGTGGAGAATTGTGTGTAATTGTGAATGTGAATGTGAATAAAGACAAAATTGCTCACACCAGGATGTTGCTCAAATGGAGAGGTGGATGAATTGCTCAAGTTTCAAGCTCGACTCTCTTGTCATCTGGAGGATTGTGGAGCATGGTCAATGAGTTCATTCCGTATGACCGGGATAGGTGGACTCTTGGCCCAATGGATAAGGCACTGATCCTAGGTGTCTTGATCTAGGTGGTGCATTGTTGACTAGGATGTCTATGTGTGTGTCCAAGTCATTTAAGTGGGGTCCACATGTACCCATTTCTTTTTTTATTTATAAAGTGATGTTATTGTTTAACTCACTTTTGGAAAATTTTGATAACTTAAGTGGTTTCTATTTTTAGTTACTTTTTAAAGTTGGTTGAAAAATTCAAAGTCACTTAAGATGCCCTATTTAATGTTCATGTAAACCCTAACTACTTTGTAACCAACTTTTGGGTTATAAAAGGAAGTTAGGGCTCATTTGTAAGGGTGAATTTGAGAGAGGAGAAGAAAATACTTTTGTGTGCAAGCTTTATTTCAAAGAAAGAAACTTTGTGTTCTTTTGAGAAGACATTTTGGAGTTAATGAAATATGAACTTTGTGTCCCATTCATTGTCTCTTATAGCATTTGATGTTCTTATGTTCATTAGATGTTAGTGTTTGAATCTTGCATGCAAATATTATCTTGGATCTTATTGTCAACACTACTAATATGTTGTTCTAGTTCACAGTGATCAAGCTCTGATTATCTACTTGCTCACGTGTGTTCCCTTTTACTCATTCTTGTTTAGCTTGATGCAAACTCTGTTTTATTTGTGTTAGTTATTTATTGTTCTTCTCCATGCAATATTAGGCTCTGCTTTTACCTAACTATTGCATGTTCCTTCCATCCATTCCTTTCCATTCTTTCCTTCATTCCATTCCATCTCCCTCATTCACTTTTCTTTCCATTGATGTTCCAAAAACACCCCCACATACAATTTTGAATGTATAGATGTAAATATAGTTTTGGTTTTCAATAAAGGAAACCTCACCTTCATTGAGGAGGGACTTCATTCCCACATTATTGCATGTCATTTGCATGCGTGAAAATCCATATGCTAACATTTTTGGTGACTCTATTGGGGATTCTAGAATCGTTAACCAAGTGCTTGGTTAAATCTTTATGACTATCCCCTCTGCACAAGCTCAGTTCTTCAACCAAATCTTGTGCCCAATGAATATTTTCAAGGAGACATTGTTTCCAACCTTCGGATAGTAGCTTGGGAAAACCATGAAATCTTGCAGCAATTTGTGGGTTGTTGATAGAGCCATTGACAAAGAGAAATCTACATTGAAGACCTTAGAAGAAGAGCACCCACACTTGTGGCCAGAAGACCTCTGGACATGTGTTGATTGTTGTTCACCGACGTGGCCCTCTTCCACCAAGGAAATAATCTGTATGACTATTATAGGTAACTCACCTATCTTGCAACCAAATCTTCTTTTTTATAGATACTCAAGAAGACATATCATCATATTTGAGGCAAGCTATTTGGGAAAAGTGCATGAAACTATCATTTTCATCTCACCACATCAGTACTAGATAATGAAGAAGATCAAGCTGCGAGAGTTGTTAGAGTCATTCAGGTGCACAAAGAGATCAAGAAAGAGAGAAAGAGAAAAGGAAAGAGAGCTGATCAGAACATGCCAGTGATCCTTTCATAGTAAAGATTTCAAACTGGCAGGAAAGAGGTTTACATGAGGAGAAAAAGCTAAAGGTCAATCAGATCCCATTTTTGACTTTCAAGGAAAGTTTGGTTTCAAGTTATCTCCTCCAAGGAGGAACACGCCCCATAGATCTGTAAGCCTTGCATCAAGTCTTGAAAGAGAAAGCAAGGAAGGAATCACTACAAGTCAAGCACTTGTTCTTGCTCACATTGTTTTTGCCTTTCGCATACCACCTTTCCCAAGATGGCAGTTAATGTACCATGGGAAATGCCATAGGCCCATAGGCCCATTGGCCTTACCAGCTCGACATGACCTCCCACGAGGATGAGGAAGATTCTTCCCAAGTTTGATGGAGATGGGAAGACATCACTGATGACCACATTTCCACTTTCTTTGTTGCATGTGTAGTTTTTTCAGTGGAATATGAAGATGTTGTTATTCACCTCTTCGTTGAAACATTGCATGACATTTCACAGATTGGTTTCATCATCTCCCAAATGGATGCATTACAAACTGGAATGATATGAAAACTAAGTTTGAAGACCGATTCAAAATGGAAGAAGATGAACATGCCCTTCTTGCCCAACTATCTCAGGTGAAGAAAGAGCCAATAGAACCCATGAGGAATTTTGTGGCTAAGTTCAACAAAATGGTGAACAAAGTTCCCTTCTTGGGAATTCACCTGAACCCTGATGGAAAAAATGTTTCTTTATTAATGCACAACAACCTAGAAGTGTGCTATCATTGAGAAGAGCTAGAGTGGCTACTTTGGAACTTGCTCAATCCTTGGCCATAGAAATTGAGGATGACTTAATCATGGTGGGAAAATTCAAGAAAACTTCCCTCAAGGGAAAGAGTCAAGAAACCCCCAATGCTTAGAGACTATACTCACTAAGTTGGCTAATGATGTGCTAGCTTTGAAAAAGCAAGTTTCTCAAAGTAGTAAACCTGCTCCTTACAAAGACATCCCAAGAAAAGGCTACATTCCCAACAAATCCAGAATTGTAGGTGCTCCGACGAGGCTTGCTATTATTGAAGAAGCTCCCACAACTAACTCAAAGTGTGATGTCATTGAAGAAAGTGATGATGAAGTTGAGGTCGTTGAGGTTGATGAAGAAGAGCCAAGACTCTGGGACATCTGAACTGAAGTTGAAGATCCTGAAGGAGAAAGTAATAATCATTTCTTTGAGTACCATTTAGAAGAAGAAGATGAATATGAAGAAATTATAGAAGATATGAATAGTCAATCCTTCATTGTCTTCACATGCTCTCAGAAAAAGGAGCAAAGTACCACTAAGGTGGAAGATAAAAAGAGCTCCAAGGAAGTTCCTAAAGAATCTAAGACTAAGGAAACTTCCAAAGAATCCAAGACAACTGAGATTCCTAAAGAGTCCAAGGTGATTGAGGTTTCCAAGGTCAAAACTATCTTAAAGAAAGGAGGGCCTTTGTCAAGTCAATCAGTTGATAAATCAGCTACGAAGAAAGTTTCTTCTTCCACATCAGTATCAACCAAGCCCAAAGCAAAGGTCAAAAGTGTGCCATCATCAAGTTTGAAAGAACTAGTATCGAGACATCAAGTATGGTCATTTTCCCAAATTTGATATTATTGATCATATCAATAAAAAAAAATTTCCATGTCACAGGAAGAGTACTTGAAGTCCAATAAGGATCAACTCGAGAAATTGGTCCAGTTTATCAAAGGTGACTCTATTGTTCATTCCTCTAAAGGAATTTGAAAACTCCCAAAGATGGGAAGACTCAAAATATTGTGCAGCACACTACACCTTGAATGAAAATATTGAACCTTTCTTTGTGTCCTTTTTGATCAACGGATGCAAATTAAGTAATTGCATTATAGATTTTAGAGCCTCGGATAATGTGATGCTGCAAAAGTAGCACATGCTCTTGGGTTGACTTATATGAGAACATTCGGATCTTGTTACTCCATGGAGACAAGACAAGTTCCTCTGATTGGGAAGATTAAAGATGCTCAAATGGTTTTAGCTCAATTTCCTCAAAAGTGAGTCAAGGTAACCATTCTAGTTTTTCGACATTCCTGCTTCATATGGTATGTTGTTGAGAAGGAAATTTTGTAGAGATCTGGGTGGTGAGATTCAAATGGATTGGTCTCATGTTATGATCCCTATTAGTGGAGAAATGAAGAAGCTAATGCCAGAAACTCAGGAAAAGTTCACCGTAATGAAAACCGATGATCCCCATGCACAAGTCCTATTTCAAAACTCAAGTATGGGTAATTATATGATGACTACAGAGGTTCATGCACCTGAGGTCACTTGCCAAGATCCCAATGAGATCTGGACTCTTGAGTTTGATGGAAGTTGTTGCTCAACAAGTTTCGGTGTAGGAGTGGTGCTTATATCTCCAAATGGTAAAATATTTCCTTTTTCTTACAAACTCAATTTTCAAATACTAACAACACTAGAATATGAGGCATTAATCCTTGGCCTCCAAGTTGTAGAAGAAGAAAGGGATAAAAAATTTGAAAGTTTTGGAGATGCAAGAGTTGATCGTGAAACAAGTTAAAAATCAGTTTCAAGTAAAGAATGATCGTTTGAGACACTACAGAAATAAAGTGTGGGATGCGATAGAAACCTTGATGCTTTTTCCATAAAATCCATCCCTCGTGAAAAGAATGAAAAAGTAGATTCTCTCTAGCGAGTCTAACTTCATTGATGATCCCTCATTCAGAGTTTGATCAAGACAAATACACCATTGAAATGGTTTTTAGGCCAAGTGTTCTGACAATGCAGAAAAATTGGCAAGTATTCAATGATGATCAACAAATTATTGCCTTCTTGGAAAAGAGAGATAATTTTGAATAGTTTGTACTTTGAAGGAAGTGATTTACATTTCATGAATCGATGACCTCACCCATTCAAGAAGGAGTTGAGAATGAGGATCCTGGTGATGGCATCATTCAACTCAAAGGAAATAAAATTCCAAAAGGATTGGTTTCACTTGAAGAAATTTTTGATAAACATGACAGGTTTATCAAAGAGAAAAGAGGAAGGACCTGCAAATTTCTACTTGACTATGAGCAAGTTAACATTGGTACCAAGGACAAACCTCACCTAGTCAACATTGGTAAGTGTTGCTCACTGAGGAGTGCAAGAAATTTGTAAGCCTCCTTACCAAATATTCAAATGTCTTGGCTTACTCATATGAAGACTTGAAGTCTTTCCAACCTAGGGAAATGGAGCATGCCATACCCTTGAAACCTAGTGCAACTCCATTTAGGAAAAAGCAAAGACAATATAATCCCAAGATAGCAGGGACAATATTCCATGAGGTTCAAAAGATGTTAGATGCATGAATAGTTTTCCTATTCGACATTCAACTTGGATAGCTAATATTGTCCTAGTTCGCAAGAAAAATGGAGAAATTAGGATTTGTGTGGATTTTCACAATCTTAATCAAGCTTCCTTGAAGGATAACTATCCACTTTCCGGTCATGGACCATATTTTAGGTAAGTAACTGGATCGGAAATGCTATCCATGCTAGATGGTTTCTCTGGTTATAATCAGATTGAAGTGGCTAGAGAAGACCAACATAAAACATGCATTCACCACCCCTGGGGTACGTTCACATATAGAAGAATGCCTTTTGGTTTGATCAATGGTGTAACTTTTCAAAGGGCTATGGATATGGCATTCACAGATTATAAAGACAAGATCATCATGTGATATACCTAGATGACTTGATGGTGTTCTCAAAGAAGCGAGAAGATCACCTAAGAGATTTGGAGAAAATATTGCAAAGGTGTAGACTTCATAAGATCTCCTTGAATCCAAAGAAGTCTATGTTCGGAGTTATGGAAGGGAAACTCCTAGGTCATATTGTTTCTAAAGAAGGAACTAAGATCGATCTTGAGTGTTCAAGCTATCAAGAATCTTTCCTTACCCATAAGTAAGCCTAGAGTCCACTCATTCTTTGGGAAGGTGAATTTTTGAGAAGGTTTGTGCCAGATTTTTCCGAGCTAACCAAAGAAATTTTGATATGATGAAAGGAAAAGAATCCTTCAAATGGTCGAAGGAAGGTAGAGAAGCATTTGAACAAATCAAGGTGTTATTGCAAAAAGCTCCTACATTGGTGTGTCCCGATTTTAAAAAGGATTTCATAATCTATTGTTATGCTTCCCCACACATGATCTCTGCCATCTGACCAACACAATCAAGAGGGAATGAATCTCCTATTGCATTCATGAGTTTGGATTCAAGAAACATGAACTCAATTACACTCCCCTTGAGAGGCATGCATACACGGTGGTTAGAGCCTTGAAACATTTCAGGTACTATGTATTGAATTCTCACACCAAAGTCTTAGTTCGGACACCGTAGTTAAATCAATGTTGACACAACAGAACCAAGATCTAAAAGAGGTAATTGGGTCTCCAAGATCCAAGAATATGACTTGGACATCAAGCCTACCAAGTTAGTTTGAGGAAGAGGACTTGCCAACTCATCACGAGAGAATGAGCCATGAGATGACTCTGAAGAAGAACTAGTTGAAGAAAGTTTACCCTTTAGTAGTTTTCATCAGTACCACAGATGAATGGTATTTGATATAGCCTACTTTCTCACATATGGTGAATGTCTGAGAATATGACAAGCTAAGGAAAAGAGAGCTATCAAATTAAGAGTTTCAGTATGTTATTTGGGACAACACTTTGTTCAAGAAAGGAATTGATGGCATGTTCCTCAGATGTGTTGATAAAGAACAACAACCTAGGTTGTTTGAAGCCTTTCACAATCATGCTTGCGGTGGTCATTTCTCTGGACTAGTGACAACTCATAAAATTTTGTGAGCACATTATTATTGGCCCACTATGTTTTTACGATGCTCAAAAATGGGTAGCCAAATGTGAAGCTTGTCAACAATTTGTTGGAAGACCTAAATTGGTAGCTTTTCCTTTAAAGCCAGTTGTCATTGAAGAACCCTTTCAACAATGGGGTTTAGATTTCATCGGGGTCTTGAATCCAAATTCTAGTGTTGGTCATACTCATGTGCTCACTACAACTTGACTACTTTACAAAGTGGGTAGAAGCTATTCGGTGAAACAAACATCTACTATGGTAATATGTGACTTCATCAAAGAGAATATATTGATTCGTTATGGAATTCCACAAAAGATCGTGATGGAACAATGCCACCAATTTTTCTTCTACAGAGATGATAGGTTTTTGTTATGGGTATGGGATATCTTTATCTCATTCATCAGATTACTACCCTCAGGGAAATGGTCAAGCAAAATCCAAGTAACAAAAACATCATTACTATCGTGTGTAAGTTAGTAGAAGAAAATCAAAGAACTTGGCACAAAAATTTATATGATGCATTGTGGGCTGACCGCATAACTCCCAAAAGAGCAATTGGAATGTCTCCATTCCAACTCTTATATGGAACCGATGCTCAAATTCCCATCACTTTGGAGTTACCAACATTATGATTGGCTCAAGAAGTTGATGATGAATGCTTCGCCAATGCATTGGATAAAAGGATCATGTTCCTAAGAAAGCTTGAAGAACAAGAGAAGTCAAGTGGCGAACAAGATCGAGGAACACCAATCAAAAGTAAAGAAATTGTTTGACAAGAAAACTAAGGAGAGACAATTTCAAATCAATGACTTAGTTCTTCTTTGGGACAAAAGACGTGAACCAAAAGAAAGCACGGGAAGTTTGATTCATTGTGGCTAGGCCCTTTCAAAATCAGGCATTTATATGGAGATAACACCTATTACTTGGCATATCTGATGGAACTCATTTTCCTTTGCCCTATAATGGCCAATATCTCAAGCACTATCAAAATTGAAAATGGGTTGTCCCCCATATGTACATAGGTAATTAGGATTTTGGTTTGTTTCTTTTCCTTTTTTTTGGTTTCCTCTCTTTTTTTCATCCATTTTTTGCATCATTGTCATTTTTGGGATCATGTTCATTAAAATTTTTGGTCTGGGTCGTTGTTATTACGTCCGTGAAGTCCTTGTCCCCAATTAGAGCCAGTTGTTATCAGCTAATTTTGACTTCGCAAAATCAATAAATAAAATTTTGAAAATTTAATTTTTTTCAAAAGTGTTCTTTCACGTGATTTTATCATCCCTCATCATGATCGTCTTATTCTCATGGTCATTTTGGTTTTCGTTTCATCCATTTTTGAATAAGAACTCCCATATATGTCATGCAAAATTTGTTTTAATTAATTAATTAATATTTACCTTATTATTTAATAAAATTAATATTTATTAAATTTTTGGGGTTTTTTTTAA
Source organism: Taxus wallichiana var. yunnanensis (assembly GCA_018340775.1). Lineage (NCBI taxonomy): Eukaryota > Viridiplantae > Streptophyta > Pinopsida > Cupressales > Taxaceae > Taxus > Taxus wallichiana. Next base: position 238,392,669 of record CM031244.1, read on the forward strand.
TTAAATAAATATTAATTTAATATTCATAAAAGTTGTTTGACAAACTTGGAAGAAATTTTTTTTTTTTTATTTTTCAGAAATATAAAAATTTTTCCAATTACTTCGCAATTGCCGGGAATGCCAAATTGGCTTTTCCACTTCCCGATTTCCCTTTTCTGGAAAATTTTTTTTCCCGCTTGCTTGTGGAATCATCCTATTGAAATTGACAAAGGAAGGAGATGGTTAAAGAGAAAAATCTCCCAATTGGGAGAAATTGGGAAGAAGGGGAAAAAATGGAAAATATTGAGACATCTCAGCCTTTGCCAAGAAGGAAAAGCTTCATTTTACAAGCATTTTTTCATCCTTTTCATAAAAACTTAGCATGGGCATTAGGAAATTAGAGCAGAAGAACCTTGAGAGAAGTAGTTTTTCCATTTTGAGATCAGAAAGAAAGCTTATGAAGAAGCCATCCTTCTTCAATTGTTCCGTTTCCATTTCTCTCAGTGAAAATTTTGAGTCTAAAATTTTCATATGGCATGATAAATTCATTTCCTCAATTCAAATATTTAAAAAAAGACTCATTACTTTTTGTAAGAAAATTTTTAATCATTTTTTGCATGCAAGATATTTTTTATTTAAGCTATTTTATTTCTAAATTTAGAGCTATTTCATTTTTCAGTGCCAAATTTGAGAAAGCACATCATTCATAAAACCAACCAATTTCAAAAGAAGAAAAAGGAATTCCCATTTGCAATAGATAAAGGAAGAGATCTATCCACATTTTACCTTGTGAGAGAAACACATACTTCCAGATCCAGAAGGAAAAAAGAGAAGGAATTTGAAATTTAAAGGAAAATGCCCACACAAGAGAAAAGAATTTCCAAAACAATTTCCTAAGGAGAAAAACCAAGAAGACCCATCATGCCAAGGAAATCTTTTGCCCCAAAAAAAAATTCAACCAATGCCTATGTAAAAGCCAAAATAGGAAACTAAATAAAGAAAAAAAAAAGAAAAGCCAATGCAATGCATTTGAATAAAACAAAAATGTTTCAAAAATCCAACCAAAATACATTTTTTTCAGAAAAGAGAAAAAAAAGAAAAAAAGGAAGAAAGAAAAGGTAATAAATTTTTTAAAAATCAAAGCAAATTCAAACCATTTTCAAATAAAAAAAAAAAAAAAAAAAGAAAATGGAAAAAAAATTCATATTTTTAAAAAATAAAAGCCACGTGAAAATAAAAAAAAAATGCAATCAAAGTTTTCAAAGAAGGCCACAATGCAAGAGAATAAAAAAATTTCAATGCCACATTCCAGAATAAAGAAATCATCCATTTCAAAACACCACCAAAGAGCAATGTAAAAAAAAAACGTTCCACAAATCAAAATCAAAAAAGAGTGGTGCTCAAAGCAGAGAAGCCCATGAAGAAATTCCAAGGAGAATTTAAAAAATCTCATAATTATCCAAGCATTTAGGCAAAATAATTATTCACAAATTTGCATAAAGAAGGATCTTCAAGGAAATTCAGGCCATTTAATGATATCATCCACATAATTTAAAAAAAAAAAAATTACAAGTTCAAAGTTTTCATTAAAAAAAAAATATCAAAGCAATTCCCAAGCCAAGTAACATTGATTCAGAAGAAGATTGTTGGATTGAAAGAAGAAATCACATGAAAAAAAAAAATTCAAAACAAATATATATCACAACACATGAAAAATGAAAATGAAAAAATAAAATAATGCGAATGCGAATTTTTTTGCATTTTATATCTGTCAAGTAATCAACTTTGGAGCTTGATATTTGAAGCTGGAGTGATTTTGTGAAAAATGGTTTGGTTCGTTGAATTTTTCCCATTTCATGTACTTCTTTAAAAATTTTCAAATGCACAACAACACTCATTTGATATTTTCACGAACCCAAAAAAAACATAGTTTGTTTGATTTTTGCGTGTGCATGCATTTAATTTTAGCTTGTATGAAGGCCTACTTTGAGAATTCATATTTTGGCTCGAGATGATTTCAAGAAAAAATGTTTGGTTCATTGAATTATCTCCCCAACTTCATACTCTTTTCCAAATTTAAAATGTACAACCTCGTTTGATATTTTTCATGAGCCAAATAAAATGCAAGTTTTTTTTGATTTTGCACTTGCATTTGCATTTTCAGCCTTGTCAAGGAGACTGACTTTGAGGGTTGATATTTTGAACTGGATGATCATCAAGAGAAAAGGATTATTTTTTGAATTTCTCCCATATTCATATACTCCCTTTCCAAGTTGTAGATTCCCAAGGTGATGTTTGGTATTTTTCCTAGGCTAAAACCAAATGGGATTTTCAATTTTACACTTGCATTTTCTAATGCAGTTTCATAAGAGTCAACTTTGACCTTTAATATTTGACTGAAGAATTTGATTTGGGAAAAAAAAACCTCTTACATGCAAAACTTGTGGTACCTTAATAGACTCCTCATCAAGTGAGAGTTTCTCAGAACAAGATTTGTTATTTTTCGTAGGGTAGTTTCAGAGGTGATTTTGTAGTTTTGAAGTAAGGAAGTTACCCTAAAATCATGCTTTTCATCGTGACATCACAATCATGTCATTTTCAAACAAAGCAATGTTGCGGTATGAGTTCAGGCATTTACTCACCTTCGACGCTCCATTCGAGTATGAGAACATCAGTATGAGAACATCGGTAATACAAGTTTGGGACAAGTTGTCTTCATTGTGTAGATCATCAAGTAAGGCCACATCATTCAAGTGCTTGTGTGGATCATTCAGGCCATCATCACATCATTCAACCATATCCTCTCTCGATTAGTTTAGTGGGCAGCGATACTTCATGACCAGATCTTAAAGTTGGAGCGTTCTCAAATTGGATGATCGTGAGCAGATCAAATGGCAACACTTTGGGATGGTGATAAAATGAAAAAGACATAACTCCATGAAGTGAATTGCAATCTCGACTCTTGGAGAGATCTTCTCAATGGTGAAAAAGATCGGGGATTTGGATTTGATAAAGCCAAGGTGGCGTAATGACTACGGTCTCATGAAAATGAAGAATTCACCATGGAAAGGTATTCAAAGCATGTGGAGAATTGTGTGTAATTGTGAATGTGAATGCGAATAAAGACAAAATTGCTCACACCAGGATGTTGCTCAAATGAGAGAGGTGGATGAATTGCTCAAGTTTCAAGCTTCGGCTCTCTTGTCATCTGGAGGATTGTGGAGCACGGTCAATGAGTTCATTCCGTCATACGACGGGATAGGGACTCTTGGCCCAATGGATAAGGCATTGATCCTAGGTGTCTTGATCTAGGTGGCGCATTATTGACTAGGATGTCTATGTGTGTGTCCAAGTCATTTAAGTGGGGTCCACATGTACCCATTGCTTTTATTTATAAAGTGATGTTATTGTTTAACTCACTTTTGGAAAACTTTTGATAACTTAAGTGGTTTCTATTTTTAGTTACTTTTTTAAAAGTTGGTTGAAAAAGTCAAAGTCATTTAAGATGCCCTATTTAATGTTCATGTAAACCCTAACTACTTTGTAACCAACTTTTGGGTTATAAAAGGAAGTTAGAGGCTCATTTGTAAGGGTGACTTTGAGAGAGGAGAAGAAAATACTTTTGTGTGCAAGCTTTATTTCAAAGAAAGAAACTTTGTGTTCTTTTGAGAAGACATTTTGGAGTTAATGAAATATGAACTTTGTGTCCCATTCATTATCTCTTATAGCATTTGATGTTCTTATGTTCATTAGATGTTAGTGTTTGAATCTTGCATGCAAATATTGTCTTGGATCTTATTATCAATCACTACTAATATGTTGTTCTAGTTCATAGTGATCAAGCTCTGATTATCTACTTGCTCACGTGTGTTCCCTTTTACTCATTCTCGTTTAGCTGATGCAAACTCCATTTTATTTGTGTTAGTTATTTATTGTTCTTCTCCATGCAATATTAGGCTCTACTTTTACCTAACTATTGCATGTTCCTTCCATCCATTCCTTTCCTTCATTCCATTCCATCTCCCTCATTCACTTTTCTTTCCATTGATGTTGTACAAATGTAAAAACCTTCATTTTGGTTTTCAATAAAGGCAGCCTCACCTTCATTGAGGAGGGACTTCATTCCCATACTATTACATGTCATTTGTATGTATCGTCAAGCTCTATGGAAATTTTTTTGTCGCCAATTAATTCTTGGACATAATGATGAAGAGGTGTACAATTATTAGTAGAGTGGCAATATATGCAATGGTATTCCCAATACTTAAATGCATTGTATGACATAGGATTAGGTTACTCATTAGAAATGGGTCTCATAGGTCGATACTTAATCATGTTATCCTTTACTAATTTTTGAAAGGCACTAGTTAAAATATCTCTAAGAGGTGTAAATTGAAATTTAATGATGCATGGATTAGTGTCATCAATACAGGATATGATGGATTTATAATCGACGTTATTTGAGGATTTACCATGCTCATGATATTTTCCCTTTATATCATGGTTAGGTGGTAGGTATTTGGCCACTATGTCTCCATTGTCAATAAGGTCTTGGATGTAGTTACGAATTTGTTTGCATTTTTCTATTTGATGACCATCAATGCAATGAAAATCACAATATGTGTTAGGTCTATACCAACCTAGCTTAGGTTCTCCTTCAGGAAGGGTTGTATGATAGAGAAGTGATCATATATAGAACTTTCCAGCCTATTTTAACACATTTGAAAGAGATTCTCCCAAAGATGTATATTATCTTCATTTGTAGTCATGAGGAGGAAAAGTTTCTATTTTTTGAATGGTGATAGGTGGTTTAGACTTAATCTCTTTTAATTAATTATTCTATAAGTTGTGCACAGTGTGATTATCCATGATAGTATATCATTGACAACGTTACATATGTTTTTGATATACCTAGATTTATTGTGAGAAGTGCTAGGGTTATTGGTATTTTGTGACAATTATGATTATGCCCATTGTCTTTATAATGAGGCTTGATCAAACCTTTATAAATGAGGGATTTTTCGATTTGATTTCCCTTTTCGATAACTTCCTCAAAACTATTGAGGCAATGCATCTACATGTGAAAGAATAATTCGTTGTTAAGGTTAGAGATGGAGATGTTAACCATCTGTTTCTCAGGGATTGAACATGGGAATCGGCCGATGATTCCTCTCCATCATTAAAAGAACTATGTAAATCTCTCATTTTTTCATTTTTGGCATTTCACAAACCCATCATGGTTATTTCATAATCAAGGTTGAAAGAGAGGTGTTTGGTGAAATTATCCGAAAGGTATACAAAGGTAGAGATAGATCCCTTTAGAAGGTGTAAGAGATAGTCCAAATCTTATCCTCCTATAATCCTAGGAAATAAACATAATAGAAAGATGTCATTATAAGCCACCTCTTGGCATGCCATGAAAAATTCCTTGACATGCTCTCTAGGATCAGTTTTTCCCTTGTATTTGTAAAATTTGGGCGTCTCGAAAGAGCATGGGAAGGGTATACATAAGATGTCCATGTCGAAAGGGTATGGACATAATTCATCAAAATTGAATTGTTTTCATTTTTTTCATAATGGAAATAATGTCTTTACCTCATTTTCTAGTCTTGAGAAAATGGTGAATTGTTTTGTGGTATGAATGGTGATTTATCATTTGTATGATCTTTGTTCTTAGTATTGGTCTTAAATTCATTTTTGAATGTTTCACCACTTTTCTTTGTGTGTTCAATACCTTTGGTATCATTATTAGTGACTATAGAGGATAAGAGAGCCAATTTTTTTGCCATTACATTGATTGTATCAAGCAAGGATTGCTTAGAATGAGAGGAAAAAGCATTAGATTTACCTTTGTTATCAGCATTTGTTTTAATTTTTCCTTCATCGTCATGTTTTTTTGACTCAAGTGGTGGACCCTTAGGGGATTTAGGTTGCACTTTTAAGGCTTTTAATTCATCCTCATAAAATTATGAGGGAAATATTTCTCCCATTGCAAGGAGATGAAGAAGGAATTGGTCCTTATTTTGTCATAAAGTGGCATCAATAGAAAGGTTTTTAAAGTTGGTCTTCGTCCTCTTCATTAGAGCTGATATGGAAAGGATTTATTTCCTCCCGTTGAAAATTACTATAATCACGATGTCATGTTCCCACCATTTTTGAAAGAGGGGAGGAACAAGAAGAGGTGTGATAGAAAACTCAACCCTTAGAAAAGTGAATGCTAATATGGAAGAGGGAATAAGAAGAAAAGCACGAACCTTAATGAAATGCATGTTAAGAGGAAAGAAGTGAAAATGGTTGGTTGATTTCCCGAATCTTAACAAAATGATAGTTAAGAGAAAAGGGATTCAAAGGAGTTAGATGTGCTCTATTCCTTAACAAAAATGGATGTTAATAGAGGAAAGACTTGGCAAGGTGGACGTGGTTAAATATTAATCAAAATGAGTGATAAGAGTGATGAAGAGATGCAAAAAGGTATAACTCTTAACAAGATGAGTGTTAAGAGAAAATAACAAGGGGTGAAAATTTAAATGTGCTCGACACTTAACAAAATGAATGTCAAGGGAGACAAGACTTAACAAGATGAAGGTGATCAACTCTTAACAAAATGAATGATAAGAGTGACAAAAAGAGGGACTTCACAACACTTAAAAATGAATGATGTTAAGGTGGAAGATGGATTGAAATTTTAATTTAGAATAATCTTAGCAAAATGATTGCTAAGAAAGATAACAGAGTTTAAATGACTTCACGACCATTTACAAGGTGAACGCAAAAAAAGTAAGAGGTGAAATAAATAAATTAGTATGCTTAACTTGCTACAAATTGAGTGTGATAAGAGGAGACTTAAAACATGATGGACAATGTGCAACTTATAACAAAAAATGTGTTACGGGAAGATACTTATGAAAAGTGATGAGTTTTCTCATCTTTTAACAAGATGGACATTTAAAAGAGGAGACTTAAAAAGATGACGAAAATTTTCTCCTCTTAAGAAAAGCGCGTTGAAAGAGGAGACATGACAAGGAAGTGGGAGAACTAAAAGAAAAAAAAAAGTAAATTTCATCACAAGAAGTGAGGTAACGACAATGAGAACATCCAAATCTTGCAAAAGTTGAGATAAGATACATGGGGAAAGTGATGGATTATTGATCTCAAAGTGAATCAAAGTGAACACTTTAAAGAGAGAAGTGAAGAAATGATGATGATGTTGAAAATGTAACAAAGTGATGGAAAATTAAGACAACGTAAGGGTGATGGAAGTGAGATAGAAGAAGATGTCAATTCAACAAAGTGAACATGAAGTACAAAAACGTAAGATGATGGTAGATAGATATTGAATATTTTGACAATTCAAAAAAGTGAATGTGCAATGTGACGATGTAAGATGAAATATTTAGAGTTCAATAAGGGGTAAGTGTTAAACTTTAAGACTTACAAAAATTAAATATCAAGGTGAGAAAGAGGGTGTGTGACCGTGATAAAATGAGTATCACAAAGCCAAGACTTAAATGAAGAAAATAAAAGTATTAAAGTTTAGATATGGATGTCCGTAACCCAACATTTAGACACATTATAAAATGAAAAAAGTGGATGAGAGAGATGAAATTAATGGTAAGGATGAAACACAATTGTGTAACACATGATAAAAATGAAATAATATGTAATGAGATTTTTGGTTTCTACCTTAGATTAGCTTGGAAAATGTGTGGATTCATAGGTGGTTCACTTAACTAGGTGTCGAAATATACCCAAGTGAGTGCGGTGTTATTACTAACTACCAACTTTACTTTACCCCCTTTGAAACCCTGAGCAAAGATCTTGCTTAGAATGAATCACACTGGGGTCTCCACTACTATATATCTATGAATCTAACTCACAAGGATTTTACTAGTCGGTTGGGATGGGGTACCCGTTTCATCAACCGATTCTCCTCAATGTGCTAACTACTTTGGGGTTCCTGTGGTAATACTCAAAATAGTTTTATGGCTTATGCCAAGGAACTTCCCATAGTTATGTGAATGGGTTTCAACCCTTATCTAAACCTGAAAATACAATGTGTAGAAACATCCCTTTTATCTTGTTTATCAAGCAATTCGTTGCACATAATAATTAGTAGTCCTGGAGTTCACAATCAAAAGAAACCTACAAGAAAATATTAGATTACTCTCATGAGGTAGGTAGAGGCCAATATGACATAAGCAATTTCATGCTTTTGATTTCCAAGATCTCTTTAAAAGTGTGAGGAAAGAGCATACACATAAACAAGATTTGATTAAAAATAAATATGTTAATTCCCAAAAGAAAAAAGAGAAACGATCACATTTATGATTCCCAAGATCGCTTTGAAAGTGCGAGGGAAGAGCATACTTGTGATCGAATAGAGATTAGTATTACCAAAAACAAAAAATGAAAAAGGAAACACAAGAAAAACATGTCAAAAAGTGTTAGTTGAATATAAATGAACGATTCAATGGGTGTAAAATGGATAACTAAAAAAGTAAGAAAAATTGGACCGAAACGTCCAATAACCCTATATGAGTAACTTTCACTAGTAAGAGCCTATATTGGTGCAAATGATAAGAAATTGAACATAAGAGGGGTCCGTAGCAAGGATATTTTGAAACAATGAAGACAAATTAAAGGGGAAGCATCCGAGAGTCCCGCAAAAACAAATTTTACAATTAGTCCGAGTTAATTAAAAACTACAAAAATAAAAGGTAAAGGACCTAATTTATTGTAAAATTCCTAGTAGAAATGAATGAAACAAAACCACAAAATAAACTAAATTAGACTAAGTGAGTTGATTACTTGAAACCAATTGGTTGTTGTTATGTGTGTAGTACTAAACTAAATTTTAGACAATAAATAGTCCAAGTAATGAATAAATAAATGAAAAAAAAAAATAAGAATAATAATAATAAATAATAACTAAGCTCAAGTCGAAAATCAAGCTTAAAAATAAAAATAAAGAAATAAAACCTTAAGTTTTTTTATTATTGGGTAAAAGAGTGTTAAGGGGACCCTACCCCATACAAGTAAAAAGCTCCTAGATAGAGAAAATATTCAATGACATAACAACAAAAACAACAACAAAGATCCACAAAAGTTTAAGCAAACAAACAACAAGTAAACTAACAACATATTAAACCAAAGAACCAACGATGTTAAAAACCAGCAAACCAATAGCTCAAGTCAGTCATATTTTTTCTTAAAATTAGCATACAATGTGGCCCATTCCTTATCCAAGGTCTTGATAGAAGTGCCCAGGATTTCCAATTTTGACTCAAACAACCCAACCTTCCATTTCTTTGAAGTCTCAAGATCATCACATAGCTGTAGGTGTTGGCAAGCTAGGCCAGAGTATGAAGGTGTTGGATTGTTGTCTTGACATTCAAAATGCTCCAGTTAGTGTAATTTTGAAACATGACCTTCAGCTGCTCCACATCACTATCTAAACCCTTGCACTTCTCCTTAAGAACCTCAACACTACTAATGATGAGAATTTTTACTCTTAGTGAGGTGGGTATCACTCTTAACATTCTCCAAGTCTTCAAGAATTTTGGCTATAACTGTTCCATTATCCACAATCGCAATTCCTTGAGTGTTAATTGGGGTGTTTTTACCTTGCATGTCAATATTAACCCGTCTCACCGCTGGTTAGTTTCTCTCTTAACATAATTCTCCACAACCATATCCTTAACCTCCTATTGTTTAAGGTCTTTCAAACCCTGCACCGCTTCTACTTCCTCAACATCTTCCTCTTCCCCTTCACTAGAAGTAGGGTTTTCACTGGATTCAGCCTCCTCTTCCAAGTTAGTATATTTATCACTATTGTAATCAAAAAGGGCTTGCAAAAGAACACTCACCCCCTTAACATTTTTATCCATGTCATATGTATATTTTCTCAAGATATCCATAATAAACCCTTGATGTAAGGGCACACTTTTTTTTCTTTTCTTAAATTGGTCTAGTGATGCACAAAGGGAACAAAGCATAAAATTAGGAAAGCTGTAACTATGGTCGTGCCTAAGGAAGTTCAGCATTGGAAGATGATATGCAAAAATACATTTTTGATGGCCTTCCAATGTAACATACTGAATTAAATTGAGGGAAACCTCATTGAATGGGATAGGCAGAGAGTTCCTTTAAAAACCAGTGAAGTGATTAGTAAGTTTCTCCTTACCTCTAAGAAATAGTTTCACCTCTTCCACATAATATTTCTTAGGCTTGTAGACTTCCCTCCCTTATTTTTTCATACCCATTATATAGGCCATCGTGTCTATTGATATTTCAATCTTCATGCCATGAATTACAACATTTCCCCTAATCCATTTTTTAGCAGGCTCCTAGGCAAAGTGCCAAAATCTTTGCTAAGATTTTCATTATGGCCCTCAAAAATCCTGAAGAAAGGAGCTAGACCCATTATTTCAAAAATTTACATGGCTTCAGGTTTGATACTATTGATGTCCCATGGTTTTGTTCTCATAAGATCCCCTCCCATTGTCCTTCTCATAGCAAATCTCACCTAAATGACACTCGACCTTTCGATGAGGCTATAAATTGTCCATAAATTACCATTATTTTGTCCTTAGGGTTACCTTTGAAAGTGGATTTAAATGTAATCTAGGAACTTATAGTTTTCTTAAGATAGAATATATGATATATATCTTATTCATTCTTTAGAAATATTTTGTTATCTATTTTGTTGACTAATCCTATTGATTATTTAGGAAAAGATGCAATGTCTTATGTATGCAAGCCACAAAGGAAAGATAATCATAGTATTGAGAAAATGGAATTGATCATGTATGGTATATCTAAACTCAAATCTGATTTCATATTTATATTCCTATCAAAAAATTATGCAAGTTCAAAACAAGAATCATCTCAATCCGAGATTGTATGCAAAAGTTATAGTTGTTTTAATTTTACAGCTTAGTTCGGAACTCGAAGCTTAGTTCCGAACTGAGAAGTTAGTTCCAGAACTCGCAAGCTTAGTTCCGAAACTAAGAAGATTTTGACAGTTTTTGAGGAATTGTGAAAGATCAGAGAATCTAATGGAAAATATGAGAGAGGTTTTTGTTCATAGCAATGTGTTTAACAAAAACCTCATTCATATTTGCTACAGGATTTACTAATGAAGAGAGATATAACTTTAGTGAGCTGTAATCCGACGAAAAGTGTATCAGATGAGCACTAAAAGTTCCATAAACAAAAACAAAAATTCAAACAGAAAATATGAGAGAGGTTTTTGTTCATAGAAATGTGTTTAACAAAAACCTCATTCAGATTTGCAACAGGTTTTACCAATGAAGATAAATCTAACTTTTAGTGAACTGCATTCCAAGGAAAAGTGTATCAGACAAGCGTCAAAAGTTCCACAGTCAAAAACAAAAAATTCAAATGGAAAATCTGAGAAAGGTATTTGGTCAAAAAATCATATTTTGAGGGAAATACTCCTTTCAATAATGTAGAATAATAAAACCAAAAGCAAGGAGAAGATTTGGGAGCAAATCTTCCTAAAATAAGTGAGATAAGACTTTGACTTCAATAATATATCTCTCTCCATATTTTGTGGAGATGGAGATCTTAGTTGTTAGGATTGGAATAAAGATAAGATCAGATTGTATTTTCTAAAATAAGGATTTGGTTGGATGCATAAATTATAAATGCAACCTTCCACACTTAGATATGTAATGCTTTTCTCCCAAGAAATAAAGATTTGTTCTTTCCTCTCAAATATTCTATAGTTTTAAGATCTCAAAAGTATGATTTAAATCCTCTTCCAAGGAATGAGCTGGTCACTCATTCCAAGGAAGATGGATCTTTATATTTATGTTTATGTTTATTCATTTGTCTTTAATTCATTCTGTTGTATTGTTTTTATCTTCGTATTGTGAAAATTCAGATTTGTTGTAAACCTGTAGGTGTTTCATTTAATTTTTCTTATTTCCCATTCAACAATTTCAATTTATGCAAGTGTGTTTTATTCCTACAAGTGTGAAGTGTGATTTCCTTTATGCAAGTGTGTTTACATTTCTACAAGTGTGCATTTAAATTTCCGCATGTGTGCTTTTATTTTATGCAAGTTTGGTTTGTGTTTAAAGGAGTTGCTTTCCAAGATCTTCTTCTCTTAATGCATACAGCCATCGGACACCAGCCCTGGATTGACATTATTAATGGTGAAGGATTGACGAATCTCATCACTTTCTTTGTGACAGAGGTTCCACAATCCATGAGCCAAGATAGTAAATCCGATCTCCAAAATAATTGTAGTAGATATGGAAATTAAATGACATGAATGAGATTTTTCCCCATCATTATTACTTTCCTTGCACAAGTTACCATGATTCCCAAATATCTTTCCATTCATAGCACTATTGTTATTTGTTGTGAACTCTCTAGTCTTATCACTAATATCAATTAATGATTTTTTTTATTTCCATGATCTTTTTCAATTTGGGTCCTCAACAAGGGTCTAGATCAATATGATTGGTAATAAATTTCATCCCATTACTAATAACCCATTTGTTTGGAAACGGAATCAACAAACAATATTAGCTTCACAATAGATGTGTTTGAAGTTAATACCTTCAAATTTTTTAGCCATTTCCCTAATGCTAGCAATAGAATATTGTATTGATATAGATGTATCTCCCTTGTTTAAAATTTTATTTATGATATTAAGTGAGTCACCTTCTACCTCCAATCTCTCGATATTTCTTTTCTTCGCAATTGTTACCCCCCAGAAAGAAGCAACAACCTCAATGTTGTGGTTAGTTTGAATCCCCATGTTACAATAGTACCCAAGAATGAAATTACCAACATGGTCTCTAAACCCCCCCCCACAACCATCTTTACCCAAGTTCCATTTTGATGCCCCATCGAAATTCAACTTAATCCACTCCTTTGGGTTTTTTCCATCCCTTCAGCCTAGGATTCTGTTTAGGGGAGTTGTTTTGGACATTCACCACACCCCAATTTCTAGAAATTTTACTCTTTGTTGCAAGGATTGTTTTCTTATTATTCTGAATAATGGAGAAATTAGCATTTATTGAATTACAACATCGAGCCAAAATTATTTTCTTTGATTCCTTCTTACCCTTAAATATGTTTCTATTCCTCTCCTTCCATATTTCCCAACATAGGTGCATAAGTGTAAAGATCCATAAATGCTTAAGACCCTGACTCCTAAAAGGGCAGCACCATTGACTCCAAAGCATTTTTAAAGAGGATGGGAAAATCCAATTTATCTCAAAAAGTGTTAATAAAGTGTTCCTAACCTTTTCCAAAAAGGACATTCAAGGAAAAGGTGGGTTGATTTTTCAACTTCATTTTCACACAACACACACCTATTAACCATATGGAAGTTCCTTTTATTGAGATTGGCCACCGTTAGTATTTTTTCATGTAGGACCAACCACAAAACATATTAAATTTTGGAATAACTTCTTTAATCCAAACACCCTCCCATTTGAAGCTTTGGACTCTATCTCATTTTCAAAGTAAGTGTTGTAGCACTCTAAAGAAAAGTACCATTTACCTCCTTTGACCAATATATACATGTTTGGTTCATTCTTTCTAGCCATAATCACCCACAAAGTAGATTGTTAAGAGATATTTTAGTTCATTATTGTGTCCCTCCAATTGGATGTTTTTCCAAAATCTGAATGGGTCCTCTAAGTTAAAGTAGTCTTTCACCTAAGTACCATACTTTTTAGTGGCAACCACTTGAAGATTGGGAAAGATTCTTTGAGTGGGTGGTCCACTAACCATTTGTATTCCTAGAATTTAACAACATTCCCATCTCCAATTTTCCATTTGCTACCTTTTGAGATTATGTTCTTGGCCCAATTAATTGATTTCCAAAATGTAGACCCTTCAAAATCAGGTATATTGAAACACCATTCAATGCACTTTGGTTCCTCCATTATTTTTTTTCGATATAGAGGTCCAAAAACTCTCCTCCTTAATCATTCTCCATGCCATTTTGGATAGGAGTTTTTGTTCATTTTTTCCCAATCTCTTATTCCAAGACCCCCAACCTTCTTAGGTGTACATATATTTTCCCAAGCAATAAGAGGTAACTTGGATCTATCCTCAGTTCCACTCCATAGAAACCTTTTTGGATACTTTCCACTTCTTTACAACAACACTTGGGATTATATACACAAACATAGTATAAAATGGAAGATTTTGAATGGACATTTAAGAAGAATGGCCTTACCATCTTGAGATAGAAGAGATCCTTTCCATCCTTCCAATTTTTTGATGAATCTATCAATCAAGAAGTTCCATTCAGAGTTATTAGGTAATTTTTCCCCCAATGAGCATCCCCAAATACATAGTGGGAAAGTATTTCATTTCACACCCTAATATATGATAAATCTTCAAACATCTCTTCTCAGGGGTGTTAACAAAGAAAACTAGACTTTTTCTAAAGTTGATGAGTTTATCTAAGACTTATTCATAATCCAACAATATGATTTTAAATTATTTGGATTCTAGTACCATGGCCTCTCCAACCAAAATGGTGTCATCCACAAAATTTGGTGAACCACATGTTCACTATTAACCATTGGAGCTATCCCTTTAATTATTCCCTCAAGATTGGCCTGATTCAAAGCTCTTCTTAGATATTCTCACCATTAAGATGAATAGGAAAGGTGAAATGGGATCTCCTTGTCTTAATCCTCTAGTGTTGTTGAAAAACCCATAAGGAGTGCCATTAACCAACACTGAGAATCTATAGTGGAGATGAAGTTTTGGATTATGCTCCTAAAATCCTCACTAAAACCAAATCTCTCCAGCACTTTGTGAAGAAAGTTTCACAAAACTCTATCATATGCTTTTTCCATATCAAGCTTTATTACCATAGTTTCTTTCTTATTGTTTCTTAAATGTATGCAATGTCTCTGAATTGTCACTATATTGTCTTGAATTTACCTCCCATCACAAATCCCCTTGTTGATTAGAAATAAGGGATGGAAGGAGAAGTTGAATTCTAAAGCAATAATATTAGAGCACATCTTATAGATACAATTACATAAACTGATGGGCCTAATTTTTAAAAAATATTTAGCATTGTGATTCTTAGGAATGAGATCCAAAAAGTGCAGTTCATATCCTTCAGCATTTTTTTGTTCCTAAAGAATTCTTGGATGGCAAGACAAACATCACTTTTAACCGTTTCCCAAAAGAATTGAAAAAAATGGGTGGGAAACCATCAGGGCCAAGAGGCTTTATCCGGACTCATGGTCTTCAACATAAATTCAATTTCTTCAATAGATGGAACCCTAACTAGCATGTTGTTATCGATATCCAAAACAAGCTATGGAATGAAATCAGTAAAAAAAATACTTTCTTTAGAGTTGTTAGAAGCAAAATATGAGGATAACAATCTACTATAGAAAGAAACAACCTTTTGGATGTCACCTGAGTCAATTAAGGTAGACCCTCCTTCCCCTATAATGTTGGAAATCATGTTGGAGCATCTTCTTTTTTTCGAGAGGTTCAATATGAAATAACTTAGTGTTCTTGTCCCCTTCTTTAAGCCATTGCACCCTAGATTTCTGTTTCCAAAAGGTTTCTTCTTTAGAAAGAATATTATGATACTCAACTAGAACAATTTCTCTCTTTTTTTTACTTTCCTATAGGTTTCTATACTTGAGTCTTCCAAAGATGATTGTAATGTTGTTATTTCACTCTCCAAAGAACTCTTAGTTTCAAAGATGTTACCAAAGCATGTTTTGTTCCATCCCTTCAACTTATTCTTCACTTGGGATAGCTTTTTAAAGACTCGAACATATAGTGCCTTGAATCTTGATGTCCCACCATTCTTTGACAAGATATTTTATGTTCTCGTGTTGTAGCCACATATTTTCAAATATGAATGGTGTTCTTCTTCTTTCCTTATCTTTCACTTTGAACAAAAAGGGGTTATGATCAGAACCTATTCTAGGAAGGGAGGAAAGATAGGCCTCTTTTCTCAACCATCCCCAAGAGGTAAGAGCTCTATCCAATTTAACTTGAATCAACTGATCACCACTTCTCTGATTAGACCAAGTATATTTCCCACATTTCAGCTCAATATCATAAGTTTTTTTGTCATAATAAAGTCCTGCAAGTCTTCCATACTTTCTATGAGATCAATATTACCACCTTTCTTTTCACCAAGCATTAAAGGAGTGTTAAAGTCACCCATAACAATCCATTCTATTTAGAGATAATTTCATGGAATTTAGACAAGTCATTCCAAAAATTTTCCTCTCTCCTTTATGGTTGGGTGCATAAATATTAGACATAACCCATAAATCATTAGTTTTCTTATCTTTAAAGAGAATGGAAATATGATTATTCTTTCTTAACAAATTCATACCTTTGAACCTTTAGGATCCCATAGGATAGTTATTCCACCCATAGCACCCATGGAACTAATAGCCACCACACCTTTCTCCAACAATTATTTTTAGCTATCATAAATTTCCTCATCCATCTTAGTTTCTTGAATAGCTATGATATCAACTTTGTATTTAGATTTAAGATCCTTAATAATCCTACATTTAGTAGGGTTGTTTAAACCCCTTACATTCCAAGAAATGAAATTCATTTGGACACTTGGTTCTTTGTCCTTATAAAGATCCTTAGATCGAGTTTAGATTGGGTTCCATCATCTATATCTTTCTGACTGATATTTTTCTAGCATCTTGTTTGTTCGACCTCCCGATCCAATTTCTTTTCCTTGGGAGTGACAATTTTTTTCCTCAAAATTTCCCTGTATCTTTACAGGTGTTTTCATACCTTCTTTAGGAAGTTTTCCTCTCCTTCCTTTCCATCCAATATTTATAAACTTGCTATAACATTTTGTTGGAATTTGTTCAAAGAGTTCACATTACTAATGATACTTTTAATTCTACTAGCTTCTGACTCTTCTCTGGGTCCATCTCCAGAAATAACCACAACCTCCTCATAACCCATTAGGTTATCAAATATGTTGGACACTGGTCCTAGTTCTTCTTTAATTTTGATATTATCCTTCTGACCCCTTTCCATAATGTGTATTTTTTTATCCTTTTCCGATACATCCTACAACAAAGGTTCTAATTGTTTTGATGCTATCAATCTATCCACTTGAATGTGTGTCTTGGCTGACTGGAAATGTGGTTCTAAAAATCCTTTCTATGATTCTTCATGTATCTCAATTTTGTAAACATTATCTACAAAGTGGGAGAGTTATTAGATAAAGGTCTCTCAACCTCTAAAATATTAGGGGGTTCTAAATCTCCATTCTTTTCATTGATAACAACTCCCTTATTTTGAAAAAGAGCTATGATAGTTTTGGTCTGATTCAGATGTCTCTATTTATTTTCCTTTGTCCATATTTTTTTCCATACTTGGGTACCTCTATGAACACCTATGAGATAACCATCTTCCATTATTGTTTCACATGTCCCACCACTAAAACTTGTCACATCTCTTATGGTAGTTCTTGAACTCAATATTTTGATCCCACGTTCCTACTTGAGATTTAAGAGCTATAAATTTAGGTAAGGAAGTGCCCATTAAAGAATAAATACAAAATATGGCACACACAACCCTAGTTTTAGTGAGAGTGAAATTTTCCACAATAATAAAGGTGCCAAGGGTGCTAGCACTCCCTTTGAATATTTTGACATCCCATAGCTCCATAGGTAATACCATGATCCTCACCCACACAGGGACCTAATTGATGTTTTCCTTTTTAGGATTAAACATGGGAGTCCATTTATGAAGGAAGAGACCCAATGTTTTAAACAACCAAGGGAAATCATTGAAGACCCTTTAGGGATCCTCAAAGTAGTTGAAGTTAAATAAAAATAAAATGTTAGATAGGGCTAAAAATTCTAGGTCTCCTCTAGGTTTCCATTTCGAATCGACCAAGAACTTATAGATTTAGTATTTAAACCCCCCCATAATATTTATAATTAGAGAATTATCCATTCTACAAATAGTTAGATCAATAATACATTCAATGATATCAAGATATGTACCCATGTTATATTTCTTGAGTTGAGGAATAATCCAAGGACTTTATTCATTTCTCGGTTCTCAAAAGTTTGGCAAACGTCAATGGTGCCTTAGGGGGCACGTCCATTCCAAAATTCCTAGATGATGGGATAGCCTTCCCAAGGCATGGGCCCAATCTCTCCTATTGTTGATGGAATTTTTCGTTCTTCCTCCTCCATAGGTGGAATTTTCCTCCCATCCTGTTCCCGTGCTTTGTTGTTTGAATTCTCTCATTCTCTTTGTTCTCTCCTCTCTCTCTCATCTTCAAAATTTTGGAAAAAATAAAACCCTAAATTATTAAGTTATACAAGAAACATAATAACTGAAAACTAATTAATATACCTAAAATAAAAATTTGGGTCATTTTTGGCTATTGGTTTGGTATTTTTGTGAAGTAGTTGTGTGTATGTGTGAGTTTTAGGTTATGTGGTATATCCATGATGGTGATGAATGGGTTTGGTAGGGTAAATGATTGAGGGTTGTGTGAGGAGAGGGTGTCGACCTGTGTAGCACAAGTGGGGAGATCTCGGCATTTTGTAGGGTTGTTGGATTAGGTGCGACATAGGGTACAAGGTCACATGGAGGAATACGAGATTAGGACAAGGGGGATTGGGATCGGTGTGGATTGGGATCTATGGGGTGGACAGAGTGGTCGACATGGGTGGGGAGATGTCCATGTGGGGTAGGGATATACATATTTGACATCGAGGGAGGGTTGTATCTAGGGAGGGCATGATAGGGGTAAGTAGGATCTAGGGCTCGAGGAGATGGGAGGGATCGGTTAGGTAAGGTGAGAGTTAGTAAAATGGGGTGTGTGAGCTAGGGGTCCTTGTGCTTGGCATGTCGGGGGTCGGAGTTCGAGGGATTAGCTTGGAAAATATCCAACTCAACAGAGTGGGGGCCAAGATGGTAGGGGTATGGGTAGGGTTTGGGGAGTTAACAAAAATCAGCCCTTTTTTTTGGTTAATTTTATTTCAAAAATATGAATTATTTTGTTTAGAAATAAAATCATATTTGTATTTTAATTTTTTTGCAATAAAATATATTATTTTATTTTTTGTTTTATGTTGTATGTTTTTGTAGAAAGGAGAAAGAAAAAGAAAATAATTTAAACCTCTACCAACATACAAAACACCTAAATGTGATTTTTTTGAAAATTTTGTTGCAGATTTAATTTCTAAACTTAACCCGCAGCGAACACTCATAAAACTCTCACAAAAAGATGAATAATGAATAAAAAAGTGTTACTTTTTTTAAATTTATAATGTAGACTTGCCATAAAAACCTCCCATAATGCATCCAAGAAACAAAAGAACACAAAAAGTGGCACAACACACTAAAAACACAATGTTAATCACACAAAATAAAGTGTTAGTGCAAATTAAAAATCTGCATTATAAGATTAAAAATATATGAAATGGAAATGAAGGAAAATGGGGGTGCGAATCCCAAGGGTATGCCAAAATGTGAGCTATGGAAAAAAATGTAAATGGAGAAAAATAAACAAACTTGTAAACATCTTGTAGCCTTCCAAAGTAAACCTCAAGTAGGTTGTGAGAGCTTAGAAGCTGTGTAACCTTGTGGAATTGTGGGTTCTCTTGAATGACCTCCAAACATGGATGTAATTTCTATGAACGCAAATAATTTTCTTGGATTATTGCTTCCAAAATAGCAGAATTTGGAGTAAAGTTAGCAAAGTAATTGTATTTGAATCCAAGAGAATTTGCAAGAGAGTAGGCCTACATTTTATAGAGGAAGAATTGGTCATAAGTTGGTTAAACATGGTTGAATGCACGTGCTAAAAATAACATTTGAGGATGTTGTAGTAGTTTCCAGACATTTAGGGTAAGTATTGGAATTTATGAGCATAAGTTTCATCCGAAAGGTGGTTGTACGTGCAAATGAATTTACGTCACCTTTTTATGAATTTATAAGTGTAATTGACTAGGATGAGGATGTGGAGTCCAAGTGGATTCCAAGTGGCTGTTGACTAAGAATTTGAGTGGAAGTTGACTAGGATGTGTACACTAATTAATTAATTAATAATTTAATTATCAAATGATAATTAAACTAGTGAAAGGGGTAATATAGATTAATTTAAATTAATCCAAAGGGTGCAATGTGTATGATTTAATCTATTTAATCAATTAATCACAAATGGGTGAATAATAGGATTTATGGGATAACATAGGGAACAAGTGAGTTATTTTGGGGTGTCTACAAGAATTTTCCCAAAAAAATACCACAAACCAATGGAAGTGAAGTACTAGCCAAGGGGATACCCACGTGGGAATTGGGTTAATCAATATAAGGTGGTCAATGTGTTGGAGTTGGTGGATCCATAAAACATGCGGAATAGGGTGCGAGTTAATGCATGGAGTATGGGATTATAAATATATCCCAAATATTATGCAATCCTAATTAAATGGATATTTTAAAGTTCCCACATATGGTGAGACCAAATTCTAAGGAACTTATGATGGGTGCAATCTATATGGTATTTTAATCCCTTTAAATTTACAAAGCCTTATTAAGTCTAAAATTTGGTTATCCCTATATGGGATTAGAAAAAAAAGGATAATTAAATCATCCATGTTTTTTTAGGTACGTGGAGACTATAAAAGGCCCCCTTATGGTCATTTTAAAAACAAACCAACACCAACTTAAATCCTCTCAAGCCATTTGAGGAGTGAGGAGGATTTCGTAGGGAGGATATTGAGTTGAGTGTTGCAGATCTCACAAACACTAGCTCGTGAAGTGCAAGGATTATCACAAAGAGATCAAAAAATCTTATAGAGTGGAGATCTTGGAAGATATCATAGAAGAGCTTATGGACAACAAAAAAATCTTGAAGATGCAAAGTTTGAGGCAGATCTCATGGAGAAGCAAAAAGATCTCATAGAAGCTAGTGTATAAGATTTCATGATGGAGCTCATGGAGCATAGATTGTGGACACATAAAAAGAGATCACAAAGATCAAATATGTATTTTCTCAGAATCACTTAATCAAAATCCCAATAATGGAGATTATCACCTGCAAATTGATTTAAGGCATTATTGTTGTTTCAATTTGGAGAGTCAAGTTTGTAAATGATAATATTAAGGTCGAGATCTTGAATGATCTTATAATGGCATAAGCCCATGTGTTGGTCAAATATTTGGATCCAAAAGGGTTTTCAAGTGGTCATATATTATCATTAAAATCCTTTCTCGGAGATTCATAGACAAGCCAAAGAGCTCTCAATCAACACATAGACCAGATATTATGTTGAAATCGTTATCGGGAGACAAAGAGCTTCTTATTTTATCGATATTATCAAAAGGATCCCAAAAATCATTAGATTCACATAGAGGACATCAGATCTTATTATTTTGGTGAAATTATTACGAACGAGGCAAGATATTCATAAATATTATATTGCATCCATATCATTGTCTCAAAGGCCAAAGTACCATTATAGATATATTGTGTTGTCATACGAGAGAGACGATTGCATCATCACCGATTTTGATCTAATAATTATATTGTGGATACATAAGATGTCGAGATAGAAAATCCCCAAGCCGATCTTAGAGCCAATAGCCAAAGCTACGTTGATTGATTTTGTTGATTGTGAGGATTAAACTAACAAAATAATTTTTTATTTTCTACATTGGTTATATATCAATTTGTCTTTTGAATGATCGTGGGGATGTTGTCCATTTTGGGAAAACTCCATTATTATCCCATTGTTTATTGTTGTGATTTTTTGGTTTTACCTTTTGTTGTGTGTTTTCAATTAATTTAACCATTAATCACATAATCGGGATAAATTTAAGGTATCCATGGAAACATGAAAAATTGAGTCATTTTTATTACTCCTCTTTTTATCACCCACTAAGGTTCCTAGGGGCATCTACCTCTCCATACCTTTCCATATTGATGTGATATAATTGTAATATCCATATCTTAAATTCCTATTTTCAACTATATACATTGTGACATACTATCAAATTTTCTAACATGCTAATGGGTGCTTCATGTGTAGCATTTGTCTTGCAAGACTATTCCCAATCATAGTTATATAATTCGCTTGTGATTTGTATTCTATGTTTGTGTCTTATTTGTAGTATTTTCCCTATACTTGATTTTTTATTTTGTCTTATGTCCTTTATGGATCCAAGTGTCTTGTGACATCCTGAGTGGTGTCCCATGTATTCAACTAGGTAATTTATATTTTTCTTTTCGATGTTACTATTTGTTTTTGACTAGTTTTTAGTACATCATTCCATGTTTATTTTTCATGAAAAATTTATGCTATATTTTCCCATATTTGTTTATGTGCCATGGTGGTTATTATGTACAATCCATATTCCCCTACAATAGTTATATTGAAGATGTACACATCAGCTTCAATTTTCCTTGTTTTGGGCATGCTCGCATTCATTTATCTCATGCACCCTTTGCAGGGTGGGGGAAATCATTAGGTGATTATTTCACCATCTTAGTATTCCACAAACTAAGAAACATAATGGTACACAAAAAGTATGACCAAATAGTAGGTAACAAAATGGTTTAGAATAAAACTTGGGCCAATAAAACCACATGGATAGAAGTGCCTAGTATAAACAGGAATAATGGGAGCTAGTGTCCCACCCGGTGGTTCTTTCTTGGGAGGAAACTATACTATGTACCTTGGGATATGATATTATAATGTATATGGGTTGATGGAGATTCCAACATGTGGCACACAACCCCTTAGTTAGCTATATGGACTCACATAGGAATTAATTATATTGGGTAATGAGTTAGCCTACATTGGGGTTAGGTGTTATTATGTACGCCGGAAAAGTGACAAGCGAGCGTGGGAATCTACGAGCAACACTTCGCGTACCCGACCTCCCGAGGTCGTGCCGAGATAGTCGGGGATGGAATATGTGTGGGATGCAGAAATCTAGTTAGGCAATCTAATGTCTTCGATACATACTAATGGAATTTGTGAATCTAAGGCAAAGAAGGCCCTTCTAACTTGGACTGGTGGATGGTGGGATGACTGTCGAAGGCTCCAATCAAATCAAGCTCTACGCATGACTCTACATGAAATGACGATTCTCGAGATAAGGGCCTGGACAATTCTCTCTAGTCATATGTGGAAATTCTCAGAATTCTCTAGATTCGTTAGCATAATGTCTATATCTAGTAAGGACAATTGTTCGATGATGATGGGTGGAAGTGGAGTGGATTGGAATACTAGTGTGCGTAGGCCAGTGTTTATATCTGATTGACTTATGGATTCGTTAGGCTGTGGGACTTGTGGGTCACAACCGTAGACTCTTGGTTGTTGTGGTCTGTTATGGTCATATACGAAATCAAGTCCTGATTCCTAGTATCCAGTAATCATATGCTTTCTCAGCTTCTATGTTTAGGACCAACAACTGCGTGATTTTCTTAGAATATCTCACAGGCGTTCGTGCAACCTGGATCCTTAAACTAGTATCTATATCTGTGAGAGTGTCTCCTGCATCTGGTTGTGGGACCAAAGGATCACAACCAAAGGTTTGTTCTCTTTCGAACCCCTCTACAGATCATGTGAATGTTTGCCTAGGGTAATCTGTAGTTTGGTTGATTTGACCAAAACGTGTATGCTTGGTCATCTTCTATATTTAACCCTCTCAACTGAGAACTGATCAGTTGTAAATCTGTTGTTGTTTGGAAGACTTGTATTCTGAGATTTTGGTCTATGTCAACTATTGCTGTGATGAGGTTTGGTTGAGGCATGATTGGCTCAAATATGTATTCCCTGGGCTCCCGGGGTCCCGTGATTGTCATACAAAATAAAATGTAAATCTAACTGTAATAAAGCAAATTCTAACTACGTGGAATAAAACTAAAACATATATAACTTCTATTTTTGCATTTAACTTTATGAGAAGAAAAGCAGCTATTTAAATGTATCTAGAAATAACAACTAAATAACAATTTAAAACAAACAAAATAACCGAGTGTAGTTATTTGTCTGTGTAATTTGTAGATTTATTCTAAATAATGAAATAAGCTCATCTATTTGCAAGATTCTCGATCCTACCTCAGAAGTGAAGAGTGAATCATAGTTTCTCAGAAACTATCAATCCTCACAGCTTCCCTGGCAATATCGAGAATAGAATTTACTGAAATGAAACAATTATCTACTTTATTTGATATGATTCTAACTAGAACTTTGAAAGCTAAAACCTGGATTCCGCAGAACAGTGGCGAATCCGATGGTGTATGTGATCTTGTCCCCTCAGTGTGATCTCCTCGTTCTTTCGTGTTCACGTGGATCCAGAAAAGCGTGTAATGCTAGCATCGACAGAAATAGATATTGGGACAAGGACAACTCAGAATGCAGACTGAAAATGTGAGTAGGAGAGGGATAGCGCAAGAGTACAGAGCTTGGCTTATGCAATTCCTAGCGGGATTTTACTATGAGTCATGCAACATAAAGTGACCAGAACCTGAAACTATCCTGTTTGAAGAGCAAAACCTGCAACTTTAATGGCTTCCTAAGCTATTCTACTCCAATGGATTGGATAAAACAATAACACCATTTGCACAAGCTGGATATGTGGCTTACCAACAGTTGAATAATGCTAACTAGACATATAATGAACTAAACCAAGCACTCTAAGCAAAATGAAAGCTAAATCTAATGCAAAGAGAAATTCAGAGACAAACTTCAGGGCTGGATTGGGTGAAATAACAGTACTACCTGCACAAGATGGGTATGTGGCTTACCAACAGCTGAACAATGCTAACTAAGCATGCAAGGAATTAAAACTATGGCTTCTAAACAGAATAAAAGACTGAACTATGAAAATCAGAGCATGAAAGTGAATGAGGGGTAGACCATTTTGCTTGTGCACAAACCATTTATTTATAGCTTTCATTCACCCAAAGATCAAAACCAAACTGAACTCTAAAAACCATAAACAATGGCCAAACACTATTCCAGGGGACCAAAAACATAAATGCAAGCCCAAGTCGGCAAAGAAAAGCTGGTGAAACGTTGATATTTTACGTGAGTCACGTCAAAGCACTTTCTGGAAAATGCGTGCAGGACCCGCGCTCGAGCGGGTGGCGGTTCTGAGGACCGCCGCCCGATCGATGGGGGCGGTCACGAGACCGCCGCCCAGGCAGGGCGGCGGTTTCGTAACTAAAGGAAAAAGGCCAAGAAAAGAGGGAAAAAGGGGAAAACAAAGGACGCGGGGGCTAAGCGGGGCATGCGGGATGTTAACGCATACTCCGAGGGATTTTTCGGATCCCGAACACCTTGCGAGGAGACCTGTATCATCATTGGGGCACTTGTTACACTGTTCCAACAGTACAATACCTTACAATTTTGGGTACGTACATATTGCCCCCTCGGAGAAGCGTTTTAGCCATGAAGAGGCGTAAAACGGTGGGTCCGAGTATGGCAGTCCCGAAATGGGAAGTTAGAAGTTATACCTGACACGTCCGTGTGTTGAAGTGACGCCATCCAAAATTCCCGCTACCTGCAAAATGAAAAGAGAACTCAAGTGCAGATAGATACAATAGTTCGAAAAATAAACGCTAAGAATAACAGGGAAATGAGAACGTACCATTTGTGCGGGGATAGGAACTTACCTCCATCAGCGCTCCAAACCTGTGAAAAAGTCATTTAAAATGAATCAGGGCGCTATATATATGAAAGTGGGCCCATTTTCCTATTCATTTGCGTGAGTTGATTTGATTGATTTTGAGCTCTGGGACCCACGGTGACGGTTTCTTGCGTGAGTATAGTCGAAACGTCCGCAGTGAGATAGTGATCATGCCTCCACGTGCGGAACACCGCCCGCTAGATCACAGGTTGGTTTTCTTCAATTTTGTGTTTTTCCCCCTTAAATTTGAAATGCTAAATTTGTTGTAATGGGGGGGTCATTTTTGAAAATGCTAGTGTTAAAAGGTCCATCTAGGGGGGGCGCCTACTGGGTAGGCTCCATTTTTAGGTTAAATGGTCATTTTTTGCATGTTTTAGGCTTTTTTAGATTAAAAACCCGCGTGGGTTTTCGGACCATGACCGCCGCCCTAGGCCAGGGCGGCGGTTACACGACCGCCGCCCCTGTTCAGGGTGGCGGTTACATGACCGCCGCCTTTAAGGTGGCGGTTACAAAACCGCCTCCCTGCTCAGGGCGGCGGTTTTGCACAGAATGCAAAAGGAACTTATATTTGAGATTGCACTTGTATTTTTAGCATTTCTACGTGTTTTTATGACTTTCTCAGCATTGCCTGGATGCTAACTTGCTCTATTTTGTGTGTTTTTGGGTGTACGCAGGCGAGAGAGGAGTACATCAGATGGAGCGAGAGAGAGAGTGTGTGATTGGCTCTCAGGGGTACTAGATGCCCTCTCACAGGATGAGGAGGACACACTACAGAGAGCCGGCATATTGCGCATATCGCGCGTGCCCCATGTTGCACCATCTAGTCACATCCTTTGTGACTTATTCTCTTACTGGGATGCAGATCGGAACACCTTCCGATTGCCAGGGGTCCGTGGTGAGTGGACCATTACATTAGAGGACGTCTACCGCATTCTGGGGGTCCCGATCATCGGGAGGTGACTTACATTAGAGACAGCAGGCTCACGGGCACAGATTGCACAGTGGGCAGCATATATGGGAGATGCAGTCATCTCCACGGGGTCGAAGAAGGGGGTGAGAGTTCGATCCATTCCTTCTTTGCCTATCCCCTTACTTCGCCAGGCCATCATGGGGATCCTTGCCTCGAGATTGATCGGGGACAAGGGAGGTGACACGTTATTATACTGTTGGGGCCCCATTATTGCACAGATAGAGGGCCACGGCCGGATATACGCTTGGGGAGCAGATATTCTTGGGACCACCTACCATGATCTATACAGGGTGGTCCGTTTATAGGGGCAGTCGTTGAGCCACCCGACTCTAGTCATGAGTTGGGTTTATGAGCGCTTCATCCCTTATGGCAGGGGTGTGGAGGTAGCAGATCCTGGAGCTGTTAGGGCAGCCAGATGGATAGACATGTCGGTGCTTAGAGCACCTCATCAGCCAGTTGCTTCTCTGACTACCGCCGATATGGAGGTGACACCATACCAGACCATGGCCGGTATATGGGGCGAGGAGGCCCTTACCTTGATTTCCTGCTCCACCACAGGGCAGCTTATCGATCGAGTGGGACGAGTGGAGGTGCACCCCTTTGGCCGAGTTCCTCAGCAGTTTGGTCTTCCATACGCGGGTATGCTTCCCCCAGTGGCACCAGTTTACAGATCAGTTCGTGAGGCCAGAGGGGGGCCTAGAGGCCGAGGTTGGACAGTGATTACTCCTGGCATTCCTATTGCAGCCAGGAGGATAGTTCGTGCTAGAGGGAGAGCCGGTGCACCTCGGGCACCTTTGCTTCAGATAGCCGCGGGTCCTGCTCATAGCAGCGATGACCCTATTGATATTGACTCGAGTCCGAGGAGTTCACAGAGGGAGGGTCAGAGGAGGAGACCGAGGACAGCGATCCTGAGTGGCATGACACTCAGGATATTATGCAGGCAGAGAGGGCTGAGCAGAGCGCAGAGAAGGACACTCTAGTTTCAGAGGAGCCACTCTCTCAGGGCCATGGTGGAGAGGATGAGTCAGTTGCAGGGTGACATGTTGCCCCTACCATAGGAGCAGCCCCTCAGTCGGCAGTGGCATCCGCGGCAGGTGCCGGTCCCAGTGACCCATCTTGGATGCCTGGGGATCCGAGTAAGTTACCCTTTCTCCCTTTTAATGTTTATTTGTAGGCTCTCCTTAGTTGTTATTTTGTATCTTTTAGTTTCTTGCTTAGTTTCTAATTCGTTTTCTCCTTTGTTTGTAGAGACTGTTGATGAGTGGCGGGATTTGATCCGCAGGGTATGTACCGATTCCCTGATGATCCCCATGGATAGGACCGCGCGGAGCTGTCTGTGGACGTTGGGGAGCCTTCAGCAGCCGGTAGGCATACCGATGTTTTTGCTCCTATCTGGCACGTGGCCAGGATGGTGTCGACCCTTCGCACCGAGCTAGCGGGCTATAGGACGGCTGAGCGCCTTATGAGGAGCCATTCTCGTGGTGAGACTGCAGCTGCTCCTCGAGACCCTGAGCCCTCCGTACATTCAGAGCGCCGGCGTAGCCGGAGTCCTAGGCGTGGGCGTGCACCTTCGGAGGGGTCGCGTAGGGATTGAGAGGCCACTTGGCTCTCGTGTATTTTGTATTATATATTTCTTTGTATATCACGGGCTCTTTGAGCGTTTTGACCATGCTTAGTGCATGATGGCATTGTATATAAACGTTGATCATTTATATATATGCATTCGTTTTGGATCAAAATCTTGGCACTCATGGTTTCCTTTCTATTTCAGTTTTTTGTATATACTACGATGTATGTTTATATGCTTTTTAGAATGTATGCAATGGAGAACAGATGATGCAAATGTTTGTTTCCTTTTGTGTATTTCATGATGCTGATATATGTAGATGTAATGTGATTTTGAATCTTAGCTTCCGTAAGCAATTTTGGATACCTCATGTTTGTTTTGCAAAGTGATGAATATAACCAGTATGATGAACAGATAAACTTGCCCCACTCCTAACTCCACGCAACTAGTAAGATGCGAGGGCTCTTCACCGAGAGCTAGAAAGGGCACAAGTTATGAGGTGTAGCTGAAATGATAGCGATGAAAGACAGACAAAGCTTTGGTGGAACCAAATAGGAAACTACAAGCTTACTCCACCCGAGTGACTTCATAGTTTAGAATGCAACTTACTTTGTGGTTTATCTAGACTTAGATCCGTAGATGGCCACATAGTAGACAAAATCTGGGTTTTTAGGATTTTAACTCTCTTGGAATTTTGAACATCTGATTCATTCATTTTTGACTCAAAGTTTGAATTGTTTGTTTATGACTTTTAACGTTTGCTTTGTCAAGAGGACCCCCTGTACTTTGCCCCATGCTACTAGTAAGAAGCGTGGGTTTATCACCATGGGCAAGGTATAGGCGAGTAAGGGCATTTCCATCCTTTCCCAACCCTACGTCACTAGTAAGAGACATGCAAGCTCATCACCGAAGGTTGGTGGGGCAAGGAAATGTGTAAAATTAAAATTTTCTGTTTAATCACTTGTTGACTTGTTTTCTTGAGTAAAATGTCAGTATGTGCTTATTTCCAAAGAGATATACATATGGGATAGATGTGACACCATGAAGCTTCTAGAATAGACCATAGGCAAGACACCTATCCTAAGAAGAAATCAAAGCGAGAATAAACTTGCAGATCTTGGTATGGTTACCGTTAAGACTTTGTCATATCTAGCTTTATTTGATAAAAGATTCGAGATGATTTGATGATACATGAAGATGGAGAGGTATGATTAAAGAGTTTTATGCCAACAACATCATGAGTTTGTAATGAATTGCTTTGAGAATAGATTCCTTGATCACAATTTATGTAAGAAACAAGTGGACAAAATGATCTTAATCTATATGAAGATGCAATGTAGATAATTATACAAGTAGTGCTAGTTGCTTATGCGTAGAACCGCTTGAGGTGCAGGGAATTGACTGTTTCACCAAATTCCTCACCTTCTAGCGTACATAAGAGGTAAGCACCATTTCCGTAGTCCTTCATGACTCGGTATGGGCCCAACCATTTGGGCCGGAATTTCCTTCCTTCGCCGGTCTTCTTGTCGATCCGGTTGTCTAGCCTTAGAACTAGATCACCTTCGTATATGTCGCGTTCATAGACCTTCTTGTTATACTGCCGGCACATTCGGTCAGCATAAGCTCTATGCCATTGTTCAACATCTAACCTAGTTTCATCTAGGCTTTCTAGTTGGGAAAGACGTGCTTCTCTGTAAGCGTCTTCATCCAGAATCCCTTGTAGTGAAATGCGGAGACTGGGTATTTTGACCTCAAGCGGGAGAACCTGCTTCGCCCCAAATACCAGCGAGAAAGGAGTTGCTCCCGTTGGTGTTCTTATTGAGGTTCGGTGGGCCCACAAGGCCGGATATAACTTCAAATGCCAATCTCGTTTGTTTTCTTTTACCATTTTAAGGAGAATGGCTTTCAGTGTCTTGTTTGTCGCTTCAGCCTGTCCGTTGGCTTGGGGATAATACAAGGAAGCCGTATGATGGCTTATCTTAAATTTATTGCATAGTTCGCGAACCTCTTCATTCTTAAAAGAAGTTCCATTATCAGAGATAATGATTTGTGGGATACCATACCTGCAAATGATTTGGTTCAAAATGAACTTGGCGATTACAGAACCAGGTACAGTGGTAAGAGGCATAGCCTCTACCCATTTGGTAAAATATTCAGTGGCCGTGATTATGAAATTATGGCCATCTGTGGATGAGGGAGAGAACTTCCCTATTAAGTCCAGACCCCATGTAGAAAAGGGCCATGGAGTAGCGATTGGTTGCAGAGCTTGTGCCGGCATATGAATCTCATGGGAGAATTCTTGGCACTTATGACACCTGCGTACAAACTCTATCGCGTCATGTTCTAGAGTGGGCCAGAAATAGCCCATTCGGTGTATTTTTCGAGCGGTGGCATGGCCACCGAAGTGGCCTCCACATATTCCACTGTGAGATTCATGGAGAATCTTCTTGGATTCCTCCGTGTCGACACATCTTAGGAGCATTCCATCGAATGCTTTTCGATAGAGCACCTGCTCTATAATGACGTATTTAGCTACGATTATGTGTAACCGCCTTCTTTGTTGTGGTGTAACTCCTTCTGGGTACGTATGGTCCATGATATAATTAATGATATCAGTGTACCAAAGACACTCAGAGATAGAGGGTCGGGCTTCGATGTAGTATACGCACTCATCTGGAAAGTCTAAATCTACTAAATCACCTCCGTCTAATGGGTTGTCAGCTAACCAATCCGCAATGATTTGTCCCTTAACTGACTTCTGATTTACAAACGTTAATTCGAATTCTCCCATTAAGGTTATAAAACGTCCAGCCTTTTTAGACAATGACCCTTGTGTGAGGAAAGTCCGTAAATGGTCCGTTTTTACCATGACCCTCGTTTCTTGATTCAGCATATAATGTCTTAGGCGTTTAGTAGCAAAGACTATGGCAAGGCATTCTCGTTCTGCCTGTGTATAGCGTGTTTCATAGTCGAGCAGCGTTCGGCTGATGAAATAAATCACGCGTTCCTTCTTGTCATCGTCCTCTTGGGCCAACATACAGGCCAGCGAGACACCGGTAGCTCGTGAATATAGAATTAACGGGTGATCTAACTTAGGTGGCATTAGCGTAGGTGGTGATAATAGGAAACGCTTAACTGCTTCAAAGGCTTCATTACAGTCTTTGGTCCAATCAATGCTATAGTCTTTCTTGAGTAAATTGTTGATTGGATGAATGGCGAAGCTTAAGTCCGGGATGAATCTTCGGATTGCACCCAGTTTTCGAGAAATGATCTGATTCCAGATTCACTCGAAGGTGGGACCATTTCGAGGACAGCCCGAATTTTGGTTGGATCAACATCTATCCCCCGTGATGATATGATGTAACCTAGGAGTTTTCCTCCTGTTACGCCAAAGACGCATTTCTCTGGGTTTAGTGTGACTCCGTATTCTATTAGGCGTGAAAGAATGACGGAGTACTTCCGGATGGTCACAACGCTTCTTGGCCTTAGCCAATAAGTCATCTAATGTAGGACTCCATGATTTTATGAATTAAATCATGGAATATATATGTCATAGCATTGGTAGGTAGCACCAGCGTTCTTGAGACCGAATGGCATAACAACGTAGCAATAGGTTCCCCAAGGAGTTATAAACGTAGTTTTAGCTTGATCTTGCTCAGATATTTTGATTTGATTGTATCCCGAGAATCCATCCATGAGAGACAAAAGTTCAAATCCAGCTGTTGCATCAACAATGACATCTATGGATGGTAATGGGAAGTCATCCTTAGGACATGCTTTGTTGATGTCTCGAAAATCTATGCAGATGCGTATCTTTCCATTCTTCTTGAGAACGGGAACGATGTTAGATACCCATTGGGAGTAGTCGACTGGCTTGATGAATCCTACCTGAAGGAGTTTTATTACCTCTTCCTTTACCATGAGAGCTACTTTGGGTTTCATAGGTCTTGATTTTTGCTTAACTGGCTTTGCATCTGATTTAGTGACGAGGTTGTGCACCGCAATGTGGGGTGCAACTCCTGTCATTTCCTTATAATTAAATGCAAATGCCTTCTGATGTTCTTTGAGGATCCGCGTATGTATTTCCACTTCTTCTGGGGTTAAGGATGATCCTAATTTCAAGATTTTTGGTTCGTCATCTGTCCCGATGTTGACATCGATTGTTTCTTCGATCAAAGAGGCGTTACCCTCTTCGAACTCAGGTGGTGCTGGAGGTAAATCCAAATCATCCCCATTTTCTACTGCGTATATGCTAGGTTTTATTTGTGAGGGGAGATCCATCATGGGATTTCCGAAATAGGAAGACGAATGTGGAATTAAGGACAAATCTAGCATATGATAGGAGAGATGTAATGCCGCATAGGCGTTTAAGTATTCCAAAGTGGCCATATTATTATCGACATGGTCTGGGGTGGTAGATTCACTTCCGCTTGCAAGGGGATTTGTCATTGTTTTTATCAATGGTTCATCACGAATGGACACCGTGAAATGGGTATCTTCTAACTCATTGCTTGGAGTAAAACGTGATGTTGAAGTTGCTATTGAATCGGCGAGAAGATTTTTCTCTCATGGGATTGCTTCAATGGATATGAAGTTAAATGCCTTGCTTAAATCTAATACGGCTTTTTGTAAAGCTGCAAGTGTTCGGCTTTGGTTTCGTATACCTCAGAAACTTGGTTTGTCACTAATTGTGAGTCTCCTAAGACTCTGATGTTATCAACACCAATTCTTTTGGCTAAGGTGAGGCCAAGGAGGAGGGCTTCGTACTTAGCGCCGTTGTTTGTGCATTCAAAGTTTAACTTAAAGGAAAATGGGAGGACTTTCTCTTCGGGTGAAGTAAGAATTATACCTGCCCCCGCTCCATAACGGCATTTAGCTCCATCGAAATGGAGAGTCCAATACTTAGCCGGGAGTATAGATGTTGGGGCATCTCTTTGCGCGCACTCTACTTCTACCATGCAGAGGTCCTCTGCTGGAAGGGAACCAACACCTAGGGAATATCCTATGCCTACTGAATCAAATGGTAAGAACATTGGTAAATCTTGTTCTATTAACTCAACGATTTTTGCAGTAGTCCCTAATGATACCATTTCTTTAGCTTTATCGTTAGGGGTTGGGGTTGTTTTGGCTATGCTGATAGTTTCAAGATCCGTTGTAGGTACCAACTTCTCCTCTGGTTTTGGGTCAGTGGGTTTATTAAGTTGGTTTGTTGGAAGTTCAAATTCTGAGTGCACACCTGGTCTTTTCTTTAAATCAGCTAGGTGTAAATCGAAAGGTTTTGGATCACCTTTGGCTACAAATACCTTTCCTAGATGCAAGAATCTTACTTCTTGAAATAACGTAGAAGGGATTGCCTTCATTCGGTGTATCCATGGTCGGCCGAGTATCATATTATAATTAGTTTCCGATCTATAATATAAAACTCAGTCAGGATTGTTTTGGGTCCTAAGGTGACCGGGAGTATTATAGTTCCTATCGAAGTGGCTTTAAGGCTATCATAGCCTCTCAATGTATTTCGAGTGGTGGAACAGTTTGTTTCCCCATATCCTAGTTTTTGGAGGAAAGAGAAAGGGACTATGTTAACTGTGGCCCCATCGTCAACCATTGCCCATTTTACATAGTTATTATAAACCCATACTTGTAAGTGTAAGGCTGGATCACCTCGGCGTGCGATCTCAGCATCTGTAGGCATTTTACTTATTTCGAATATGAATTCGACATCCTTGTCCGGCTGCCCCGGAGGGTGGATATCAAAATCTACGTGATTTACTTGTGTTTCAGGAGGTGGAGTGATGTTAATTAGATGACCTAGACCTAATGCTTCTAAAAGAGCAGCTCTGTGAGGAGGAGAGTTCTTTAGTAAATCCAAAAATGAAATGTGTGAGAAGGTCTTTGTTAGGTCACTAATTAAATCATAGGCACCCACGGGTTTTTCTACTATTTGTTGACTCTTATCCGTTTCTGGCAGATGACTTGGGCTCGGTTGAGAGGAATATTCTCGTGTTCTTGTTATAGCTTCGATAGGTAGTTCAGCGTCTAATTCTACCAAACTGACTATCTTGGGTCTCGGTTGACTTCCTAACTGTGGCAAACTGATGGATTTAGTGAAGTCGAGGCTTCATGATCATTGTTTCCTGTCATTGCACTTTTGTTTGTTCCAGTTGGATTCAGCCTATTGCTATCATGATTTGGGAGTGGATCGTTAAAGATCTTGAGAGGAGCATTCTGAGGGGAAACTGCCCTGTGAGCGTATTTGGTGGTGATGACACGGGATCTACCAAAAACAAATCTGTGAAGAACTGTCTTTGTTCTTCTGGCAAACGTTGCATGAATTTATTGTAGTCACGCACGTTCTAGTATCATGACCCCGAATTTTGTGGAAACCACAATAAGAATTGGGATTGTAATTCCTGTTTTGTTGGTTTGGTGTATATTGTGGCCTAAAATTCTGATCAAACTGTTGCCTATTAGGATTAAAATTTTGCATTTGTTGTTTCTGGCTTTGATTTTGGTTTTGATAACCAAATGAGTTTTGGCTTGGCCCTTGTATAGGATTTCACCGTTGTTGTTGTTGTTGTTGTGGATGGTTAAAATCCACTGTATTGATTGTCGGGGTAAAGTTGTTGTTTCGTTGGTTGTTTGTTTGTGATGGAGTATTGACAACATTTACCTTCTTGGGCTGGTCGGTTACTCCATCCGTTGTTACACCCCGATTTTTGTTAAGGATTTTGGGTCCTTGGTTGACATTTGTGGTAGTGGGATAATTTGTAGTGTTCTGATTGGAGGTGATTAACCTCCCGTTTGCTCCATATGTCTTACGACCACTATCTATCACTGCTTGGTCTATTCAAAGAGCACTCTCAAGTACTTCATCGTAAGTTCTTAGTGGGAACTTCTGGACTTCTTCCTTCACCTCTTTGCTGAGAGAATGAAGGAATAAATCACATAGTTCCATCTGATCCATGTTTGGAGCACTTGTTGAAGAATAAAGAACTGTACGCCACCTCTGGATGAAATGGGTGACAGATTCGTTGTGTTCTTGTTTGATGTGCAAGAATTCCCTGATTCCTGTTCTCAACAGTTTGTTCATGTCGAACGCCTTAATGAACTCTGATACGAGTTGTTTAAATGAATGGATGGAGGCTTCAGGTATTCTATAATACCAGTCGAGAGCAATGCCTTCCAAGGTTTTGGGGAATATTTTAGCAACAACCCCATCCCAAGGGAGTAATTCACGTATGGCTGTAGCGTAAGCTTTGATATGCGCATTTGGATCTCCCTCACCTTTGTACTTGGGTAAATCGGGAAGAGGTCTTGGAAGCATGACGCTTCGTATGGTGAAGTCTAAGGGCTCTTTCAGATATTCTGAATAAGTCCCTATCGCATAGTTTTCGACCATTGATGGTGGTTGCTGAGGGAGTGGTGGTGGGATGGGTTGTTGATATGGTGCAAGCGTATGCATTGGCAGGGGCATAGGGAAGTCCCTGCGTTTGAGCAAAAAGGCCGGGAGAGGAGAACATATCTCCTTGTGGTGATTTGGAGTACATGTTTAAGTATGACGGGATATTGTCTAGTAATGGGTTGTTTGATACTAGACCGGGAGAAATAATGTTAGAGATGACAGGCCTTGTTGGCGTTTGTTGTGGATACTGAGGAGGCATGCCTAACGTGCCTACTCCTGTGAGGAGATCTACTTGGCCAGAGTGATATGGAGGATTGGAACTTCCTGCTTGCATGAACTGAGGATTTTGACTTGCTTGAGCAAGTTCTAACCCTCTCACTTTTTCTACTAACGTTGAAATGACTTCATTTGGTGAAGTCACGGTGCTTTGCCTGAGCGGCGTTTGTTGTATACCCTGGTGTTGTATAGGCATGTGATATCCTGCTATAAACTGATCGTTATCTTGCCAAGTTTCTCCGAGAGTATTTCCTATATGCAGTGGCATAGAGGTATTTTCTTGAAAAGAGATCTCGGGTTGTATTTGTAAACCTCCTATAGGTGGG
This sequence comes from Taxus wallichiana var. yunnanensis, assembly GCA_018340775.1. Taxonomy (NCBI): domain Eukaryota; kingdom Viridiplantae; phylum Streptophyta; class Pinopsida; order Cupressales; family Taxaceae; genus Taxus; species Taxus wallichiana. Next base: position 238,428,872 of record CM031244.1, read on the forward strand.
TACATACCCCGAGAATGTTGTTCACTCCTAGGATAACGTATTGACTGTTCATCATCTAAGACCAGGTATGGGTCAGATTGTCTACTAATTTGTGGTCTAAGTAGCATCTGAGGAGATGAACCAGATTCTCCGGTAAACGTCATATTGTTCGAGCCTGAAGGCTCTGTTTGTTGCGTTCGAGGGGGTTGATCTAACTCCCCGTTTGAAAAGATGAGTTATATCTGTTTCTTGGGGTTTGTGTTGACAACTGATTAGTTGAATAGTTGTCGCCCCATACTGAGAGTGAGGGTGATGATTGTCTATTCTGTTGGGCATAGTATGCCTCGAGACCCAAGAGGGGTCTGCCATATGCATCGAATCCCGACATATTCGGGGGGTATATGAATACCCGCAGAATAATGGGAAGGAGCGAAGGTGATTTGTGAAAGAACACGTGATACTATGACTCCGAATGAGAAAGTAGGAAGTTTACGTCAGCTTCACTAATTTTGTTTGCTTCACGTCGGGTTCACCAATTTTGTACGCGGAAAAGTGACAAGCGAGCGTGGGAATCTACAGGCAACTCTTCCACGTACCCGACCTCCCGAGGTCATGCCGAGACAGCCGGTGGGATGGAATATGCGTGGGATGCAGACAAACTAGTTAGGCAATCTAATGTCTTCGATACGTACTAATGGAATTTGTGAATCTAAGGCAAAGAAGGCCCTTCTAACTTGGACTGGTGTGATAGATCGATCGGCAAGGATGACTGCTCGAAGGCTCCAATCAATATCGAGCTCTGGCGTGATTCGATCTATGGGTTGTGGAATACGTGGGAAATGACCTGGGATAGTTTCGTGTATGTCTCCAGATAAGGTCATATGGTGGATGGTGGAAACAATTGACTCTACGGACGATTCTCTGGCCTAGTCCAGAATTCTCTAGCTTCGTTAGCCGCTATATCTAGTAAGGACAATTGTTCGATGATGATGGGTGGAAGTGGAGTGGATTGGAATACTAGTGTGCGTAGGCCAGTGTTTATATCTGATTGACTTATGGATTCGTTAGGCTGTGGGACTTGTGGGTCACAACCGTAGACTCTTGGTTGTTGCGGTCTGTTATGGTCATATACGAAATCAAGTCCTAATTCCTAGTATCCAGTAATCATATGCTTTCTCAGCTTCTATGTTTAGGACCAACAACTGCGTGATTTTCTCAGAATATCTCACAGGCGTTCGTGCAACCTGGATCCTTAAACTAGTATCTATGTCTGTGAGAGTGTCTCCTGCACCTGGCTGTGGGACCAAAGGATCACAACCAAAGGTTTGTTCTCTTTCGAACCCTTCTACAGTCATGTGAATGTTTGCCTAGGGTAATCTGTAGTTTGGTTGATTTGACCAAAACGTGTATGCTTGGTCGTCTTCTATATTTAACCCTCTCAACTGAGAACTGATCAGTTGTAAATCTGTTGTTGTTTGGAAGACTTGTATTCTGAGATTTTGGTCTATGTCAACTATTGTTGTGATGAGGTTTGGTTGAGGCACGATTGGCTCAAATATGTATTCCTGGGCTCCCGAGGTCCCGTGATTGTCATACAAAATAAAATGTAAATCTAACTGTAATAAAGCAAATTCTAACTACGTGGAATAAAACTAAAACATATATAACTTCTATTTTTGCATTTAACTTTATGAGATTTAAAAAGCAGCTATTTAAACGTATCTAGAAATAACAACTAAATAACAATTTAAAACAAACAAAATAACTGAGTGTAGTTATTTTGCCTGTGATTTGTAGATTTATTCTAAATAATGAAATAACTTGCTTGATCTATTTGCAAGATTCTCGATCCTACCTCAGAAGTGAAGAGTGAATCATAGTTTCTCAGAAACTATCAATCCTCACAGCTTCCCTGGCAATATCAAGAATATATTTTTTGAAATGAAGCAATTTTATCTACTTTATTTGATATGATTCTAACTAGAACTTTGAAAGCTAGAACCTGGATTCCGCAGAACAGTGGCGAATCCGATGGTGTATGTGATCTTGTCCCCTCAGTGTGATCTCCTCGTTCTTTTGTGTTCACGTGGATCCAGAAAAGCGTGTAATGCTAGCATCGACAGAAGTAGATATTGGGACAAGGACAGCTCAGAATGCAGACTGAAAATGTGAGTAGGAGAGGGATAGCGCAAGAGTACAGAGCTTGGCTTATGCAATTCCTAGCGGGATTTTACTGCGAGTCATGCAACATAAAGCGACCAGAACCTGAAACTATCCTGTTTGAAGAGCAAAACCTGCAACTTTAATGGCTTCCTAAGCTATTCTACTCCAATGAATTGGATAAAACAATAACACCGTTTGCACAAGCTGGATATGTGGCTTACCAACAGTTGAATAATGCTAACTAGACATATAATGAACTAAACCAAGCACTGTAAGCAAAATGAAAGCTAAATCTAATGCAAAGAGAAATTAGAGACAAACTTGAGGGCAGATTGGGTGAAATAATAATGCATTGCCTCGCACAAGATGGGTATGTGGCTTACAACAAACTAAACAATGCTAACTAAGCATGCAAGGAATTAAAACTATGGCTTCTAAATAGAATAAAAGACTAAACTATGAAAATCGAGCATGAAAGTGAATGAGGGGCCGAGCATGCACAAAAGTGAATGAGATCAAGACCAACTCTTTGCTATTCCAGGGGACCAAAAACATAAATGCACAAACCATTTATTTATAGCTTTCGGAAAATTCACCCAAAGATCAGAAACCAAACCGAACTCTCAAAAAACCATAAACAATGTGGGGGCTAAGCGGGGCATGCAATACTCCGAGGGCGATATTGTGGAGTTACTCCTTCCTTAACGAACATTGTATGGTGTTTCCCTACCTTAAGGGTATTATTATGCATATATTGATTATTTGGGCATTTTGTCCCAACCATATATCTTGTGTTGTGTTATATTTTGTAATTTATTGGTTTATTATATACAAGGTTTTTATTAAGTTGTATCGAGCTAGTGTCCCACCTGGGTGGTTCTTTCTTGGGGGAAAAATAGGTACTTACAAGTTGAATAGGTCTTCAATGACATTTTTTTAATCAAAATATAACAATAAATACTTAGTTGCATATTACTATCCAAAGACAACGGGAACAAAATCAATGACAAGTTTTAAACTTTGAGAAAGGGAACTAATTACTCTTCTTTCTCAATTTACATATTTTCTATTGGTATCAAATAAGGAGTAGAACCTAGGGCATATGTAAGACAATGATATTCCTAGAAAAATGTGTCATTTATGACTAGTTTCTATTGGGTTTGTGGGCATCTATAGTGGCACTTATCCATTTGAAATCACTAATGGGTTAAGGGAAAATCCTAGAGCTCTCCCAACACTCTTCCTTTGGTGACAAGACGCATAAATCCTCAAGTATATTTAGACCAATTCAGTAATTTATCACTCTTGGCTCTTCCAACCATCTCCAAGATAATAAACACATGTGCAAAATTCTATCCTTTCTCTTATGACATTTAGGTGTATTCTATCCTTGATTCACTTATTTTTTGTACGCATTTATATTCTCATATTCACTAAGTTAGTGTTCAATTTCATATACCACGAGCATTGACTATACTTATCATGTTTTACCGGTCTATCCTTATCCCAAAAAGGCAACACTAATGGAAGAATGAGAAATCTCAAGTACAATATGATCGAGAAAAAGGAAACATCCGAGTTATAAATATAGATATCATTTCCACTACATAGACAAGGCAACCCCTATTGTTATCATCCCCTCTTAGATTCAATAGTACACATACTACGATCCCTATTCAACACCTACTATCAATTACAATCTCCATTTGGGATGATATTGGTTACAAACTTCATCTCTCCACAAGGTACACTCTTCTTATCTACTTTATGCTACTTTTCGAATGTTGATTCACCAATATAAAGTGGAGGAAAATGTAAAAACTAAATTATGCACTTAGTAATATTACATCATGCCTCTAGTGTGTCATTATATGCATTATTCCTAAGGATGAAAGTATAAAAGGATAAAAAAATGTAAAGAAAAAAAAGTTTTGTTAATGTCTACACCTTTACTTGTATACTTAGCACAACATGTGACCCAACTAAATATTTCATGTTTTATCCTTAGAGCCTTTTGGACACTAGCACCTAATAGGGATAGGAGAACTCATGTGCTAATGTTCCTTTTGGGTGCTTTGATCCTCTTTCCTCTTCTATTATGTTTTAAAATGCCACATTAACCATTATCTTTTCTAAAACTTCTATTATCACTTTGGGTCTTATTTTAGGGTTGTTAATGATGAAATTCAAGTAAAGGAATGCTATATATACATGACTTACTATTCTAAGGGGCTAGACAAATTATTTTATTACATCCTATATACTATTTGGAAAAAATCAATACTCAAGGACTACATTTTGGGTTGTAGTATTCATCTGCGTAGGAGAGGGAAATTTTGAATTCCATCACACATATTGATCTTAGGGAAAATTAGTTGTAGAACTGCTATTTTGGTGTGACTGGAAAAAGGGAAACCTAGCTTTAAGGGAAAAAATTTTATCACACATGCACCATAAATACATTGAGTCTAGAATGTAGTGCAACGCTCGGTGATAATCACATTTAGGTGACTTCGAGGTCATTTTGACTTAAGCATATGCATATATTTATTCCATATAAGTGTGATTGAGCCTTGTACATGTAGCTAGGATTTTTTTCATGTTCGGGTATGATAGTGAAACCCTACATCAAGGTCGAAATGGTCTAAAGAGTGAAGTATAGACCCTGAAAAAGACCAGATCTTGACTTACTACTAGGACTCTAGCACCCAATATAGACACTAGCACTTAGAGCAGTCATATCCCCTTTTGGGTGGTACTATCTAGAATATTTTAATATCTTTGTTTTCTAGATGAAGCATATGCTACCTATATACAACATATTATATTAGTATTCCATCCCAGATCTAGCACAATGAATGAGTTATCGCCTAATTCAATCTCATCTTGTTGGTCTAAGGAAATGGCTAAATCATCGACCATGCATGACAACTAGAAGTTGTGTATAAGGGCATGCACATAAGGATAATAAGTAGTTATGTATTAGTTTACAGAGGTAAGGGAATGCACATAAGGATAATAAGTAGTTATGTACTATTTTATAGAGGTATGTGCACCAAAAAGTAACATATGAGTGTGCAAGGCTACGCGCATGCAAGTGAGCATCAAGGACTTATTCGATTTTTCCATACGCGGCTAAAAATAGAAAAGAAAATTTAGAGTGCTACTAAATAAAAGGTAAAGAAATAAAAAACATGACTTAGTGGCCAAGTAAAGGATAAGAAAACACATGCAGAGCAAGGAAAAGGAGAAACACATGGAGAAGGATAATAATAGGATTAAAGCGGATAAAGGTGCAGAGTTAATAATAGCTTCATCTTATTAGAAAAAGTTGTAAACACATGTAATCTATTTATGAGAATGCTTATTTTAGGAAGGTTCATATATGTGGTGAAGGGAAATTCCCCACCCTATAAATATAAGTGATGCTTCATTGTAATAGATAGCAAAGACACTAGTTAGTGCAAAGCATAAGAGATATTGATGTAGGTTTTTTCTTGAGTTTGTATTAATGTGCACATGGTCTAACACATTAATGTAAGGGATTGTAATGTATTTAGATCCTATTTTATATGATGGACTAGGTTAGTAATGGAAAATTGCTTATTGATTTCAAATATCATTGTATCTAAACATGGGTTGATTGGAATATAGATCTTGTTAGTAATTATTTATAAATTATTTGGTTGTTATACGTTTGTTGAATAGTCATGGTATAGTTTTTCTCTTGATTCAATGGTTAATATGCATACTAATATCTTTTTAATAATAATAAAGAATGGAGCTAGAGGCTTTGTGTGCTTCGGGTGAGCTTCTAGAAATTTCTAGATGAAGTGCCAACACGCATAGCTATTGTTGGGTAATAACATACTATAATTTGGTTCCCTTATTGGGAACTTTTTCAATCTGTCTACCAAGATGTTGCATGCAGATGGCGTTTAGACTATCTTTGGAAAATATTGAGGATTGGATATATGATGACCTTGATGCATTTTCTCATAAATATCCCTCTGGACTTGATTTCAATGTGTGAAAGTGGGTGGAAGATAATCTCTATGACTACTTGTATGATATGTTATTAAGATTTTCACCATTATATTTATACGCATGGTTTGCATCCTACGTGGTTAACAGGGGTGTACGGATAGGAAGGAAGCAATATTAGAGACAAGAAGACTATTAAGCGAGTCTCGATTTGGATGAACAATGGACAAGAGGTGTATATCATTGGTTGGAAAGTGTACTACGCAACTATAACTTAGAGTACATGATATTTACATAATATTTCCTCGAGGAATTAGAGTTTTGGTTTTTACGCAAGCCAAGAGGATCCTATTTGTGTGTGACACCTTTAGCTATCAAGATATTTATGTTTGAAATAAGAATGGATAACCTACCAATGGAGAGCTAAGTCCCACTATACATATGGTAAGGAACTAGGTTTGGCAAGGATGGTGGTGACCCTGGTTAAAGAAATATAGAGAGAGGAAATATGGCTCAGGTATAATGATGTGTGATAGAGGGTGGTTGATGAGGAATTATTATTGAGAATAATGATGACTAAATGAAGTGATAAGAGCCCCGAAAAATGTGAGGGACCACATGATCTATCCTCCGACATTGAGAAATCATAATAGAGAGACCCCATTAACATATGATGAGAGTGAGTCGAGGAGATAATAAAAATTGTGGGTGTGCATTTAACTTAGCCTGGCCTCCTATCCCTTATGTCAAGTGTTCCAAATCCATAAGTAGTTATAAAGGAGCATCATAGTGAAGGCGAGAAAGGAGGATATTCATGTTGGGTAGGAGATATAGGTAGGCATATTTTAATTACCACTTAGGAGGCACAACATAGTAAAGAGGTGCACATTATAGCACAACATGCACTAGTGTTTAGAACCAGCAATTTTGGGGTATCTTCATAGGAACATCATCAAGACAAAATATTAGCACACATCATGTTGGTAGGAATCATATAGGTGTGGATATAGAATCGACGGTTGGTATCCAGTTCATCAAAATAACTGGGACACAAGGAAGTTCATTTATAGGGCCACAAGTCATGACGGGAGGCTCAGGAGGTTCAGGTCAGCCACCGTATGGATGAAATCCTAGTGGAGATTTACGTTCAAGATCTTTCCCCATTTTAATACTAAGGTCACAACAAAAACAATCGTTGCAGCCTCAACAACCACATCATCGACACCCTAGATTTACTTTTAGATGTCACTTCACTTTCTAGAATACATAGTGTGGAAGATGTAGCTAACATGTGCATAAGTGTGATTTATTATGGGGAGATAAGGGAATAATAGATTATGATAGGAAGGAAAGTCAGTTTTCCATCACACTTCAAGGGCGTGCACATAGTTAGTATAAAAATATGATCCACATCGATCATAGTGGAGTATGACACTTTAAGTGCTACCATTTTATTTAAATTTCACATCCTAGAGTTTGAAAAACAAATCATTAGCATGCTAAAGGACATCAAGTAGGGCTTGTCAGAAAGTGTGAGGGATTATGATGCATGGTTTAAGACTATATTATCCAAGTTATCTTATGATATTCATCAGATCCAACATGTGCAGTGGTTCGTTGGAGGTTTAATGACTTCCTTTTGAAGGGATTTATCACATAAAACATTTTGATCCACACGAGGCCCCTGGAGGCATCACTATGCATAAAAGTAGGTGGGAGTGTTGACATGGGTGTAAGTCCCTTCCTCGAGGCATAGATAAAAACTATGGCTACACTCGTTAGAGAATTTTTTTCCAATTTGGCGCATGAGACATGGAGTGGTCTATGGTGTACTAATTTCAAAGTAAAAGGATATACGAATGATATTTTCCCATGTAGTAATGTGTTCACCTTGTTATAATCTTGTGATATGTTCCACAAGAATCATGAGTTTTGAAATTTCCCCCTCTTGTAGCATGAAACACAAAAGAACATCTCTATGCATTGCTAGATTTTAGATGCACATACTCATGATATGGCTAACTTCAATTTGATCGACCATATTCATGAGGCATGTGAGACTAGATTGGAATAGACTACTATGGCCAATAGTTATCAAAGTGCAAGAGGGATAGACCAATGAAGGGTGTAATAATGGAGATGGTGGATTTTGAGGTGGATATCATAACAGAGGTCATGGTGGTAGAAAAAGGTTTGTAGGTGGTATATGTTATAATTTTGGACCACTAGATCATCACCAGTGGGAGATTCCTAAGAATTAGGCTTGTGTATATGGTGGAAAGGCACACAAGGTTAAGGATTTTCCAAACCTTTATGAACATATTGTAAGAAAAAAATAATGGAAAAGGTGCAAGGATGATTAATATGGAACATTTGAAGTATGAAAAAATATTAGACTAGACGCAGTGATAGATGGCTGGGTTGTAAGTAACATTCTTATTAACACAGTGTAGAGGTCATTGTGTTGACATTGCATGTTTGGAACCAAATGGGAAGGCCAAAAATACAACCATCTTCTAATGTGGTATATATGGCCAATAAAACTAGGGCCATGCATATTAGGGCATTAAATTATGCTTCAACCACTATCCAAGGAGCTTAATTTATAGGTGAATTTGAATTATTGGAACTCGTTGAGGTAGATAAATTCTCAAAGCATTACTTCGATGACCTTGGTTCTATACAAATATTGCAGACCTACACTTTAAAACATATATATATATATATATATATATATATATCAGTTTTGAGAACAAGGAATAGTGTGTTCTCATACCTTTATATGATGTTAAGGTTATACCTTATACAAATCCCATCAAGAAAGAGGATCTCAATAGAATATATGCACATACATTGTGCAACCCTGAGAATGTGGAGCCATCTAAGGAAGGTGTACTTAATTGGGAAGATGTGTAATCTATCAGTGACACCACTAGTGTTACTTTTGACAATTGGGACCATGAAACTTATGAAATGGTTATTCATGAGGTCAAGGGATGATTCACTAGGATGATTCAACCATGCATGATTATGCACTTAGTAGAAGCTTAGTTACCAAGGTATCTTTGGAGAATAGAAACTTGACTCTTTCTTACATGTGATGAGGGACCATAGGAAAAATGTGGGAGATAAGTGTAATATGATGGTCTGTACATTACATGAAACAAAAACATGCTGGTGGGTGAAACACAAAGATAACCTATTGGGATGACATGAGGTAAAAGTATCCTTTTTAACAAGGTTTACTAGAGTAATGTTCCTTATCTTGTACATGAGTATGATGGGAAGACTCATGATTTGGTACACATCTAAAAATATTAGAGACAATGGGGAAAGGAAAAATGCTATACCACCATATCTTTGGGTACATAAGTTCTACTCTACTCTATGAGGATGTGTGTGTGCATGGTATGTGTATGTTGAGATCAAGAAAGAGACTACAAGTTGGCGAGACATGATTAAAGGTATGACTCACACTTTTGATTATTTTTCTACTAAGACACTAGTACATGAGGCCTTGCAGATCATGAAGCACATCAAATTGGGAGATAACATGAACATAGAGGAACTAATGGTTCAACTCCTAGGAGAACCGACATTGATGTGCACGAAGATGTACTGAAATAGAAGAGACAATATTAGGGAATAGATGGAAAGAGAAGGAAAAAGGGAAGATGGTATACCTCATTGATGATGAGGAAGTTTAAGACCTATATAACAAACACACTGATGGTGAGTGTGATGTGTTGGACCCTTTAGATGAATAGGAGAACACATACCATGTACCTATAAAGAATAATAAGGTGAATATTTACATTAACAATGCACCTAAGGATGTCATTATTGGATATTATTGGTCAAAATAAAAAGTTGCAAAGATCATTGAGTTGTTGCATGACTCCATGACTTATTTCAAATGGGTTATCATGAGTACAAAGGTGTTCATCCCTCATTGGGAGAGATGAAGATTAAGCTAAAATAAGGCACATATCCCGGTCTGGAAGAGGCCTTACATGATGAACCCAAAGCTACACGAAAAGGTCAAAGAGTAGATTAACAAGATCCTTAAGTCGGGGGATCATACAACCTATTGAGGAATCTGAGTGGGTCAGCCCCATAGTGATTAGTATCGGGATAGATGGACGGATCGGGATGTGTGTGGACTATAAGGTACTTAATCCTTCATGTGTCATATATCCTTTTCCTATGCCATTCACTGAGGAGATCCCAGAAGGTGTTGGAGCATGTAGAATCTATTCATTTACTGATGGATTTTTAGGGTACCATCAAGTATTCATGGCATGCGAGGATTAATAAAATACCATCTTCACCACTGAATGGGGAATTTTTACATATACTATGATTCCATTTGTATTAAAGAACGTGTTAGTAGTGTTCTTGTGTATTGTTTTTTAGGAATTCTAGGACTTTATTCATAATTTTTTACGGTATATCTGGATGATTAGACTATTTAAGGGATAGTAAAGGACCACTGTGATAATATGAGATTTATGTTTAAGAGATGCAGACAACTTAACATCTCTTTAAACATCAAGAAGTGTATCTTTACCACCTTGTTTGGTACTTTACTTAGGAAAATCATTTATAAGGAATGACTATTGGTATACCCTACTAAGATTGCAGTAATTTTGGGGATAGAAAAACCTACCTATCGAGTGATGTCCACAATTTCTTGGGGCACACTAGCTATTATAGAAAATTCATTGAGGGTTGTGTAAATATTATTGCACCCATGGAAGAATTGCTTAAATTCATAGGAAATTTTTATTAGGGTGATGCGCAACAGTAGGCATTTGATAAATTTAAGGATAAGATTACCACCACACCTATCTTGAGCTTACCTTCATGGAACAAAACTTTTCATGCACACATTAATGCCTATGGTATGGAAATTGGCACAGTCTTGGTGTAACTAAGTGAAGGAAATGTGGATCATCCCATATGATTTGTAAGTAGGAAGTTGACACCATCTGAGAAGAACTACACAACTACTAAGGGAGAGGCGTTATCCATGATCTATGCACTTTATAAGTTTAGGAATTACTTACCGAACACACCAATTATCTTTTATACAAATCGTATGGAATTGAATTACTTAGTCAAAAAAATGGTTTTGCAAGGCCCATCTCATTATTGGATACTTATTTTTCAAGACTTTGATTTTATAGTTATAGTAAGTTAGGAAAGATAAATCTAATACTTGGGCACTTATCAAGCATAAAATTTGGGGAGGAATAATAGATTATTGAGGATATTTTTCCTTATGCACAATTGTTCGAGATAGAACCATGCACTAACTAATTTGGAAGACATTTCACTATTATTATACATGGGATTAGCACCATAGGGAATGAAGACATTGTGAAATAAGCAGCTTGCAATCTATGTTGCATCGTGTCAACTCATTTGAGGATACCAAAGACAAATAGGGGGAGATGAGGTCTTGCATAGAGTTTTTCTAGAACATGAGTGTGAAGCCATCATGGAACAGGCTCATGGAGGAATAGCTGGAGGCCATTATGCGCAGAGATGCCACTAAGTGTAAGATCTTTTTAGTAGGTCAATGGTGGGATACATTTTATAAATATACCAAGTCTTTTTTCAAAGCATGTGATCACTTCTCGAGAATTGGAAAGCCTAGGAATAGGGATGAGATGTCATTACAACCCATTGTTAGTACATAACCATTTAAAAATGGGCCATTCATTTTGTAGGACCTAATGCACTACCCGCACATAAGACAGTCCGAGCTACATCATCACATACACTCGATTACTTGACCAGTGGCCGCAGAGGCTGCACCTACAAAATATTACATGATAACAAACAATAATACTATTACTTTGGGAAAACATCATCAGCATGTATGGATTCCCATTGAGCCTAACGAGTGATAGAGGAACTCATTTTTGAATGAGACCATTAAAATTTTATTGGAATAATTTATGGTGGCACACTATAAGACTACCCCTTATCACCCCCAGGCTAATGACATTACTGAATCTTTCAACAAGATCTTGGGATAAACACTAACAAAGATATGTGATGTTGGAAGAAAGGATTGGGATGATAAGGTATCAATCGTACATAAAATATAATTGATTGAATAAGGCTGCATCATTTCAGTTGGTGTTTAGCGCAGAGGTTGTATTACCTATGAAATTTATGTTACCATCCCTACGTATTGCATGCAAGGGAGGATTGGATGATGAACATGCAGTTGATGAGTGCATTGAAAAGTTGATGTAATTAGATGAGAGGTACACTATTGTGCATTGAATTCAAAAGATAGAAAAGGCATGATAGAAGGCTTGGCATGTTATACACATCAAGAAAAATTATTTTGCAATTGGAAATATGGTACTTCTTTATGACTCCAAGTTTATGCACCATTCTAGGAAGTTGAAATTCCATTGGTTGGGACCCTTTATAGTAACCAAGATACTAGACTTAGGCACATGTCAATTGCAAGACTTGGATGGTACCACGTTACACAATTACTTCAATGGTAGTATGTTTAATCCCTACTATAAATAAGCTTCCTTTGTGTTTGTAATAAGGAAGTATTTCCACTTAGATTAGATTTCCCTTTCATATTTTGTTTATTTGTAATACTCACGTTTGTGAGCAAGAGCTAAGTACTATCTTATAATTTGATATTTACATGACCATGCATACCTTTTGTGTGGGGTGAAACAGGTGTGACTACGTGTAAAAGTAAACTATCTCATATTGCTACATTTATTGCAGTAGTTGGTATAGGGGTGCATGTGATAATACAAAAATAAAGGTGTTTTATGGAAAGGTGCCGAGAGTGTGCCAAAGTAATGATAAGTGTATCAGGTGCTCAAGGATGATGGTGATAGAAGGTTTTGGTATTTATATAGTAATGAATACCACACAAATGTCATAAATTGTAACATAAAAGGAAGGAAACAACAAGCTAAACTACTCATATATGGCGCAGAGGAAGATGGGTCATGCGAAGGAAAGTTCCCAAGGATGATTGTAGCCTAGAAAGTGGTGTCATGCCAAAAGGTTATGACTATCATGCACTGAGAATAAAATAGGAGAAAACAAGGGATAAAAAAGAAGCACATGTAATGCTTTGGAGCAGTGGTAGGTGGGTAGGAATTCATGCACTACAATTTTGGAAAAATATAAAAGAAGCATGAGATAGTTCATTCTTACCTTACATATTGAAGATTTTGAGCCATTGGAGAGAGACTAAGTGTGAATTTCATGTGAAGCATTTGTACAAGAAACACTTGAATCGAACCAAATCATTTGTGAGTGTGAGAATTGAAATTTTATAAGTGGAATCTTTGTGTGCAATAAGGACAATTAAAAGTTAGGTTTCAAGCAAGAGGTTGTCAAAGTAAGAGTTCACATATTTGGAAGTCATCAAGCTAGGGTTTGGAGGAAAGGATATTTATAGAGCTCAGAGTTGTAGGATTAGGGCACATGTGAATAAATTACAAAGCAAAATATAGGAAATATAAGATCAGAAGAGATTGATACCCAAGGCTTAAGAACAAAGATTGAGTAAGTTTTTAGCACTAGGAAATGCGCTCTTTGATTTAGAATTTTATGAAAATTGTGGAAATAAAGTGGTAAATAATAGAAGAAATGGCACCAAAGAAAGTAACCACCATATCACCTAAAGGTATGAGAAATAAAAAGAATCCTACTTTCGATGATGCAATAGAAGAATGGTTCTCTCGAGATGACATACCCTTAAAAGGTTGTAGTAAGGAAGCCACGGGAGTCACACTTAACAACTTGTGCAAGATAAGAGATTATAACCATCCATCGAGGCACGTGAGTTTAAAATAAAAATGATGTGATGATAAAATTGGACTAGAGAACCACAATAGGATAGTTGGTTTATGATGATACCATGAAAAAGTACGTAGAGAGTGCATGAGTGTTGTATCTCTATGATTTATCATACGTAACCAAATTTGCTGTGCTACATTGTCGGAAAATGGTAACAAAAGGTCCAAAATGATGATTCATGTCTTTTCTAAAATGTTCAAGCTCCCTAAACCTATTTTTAACTTACATTTTTAATTTAGTTTACCCTACTTAGCCATTCCCTAGTTTTCGGTAGCTTCCCGCACCATTTTTCCTTAGTTTTTTCCTCTAGTTACAAAACCACAACCCTAACTAGGTGATAGTCATATAACCGCTACCCTGGAAGGGTAGTAGTACTACAATGTCTACCTACACAAGGCACAGATCCTATGCACTTTTTCTAGAATTATTTACCTAATAATTGACGTATGATTGCTTCACTTTAGTTCACTTTTAGAGCACATTTCTCAATCATTTTAGCTAATTTCAAGCTTGACTGATTCATGGAAACTTCCTCTTCCACTTGTAATTTGTAATTGATTATTTAAATTCCCCTTCATGTGTTGATGTGGAACCCCATGGCTCAAAGTATGATAATGCACAACTAAAACACCCTTCTATAAAACCATTGCTTCTTCTGAAGAAAATGGGAGGAGATTATTTGTGCATCTTTATCAATTGAGTAGTAAAATCATGCTAGAAATTGCATAGCCAAGCTTTGTTCTCTTGTGCTATCTTTATTCTACTTACATTGCTACAGAATGCTATCAAGATGTCATTACTCCAAAGTGCTTTCTCCTTTCTACTGCTAGATTCCTAGTGTCCTTGACTCACATGAACACAAGATATTGAAAAGACAAACTAAGGGGAAACCAAAGCACACCACAACTAGATTTCCACAGTACTAAAAATACTAGGTTGGGGTTGTAATTAGGTTTGTTTAATTTTTTTTTGAGAATATTATTCATATTATTCATTACAGTAGAAAAGGCATTTCATTTTCATTATTACAATCATTGAGTAATTCATACAGAGATCATTTCTTTCAACAAAATCTTTCTTAGGATAGATAGCCTTTCTTTCCTATCTCTGTAGATTTGTAAAGAGGTGATTCTAGAAGAAAGATTCTCTGATTAATTTTGAAATCAATTGAAATATCATTGAATTTAGAAGATCCTCCATAAAATCTTTCTTTACTTTTTTTGGGGAAGTTACAGGGGAAGAAAAGATTCTCTGAGAAGATTTGATTTCTTCTCGTGTCTCGAGGAAAATCAAAGGATTTAATTATGGGGGCTTTAATTATTTAGTATAGATTTAATTACACCATTGCACAAGTAAATAACTACATCTCGGTTATTTATCTGTATAGGATTTATTTGTTAGATTAGAAGCTTTTCATTTCTTCGTTTCTTCTAAATTCCAGAAAAGCACAAAAATATTTCCTTTTGTTAGATTAGTTGCTTTGTATTGTTTTATTTCCATTACATTCCAAAAAACACAAAAAACATAGTATAGAATTTACTTATTTAGATTAAATTTTTATTTACCTTGATTAGATTAAAACGCTTTGAATGCATACATGACCATAAACGAACCACAACAAGAGAAAACATATGCTAGTGATCCATTGGTCCCACAACCAAACAGGCCTAAACTAATTATGGACATAGATACGGGACTCGTATACTTTTCCTCATAACAAAAACACAATACACTAAGAAAATTGAACAATTAAACATTTTGAACATTGTGGTTGACAAAGCCTATGAATACTAGACTACCCCTGGCAATAGATTTTAAACATGTATGACCATATAAGGACCATAGCCACCAAGATTTTATGGTTGTGATCTGTGGGTTCCTCAACTACAAGGGCCTGAAGACTAGTTAGACCTTGACATAGGATTACGCTCATTAGTCTTTAGGTCATCCCCACTTCCACCAGACATCATTAGACATCTAAATGTTCTAAATGAAGAATCTCACCGAGCCCTTGCATTTTGGACCACTCTAGCTAATCGAATATAGAGAGCAGTGGAATGACACCTCTCTTTCATCCATTTCATACCTTGTCTGGAAATCATTATGAGGAACCCAATTTTCCATGTATCCTAAAACCATTGGAAGCTATTTTCGTGGAGCTCGATATTGATTGGATTATTTGTGTGGCCATCCTTTCCAATCCATTCATTAGACCCATTTAGGTTATAAGGGCTCTGTTGGTGCAAATCGCAACACCCCTGAATGTCTACAACTCGATGGGTTGAGACTCTTAGTGCGATTGCATAACATGGAGCTTTTCCCAAGTGTGGGACCTTGTGAAATCAGAAAAGCTCTCCGGATGAAGGCCGGTTCCTATTCCTCTGTTCAGATGCACACATAAAAATGCAGAGGGTTTACTAAAACCTAATCTAACTTGCCAAGGAGACAGGGTAAGAAGATGCATAAAATAAAACCTAAACTACAAAGGTGATGCACCAAGGAATGAAGAACACCTATCTTGCCAATAAACACAAACCATAAAAGCGCAATGCAAGATCATGCACAGATAACCAGATTCACAGTGAAAGATCGAAGAATGCAAATGAACATAGAGAGGGTTGGGAATCATCCACATACATGCATTAATTTTCTCCAAAGATTGATACAACACACTGCAAAATGCCAAGAGGCAAAGTTGCATTACAGTTTCAAATGGGAGGTTTGAACTCCACAAGTTTACCTACCAAAGAGAAGAAGGGAGGGGCAAAACAAGAATGTCCAACCTTTAGAAAGAAGCCCCTCCTTACAATTTATATGAAGAATGAGAGAGGGAAGAGAGAGAAAATCCAAATCTACCCCAACCACCTCCAGGTTGCATTTAACTCATCTCATAATGATGGTAGGTGAGAACCCCAGCGAACCCAAAAGTGGCGAACTGTATTTTGCATTTTTAAGAATTTTTTCTCACCCAATTAAATATATCTAGTCGTAGTTGGACAGAGGACCTTGTAAGATTTCCAAAAATTCTAACCTTGCATGAATCTGAGCTCCCAGTCAAAAGTTATGGCCATCTCGAATATCTCGCGCTGTGGTCTCGCTCTGTCGTCGCGTTCAAAATGTTGCGCCTCCTGAAGGTGTGCCATAGGCACATCCGTGTGTGTGTCGACATCCTCTTACATGCGCCAAGGCACAAATTTTTCCCTATTGACACTCTGTGTCATGTGCCATTTCCGTGCGCCAAGGGCGCATCCTTTACCCTGTCGACATCCATTTCTGTGCGCCACTTTCCTGCGCCTTGGTGCATACATTTTAGTGTCAACACTCATTGTCATGCACCATTTCCGTGCACCAAGGGCACATCCTTTACCCTGTCGACATCCATTTCTGTGCGCCACTTTCCTGCGCCTTGGCGCATACATTTTAGTGTCAACACTCATTGTCATGCGCCATTTCTGTGCACCAAGGGCGCATCCTTTACCCTGTCGACATCCATTTCTGTGTGCCACTTTCCTGCGCCTTGGCGATAAATGTCAGGGATTTGAGCTTCTTTGATTTCTATAATCTTCTGCTTGTCTATATCTACCTAGGGGAAAGATATATACAACAATTTGGCGACTCAATGGGATTACCTGCCTGCTAGGTAGAAGATCAGTGGCCTTTTAGCAATCCATTGGGCATGGAGTCATAAGCAATAACCTGAAACCAACCTGATATCTGATCCCGAGCCTGATATCACAACCCCTTCTCGAGAGCACGCTGAACTGTAGAAAACCAACCTAGAGCAACAAAACCTATGCCGGAGCACTTAGGGAAACAGAAACCTAACTACAACAAGACAATGTGCATACGCACTTAGAGGAATTGAAATCTAGGCTAATATTTACAAGGGTAAACCTTTTCCTTTTAAAGAATAGTTTAAGATGGATTCCGTTAACCGGAATCAGAATTCTTCTCCATCCAATGTAGACAATTGGAAGGCATTACTACTTTTACATCCCGTGACCATGTAGGGGCCACTCCAAATGGCATCAAACTTGGAATGCCTTCCTGGTTTTGCCCGATCTGCATCCCATTTCAGAACTAAGTCCCCTTCCTTGAAGGTCCTTGCTCTTGCTTTCTTATCAAACCATCTTTTACTAAGGCCTGATCTTTCTCAATTGTTTGAACTACATGTTCTCTAATTTCTTCCAATTCCATCAACTCTGCATACCTAACCTCCATTGGTTCGAACTCAGCCAACTCCAACTGCTTCATGAACTCCAATGTAGGCAGTTCTAATGATATAGGCACATCGCCTCTTTTCCATAGACCAACTTGTAAGGGGAATTATCTCGTAGACCTCTTTGGTGTTATTCTCAGCCCATAATGCTAATTTTAGCTTGGTATGCCATGTTCTTTGATTTTCGTCCGAGTCCTCCCGATGATTCTTAGCAAAAAAATTTCGTGGACTCTCGCTCGCCCATTACCCCGCGGGTAATAATTTGAAGAGATGCTCGAGATAGATTCCATTCTTGATAGCCCATTCTGTAATCTTGGAACCTATAAATGCCAATGCATTGTCTGATATGATAGTGGCCGGCACACCGAACCTGGTCACTATTCCTTCATAAAAGTCTAGTATGTTAGACTCATTTGCTTCTTTGAGCGCGCTTTCTTGGTCCACTTGGTGAAATAGTCATTGCCGTGAGAATCCACTTGTGGCCTTGGCTTGAGTTTGGATTGATGACCCCGACGAAGTCCAATCCCCATTGCATAAATGGTTGGTCAACCAGAATTGGGTGCAATGGAAGTGCTGCTAGTCTTTCTTTGCCTGTGAAGAGTGCACATTTCTTGCACTTTCTTATCCATGTATAGCAGTCACTGAAGACTGTCGGCCAATAATACCCTGCCTTCATTATCTTGAGAGTTGTTACTCATGGGGCGAAATGTCCTCCAAAATCTCTATCGTGAAAATCTCGTAACACCCTTTTAATTTGATTTGTCCCAATGCACCTCAATAGAACTCCATTGATGTCTTTCTTAAACAAAACACCATCAACAAGCACATATGGAATGGCTTGTAATCTGAAGTATCTCCTCTTTGCTTTGCTCATTTCTGGGGGGCATAGGCCTGTCTGTAGGAAGTGTATCACATTCTGAGTCCAACACAGAGTGGGCACATCATCATTTTCCTGTTCTTGACCATCCTGTAGTACCAAGACAACCTCTTTTTCATTACCTACTTCAACTTGTTGACTCAAGGCTAGCTGCTCACATAGTCCCTTCCCACGTACTAGTTTGGTGACCTTGATCTCGATGTCATATTCCATGACACGAGTTATCCATCCTGCACGTTTCTCATTCAGATCCTTGTTTAGAAGGAAGTCCCTGACTCCCGCATGAGAGACCAATAATTGGATCTTGTTGTTTGAGACTAGGTGCTTGAATTTCTTTAAGCTCCCGACACTCGCAAGGACATGCTTTTCAATGAAAGAGTACCTAGTTTCGTATTCCTCCAAGCCTTGACTGAAGAAAGCAACTGGTTGTTCTAATCCTCCTTTGTTTTGTTGTACCAAGATTGCAGAAATCGTGTCCCCACCACCAAAGGCATATAGCACGAAGTCCTTGGAGAAGTCTGGATTGACAAGAGTCGGAGCTTGAGATATAGCCTCTTTTATTGCCTCAAAACTTGCCTTGCCTTCAGATGTCCACTTAAATGCCATACTCTTCTTTAACATCAGCGTTATTGGCTTCACAAGAGCAGCAAAATTTGGAACAAATCTGCGGACAAAATTGATCCTTCCCAAGAAGCTTTGAAGAGCCTTCTTGTGACTTGGCAATGGCAATGCTCGAATTGCTTCAACTCTTTCTGGGTCAATCATCAACCCTTCCTTTGAAACAATATGGCCTAGAAGTTTTCCCTCGTGAGCCAAAATATGCATTTTTTGGGATTCAATGATACCCCAAATCTTCTACACCTCTGAAATACTTGCCTCAAATGACAGAGGTGATCCGCTGCATTTTTTGAGAATACAGTGATGTCGTCAAGATATATTAGAACTATTTTATTGATCAACCCCTTGAATGCCATATCCATTGCCCTTTGGAAGGTGGCTCCAGCATTTGATAGCCCAAATGGCATTTTCTTGTAGGCATAGGTCCCCATTTGGTGGTGAAAGCCATCTTGAATTGGTCATCTTCTTTCACCATCACCTGATTGTACCCTGAGTAGCCATCTAGGAGAGAGAATCTCTCTGAACCGGATACTACTTGCAATATTTGTTCCATTGAAGGAAGTGGGTAATGGTCTTTGAGAGATGCCCTGTTTAGGTCTTGGAAATCCACACACAACCTGATTTCTCCACTCTTCTTCCTGACCGGAACCAAGTTTGCAACCCAGCTTGAGTGCTTGATTGGGAATATAATGCTTGCCTCTATTAGCTTATTTAGATCTTTCTTCATTAGAGGTTCAATGTGAGGGTTGACTAGTCTCTGCTTCTGCCTGATGGGCTTAGCATTTGGATCCAATTCTATGTTATGTTGTGCCAAATTTGGATCGAATCCTCCTAAGTCTTTATAGCTCCAAGTGAAGACATCTGGAAATTCTTGGCAAAGTTGTATGAAATCTGATTTCTCCTGCTCAGTGGCCACTTTACCAATTTGAAGAGTTTTGCCTTCCCCAATCGGAATTGGCCCTGAATCTTCTCTCTTGACCTGTATGTTAGCCTTTTCCTTACGAAACTGGTCGTTAGGGTTGAAGATAGACTCCAATGTTACTAAACCCTTAGGAAGCTTGTTTTTCCGTAGCTGCACTACTTGATCCCCATACTGCTGCTCTAATCTGTCCTGATTTCTAGCTGAGAATTCAGCCTCTTCTTGTAAGAAATTAACGATCGTTGATCATTCTCAAACACCGCCACTTGTGTTATTATCGGAACTACGGCCTCATAATCACATGGATATGTGGCTGTGTTTTTCCCCTTCTGATGTTGTCAACCACATCAAACGTTGCTCCAACTGCTGCGAGCCTATCTGCAACTTCATTTTTCTTCCTGGGTATGGACACAATGTTGAAAGCTTCGAAATCCTCAATGAGGTCCCATACCCTATTCTTGTAGCTCTTCAGCAAGTCGTTCTTTGTAGCATGTTGTCCCCTAACTTGGTTGATGATTAGCTCGCTATCTCTAAACACCTGCAAGTTCTTTATGCCCCTTTTCCTAGCCCAATGAATTCCATGAATCAATGCTTCGTATTCAGCCGTGTTGTTTGAACAGGAAAACTGGAAATGAAAAGATGAAAAATATTTAATGTCTTGTGGTGAAATCAACATTGCACCACCTCCAGCACCTTGTCTGCTTCTTGAACCATCGAAAAATAATTTCCAAACTTTGTTTTCATCCTTTTGTTTAGGTTGAATGATGTCGGGAATGGGTGAATTTTCTTCGTGTATACAATACATGCCCAATTTAGATTCTTCAATTTCCTTGTATGGGTCAAATTCATGACTCTTGTTTGCCCATTCATCTAAAGTTAAATCAGGAATTCCCTTGACCTTAGTACCTATTTCTAGATCACTTGAACACTCCTCCTGATCAAAAGCCGAGCAATTTGCATTGATAGGATTTGGTACATGAGGCTCAATATGGAAATTGGCAATTGGTTCTGACCTGATTGTTGCTTTGGCTCCATACCTTGTCCTAAAAATCATGTGTGACCAATCTGCAGATAAATATCCACCGATTTTTGCAGTGAAGTCTCTTGATAGACACAACGCAAAGAGTGGCGGAAGGTCAATCACAGACACATCTTGTAGAACTGTAACATTAGGATAGGAATGTAGTGTTAGGCTTAACCCTTTGATGACCCCAACTGTTCCTACTGCCGTTCCATCTAGTTGCACTACTCCTTTCAGCACTGGCTCATACTTCAGACCCAGTTGATCCGCTATTTGCTTCGGCATCACTGAACTACTTGCCCCTGAATCTATCATGCAGTTGTGTACCAAGTGGTTTCCAACAATCAACGAAACATAGAATGGTGGAGGCTTCAAATTTTTCCTTGTCTGGCCCCCATCATGTTGCACTGCATTAGTGAGAACTTTCTCATGTCCCTGGTTTGATACATTTGTGGCAGACCAATTAGCCATCAGTAACTGCAATAAATCTCGTTGCCCTGGGATCGCAAGTGATTCCCACATGGAAATGTTCACATGTGTCTTCTTCATTTGATCGATGATGTTGAAAGGGGATGAATTGTCCTTTTGTTGTCCCTTACTTGGCGCAACCTTTTCTGGAGCTTGAACAGGTGCATGTGTTGCTACAACAGGTACCTTAGGTTGATTTTGCACATTTGGAGCTGCGTTTGGTCTACTGACCCCTTGTTGTGTAGGAGTGGACTGAGAAACAACTAGATTACATGGTTGTCCCTCTCCTATATTTCTCTTCTTTGACCGTGTGTTGGCAGCCACGCCTTGAAAAGGCTATTGGTTAACTCCACAGAAGTCTTCTGTTTGCCAATTGGCCAATGTGGTTTCTGTTGGAGGTCCTTCTTGTTGCATTTCTTGCTGTTGATTCTCCTCCTGGCTTGGTTCTTGAGGAACACCAATGGTTTGCACCATCAAGGCCTGATTTAGTGCACCATTGAAACATGCTGACTGATTGTGAGGTAGATTGCAAGGGTAACACCAGTCGTACTCCTGTGCCATGTTATTTTGTGTCGGGACCAAGGCTCTTGAGGACGTCGTTGCATTTGGATCATACGGTCGAAATGGCCTGGCAGCTTGAGGTTGTCCTTGGTTTTGGTTTTGATTTGCAGCCTGAGGTGGTGGTCTATTTTGTTGGTATGGGGGCCTAGCTTGGTACTGTGCTTGAGGCTGATACGGTCTAGCACTTTGAGCTTGTTGTCTTTTGATAGTCACTAGCTCATTTCCAAGGTTCTGTAGTTGTTTCATGACCTCCTGCAATTCCTTTGAAGTATTTGAAGAAGTCGACGCCTCATTATTGCTTTGATTTCTAGGAGTTGGAATGGGATTCAACTCTGGTGCTTGACTGGTTGTAGGATTTCCCATATCCGGATAGAGAGGCATTGGTGGCCTTGGTGCAAGCTTGCCAGCTTGGATCAAACAGTTCTCTGCTCTGATAGCTGTGTCGTAGGCCCCTAGCAGCGTTGTTCCTCCCATTGATTGGATCATCATGGCTATGTTTGAATTTATAGCCTTTAAGAAATAAAGGAATGCTCCTTCGGCGGTTGGTCTAATAGCTATTGGAATCCTGTCCCATGTCCATTGGAATCTGAAGTTGAAATCTATCATTTGTTTGTTAGGATCCCTTTTGATTGTTGTCAATTGTTCCAATAAAGATAAATTGTCCGCCCTCTCCCCGAATTGGTTGCAAAGAGCTGAACAAAGTTGGTCCCAATTCGTAATAGACCCTGCTGCTAGGCTCCTAAACCATTGTAAGGCCTTACCTTTGAAAGATGAAGCCAACAACTTGACTGCAACATCCATTTCATTTATTTCGTGGATTGCACATGCATTAGCAATATCCTGGATGTGATCAATAGGAGTAGTATGATTTTCTCCTGTAAAATAGGGTATATTCTTTAGTGCTGCAACTGGAATTTGATTATGAGCATTTAGGGCAAGTGGACTACTGCCCGTGAAATTGACAAAGGGATTCGGTGGTAGATGTGCCATTATGATTGGCCTAAGAACCCTGGTCGATGCGAGAAAAGGCCTACCAGGTGGAGGTGTAGACAAAGTCCTATTAGGTGGAGATGGTGATCTTTGTGGTCTTCTTCCTCTCCTCCTCTGCCTGGTGATAGTTGCAAGTGGAAAAATAGCCCCTCTTCTCGAGTATTAGACCTGGTTCGAATTCTTCTCATGTGCCTGGGCAACTTGTGCTGCTACACCGCTGAATTCTATCCCTTCGGAGTCGCCAGATGTGTTAGAAAAATGAGCCTCAAAAGGCTAGCTTCTGCCAAGTTACACACCAAACCTGACAATATTAAAAATAGGATAAATTTGAAAGACTCGTATTTTGAGATTTTAGTGTTTGGAATTTGATTTGGAATGACAGTCCGAAAATCCAAAAATGCCAGATTTCAAAACTTGAAATCCAAAAATAAAAAAACCATGAAATTTTAAAAGCCAAAATATAAAAAATCTAAGAATACCCTTTTGAAGATTATCCCCCGATCTATCAACTGGTGAAATTTTGACTTGTTTCGAGCAAGTTAAGTCCTTGAAAATTGATTTCAAAGTTCAGCCCAGAAGGTGAAAATATGAAATTGTAAAACCTGCAATTTTTTAAGTCTGAATTTCTTGAAAGTTTCCTTCAAATATGTGGAATGACCTCTTGGTCCCACCGGGCATGCCAAAACAAGTTGGTGCAAATCGCAGCACTTCGAATGTCCGCAACTCGATGGGTTGAGACTATCGGTGTGATTGCATAACATGGAGCTTTTCCCAAGTGTGGGACCTGTGAAATCGGAAAAGCTCTCCGGATGAAGGCCGATTCCTATTCTCTGCTCGATGCATATGTAAAAATGCAGAGAGTTTACTAAAAACCTAATCTAACTTTCCAAGGAGATAGGGTAAGAAGATGCATAAAATAAAACCTAAACTACAAAGTGATGCACCGAGGAATGAAGAACACTTGTCTTGCCAATAAACACACAAACCATAAAAACGCAATGCAAGATCATGCACAAATAACCGTGATTCACAAAGTGAAAGATCAGGAGAATGTAAATGAACACAGAGAGGGTTAGGAATCATCCACAGACATGCATTAATTTGCTCCAAAGATTGATACAACACACTGCAAAATGCCAAGAGGCAAAGTTGCATTACAGTTTCAAATGGGAGGTTTGAACTCCACAAGTTTACCTGCCAAAGAGAAAGAAGGGAGGGGCAAAACAAGAATTTACAACCTTTAGAAAGAAGCCCCCTCCTTACAATTTATATGAATAATGAGAGAGGGAAGAGAGAGAAAGTCCAAATCTACCCCAACCACCTCCAGGTTGCATTTAACTCATCTCATAATGATGGTAGGTGAGAACCCCAGCGAACCCAAAAGTGGCGAACTGTATTTTACATTTTTAAGAATTTGTTCTCACTTAATTAAAGATATCTAGTCGTAGTTGGATAGAGGACCTTGTAAGCTTTCTGAAAAGTCCAACCTTGCATGAATCTGAGCTCCTAGTCAAAAGTTATGGCCATCTGAATATCTGCGCCAGGGTCTGCTTCCTGTCAGCGCTCAAAATGTTACGCCTCCTGAAGGTGCGCCATAGGCACATCCGTGTGTGTGTCGACATCCTCTTATGTGTGCCAAGGTGTAACTTTTTCCTGTTGACACTCTATGTCATGCACCATTTCCGTGCACCAAGGGCGCATCCTTTACCCTGTCGACATCCATTTCTATGCGCCACTTTCCTGTGCCTTGGCGCATACATTTTAGTGTCAACACTCATTGTCATGCGCCATTTCCGTGCACCAAGGGCACATCCTTTACCCTGTTGACATCCATTTCTATGTGCCACTTTCCTGCACCTTGGCGCATACATTTTAGTGTCAACACTCATTGTCATGCGCCATTTCCGTGCGCCAAGGGCGCATCCTTTACCCTGTCGACATCCATTTCTGTGCGCCACTTTCCTGCGCCTTGGTGCATACATTTTAGTGTCAACACTCATTGTCATGCACCATTTCCATGCGCCAAGGGTGCATCCTTTACCCTGTCGACATCCATTTCTGTGCGCCACTTTCCTGCGCCTTGGCGCATACATTTTAGTGTCAACACTCATTGTCATGCGCCATTTCCGTGCGCCAAGGGCGCATCCTTTACCCTGTCGACATCCATTTCTGTGCGCCACTTTCCTGCGCCTTGGCGATAAATGTCAGGGATTTGAGCTTCTTTGATTTCTATATTCTTCTGCTTGTCTATATCTACCTAGGGGAAAGATATATAAAACAGGGCCTCCTTTTACCTTGATGAACAAATCCCTATATTGTGCGTTGAGGAC
Source organism: Taxus wallichiana var. yunnanensis (assembly GCA_018340775.1). Classification (NCBI taxonomy): domain Eukaryota; kingdom Viridiplantae; phylum Streptophyta; class Pinopsida; order Cupressales; family Taxaceae; genus Taxus; species Taxus wallichiana. The sequence goes on from CM031244.1 coordinate 238,454,861, forward strand.
ATTATTTTTCCTTGATATGTTGTTTTTCCAATTCCCACGTATTTTCATCTACATACCACATATTTTTATATTTCTCTATCCACAACCATCCACATTTTCCACATCGATTATCTCGGTATGACCTCGGGAGGTCACATGTCGATTTTCATTCGTAAAAATTAGTAAACCCGATGTAAATAGCTAGTCTCTTTTTCCATTTATTTCATTCATCTTCCCTCTCTCCCATTATTCTACGGGTATTCATATACCCCCAAATATTCAGGACAAAATGAATATGGCTAGCCCATTTTAGGTCTCAAGGCATATTACTACCAAATGCGTTGAGAACAACAGTCACCCTCACTATATGCATGGGTGGAAAACTACTCAACTAATCTCTCTACGTATCAAACTCCTCCTCCTAAAGGGATAAACAATGTCTCCTCAATCAGGATCGAGGAGATTGATCAAATTATGCATACACCTTAACCTGATCTCTCAAATTCTAACAATATGACATTCAGGAGAGTCGGGTTTTCTCCTCAAGTCTTGTTTAGACTGCAAATCGAGTGTAATCCGACCAAATCCCATTACTAGATGAGGAGTACCGACATGTTATGCTTGAAGGAACAATGCTTCAAAAATGTGGACCAATCTCTAGATAGGATGCAAGGGAATGTTGATGTCTTACTTCAGAATAACACCTCTAACCCTCCCACAACAGAAAATGTTGCTAACGAGGGGTGGCCAAACAATGAAAATTTCATAGTAGGATAGCACAATCCTTTCCAACCTAACAAGGTTCAATAACACATGCTAAAATAGAAAACCATTCCATCATCAAGTAAGTTTATCTCAACATTGGTGGATAGGGTTAGAGAAGTCAAGCTTTCCAAGGCTACTCATGTTTCATCTTCTCGCTAGGAAATGAAGGATTCTACATCATCCAAAAACTTTGGCTAGATACCTACTACACCAAATCTATCTCTAGTTTACATAGGAATTCCAAGCCCCAAAGATCTTCTCACAAGATTGATCACCTTGGGTATTCACCCTCATATGACGTATGGATAACTTCAACAGCACTAGCCAAAAGTGCGTTCTCATATGCTTTCCCAAATGGCAATGCAACGTTCCTAGTTTTTTTCTCCTACTCCACACCGAGTAACATTCTCCACTACCCGCACATGTATTCCAAATTTCCACCGGGGGACATGTAATCTTTTCCTTGTTAATATGGTTAGCCACAGAGGATGCCTTATGATTCTACAAATATCTATGTTGCACCATATCAACAACATAGATGGTCAAGTCTTATGTAGTGGGGACCTACTCTAAATATCTTATAAATCCCCTTGAATTCACCATATGGAGTGTTATGCCCCCATGGCCTCCACTAGATCTTCCCAAATTAAAAGGGGAGGGAGATCCAAATGCACATATCAAAGCATATGCCACCACCATTCAAGAGATACTCCCATGGGATGCATTCGTAACAAAGATATTCTCTAAGAATCTTGAAGGAATTTCTCTTGAATGTATTATAGGATACCTGAAGCCTCAATACATTCTTTTAAGCAACTTGTGTCTGAATTCATAAAATATTTTGACATGAAAAAACTACTGAGAACAGGAATCAAGGAATTCCTACATATAAAGCAAGAGCACAATGAATCTATTGTGCATTTTATCTAGAGATGGTAGCAGGTCCTCTATTCTTTGGAAATTTCTCCCAACATGGACCCGACATATCGTTTTGATCTATTCCTTCACTCTCTTAATCAGGAAATGAAGGAAAACGTGAAGTTCCCCTAATGAGTTACAAAGAGCTTTTGGAGGGTGCTCTTTGTATTGATCAGGTGGAAATAGATAGTGGTTGAGATACCTATGGTTCAAATGAGAGATTTATCACTCCCAATGTGGATAATTCAAGTTACCCTAATAATGCAAACAAAAACAAAGACCTAAGGTCCTCAACAAAAACCATGGTGTTACAACCAACAATGCTATAGACCAAGAAAAGAAACCAAATGTTGTTAACACCTCAAGTACAAATAATGTCATAAATAATACAAATGGTAACAATCATATGAGTTAAAATTCTCTCCTACTATCAACGTAGTGGATTTTTATTGACCTCCAACCCAACAATGATAACAAGTTTAGGCTTATAACCATAACCAATACCCGAATGGGTATCAAAACAAAAATACAAATCAAGGAAAATGGCCTCCAAATGTCAATTACAATAAGAAACAGTTGAATAACAATTACAAATTTGGACTACAAAAATAAAAATCAAAGACCTCGAGATTATGATCCTAACCTTTATTATGGCTTTCATAGGGTCCATAGACAACATCTATTATAGGATCAAAGACAAATATTTATTGATATATTTTTAGCAAATCCTATGGCGCTAACTTAGAATGCTAGCATGAGGTGTGTATCCCCTCAAAACACACCACTCAGGATATTTAATGACCCCCTTCTAATGCTTCCTAAAAATGGTAAGTTGGACCCCAATGGCACAAACAAGGGTATCCTGGTGGGAAACAATGATCATGAAGCTTTAACTTTGTCAATTGGTGGCACCTCCATTGGATGGTTGCCAATAAACTAAGATTGTGGGTCTGGTAGAATTAGAAATTGAAACCTAGATAAATCCTACTATAAGAAATTGAGACTACTCTTCGTAGCCCATCCCTATTTACCCATCTATGTTAGATGATGTTCCAACACTTTCAAAACTAGTGGGGGCTTACGACTTGATCACTGATTTAACAAAGACATTTTCTCACATCTCCTTCTTGGATTTGTTAAAGAACTCCCCTACTCATAGAGCTACTTTATTGGAAGCATTGGGTCTTGGACATTTGATCAATGTCACCCCTCCTTTGGAGGCACAAATAAATCACATAGACTTCGATGTACATCCTCCTAGGCATCCCGAAAGAGATGCTAGGTTTATATTCGACATCAATAAGATGCCCACATATGTTGAGTTGGCACGTAGAGGTGATCCAAATTTATACCTACAGATTTGGATTTACAACAACTACGTAAAGCATGCAATGATCAATGACTAGGAAACAATCAACATTGTCCCCTTTTCATTTGGCAAAAATTTAGGCTACGAAGAGACCAATTTCTCTTCAATGAGAAACATGCTGAGAGGGTATGATAGCCTCAAGGAAACATCGATTGGAACCATAGTGCTACCGATTACAAATTTGTATATTATAGACTAGGAAACCAACTACTATATGATTCTCGGTCATCTTTGGATACATCGTATGAAGGAGATTCCTTCCAAATTTTTCAAGAAGTTAGATTCCTACATTTGGGGAAATTATTCATTACACAAGGTGACCGAAGCCCTTTAACATTCACCTAGCTAACTTAAAGAAGAAACCCGGGGTACATTCTAAGTTTGAGCTCCTCAAAATAATTGAAAAAACACCCATGAGTTCAATGACGGATAACAAATTAATTCACACAATGGAATTAGAAACTATCGAGCTTTATTAAAGGGATTCTTGTAGTCGAGAGAAGAAACTATTTTCGTTGGTGGTGTCAACAAAAACCATGGTGAATATTGTTTAGGCTGCTAGAGAATGATTTACCCATTCTCCTTCCATTCAATTCCATGGGCATAGGACATGCTTTAGGACTCAGATCTCTTCCAACCAATGAAGTTTTCATGGTTGAATTCTCAAAAGCAAGGGAAGAAGATACAAAAAGTGATCCAACATCAATCTTCCCAAGCAATTGTTGGACTCTTAATTTCGATGGAGAAAAATGCCACTTTGGCGTTATCCTCACTTCTCATGAGGGGAAATTCATGTCTTTTTCCTTAAAGCTATATTTTGAATGTACAAACAATGGTGTAGAATATGAGGCTCTCTCTGCTTGGTCTCATAGTAGCCAAAAATGGGTGCTTGTAACATTAGAGTGTTGGGTGATTTGTAGCTAGTCACTAATCAAGTTTCAGAGGTATATGAGACTAGGGCGGAACACTTGTAACTCTATAAAACTATTGTACTCAACTTGAGTAAAGGTTTTGACTTCATTTCAATCAAATCCATCCCACGTGAACAAAACCTTCTCACTAATTTGATAGCTACTGCTTCCCACTTATATCCGAGAAAATAGTTAGAAGACACCGACTTCATAGTTTCAGTTCGTGTTGAACCCTTAGTTCACAAAATTCCAACAAACCTGATCTTTTCATACGTTGAGGATGAGAACGAGCATGTTACCCTATATTATGCAGAAAATAATGAGGCTATCTTAGGGTACCTCAATGCTTATACATATTTACATCATGTGCATAACAAGAGATGCTTTTCTATCATTCCTCACTCTTCCTCCTATTTTGGAGATCACATGACATACCCTTCCTCCTTGGGAGGCCTTGAGATTTGTGAGGTAGAAGAGGAAGGGGAGTTAGAACTACCTCTAGCTCTACCTAAGTTATAAGAGGGTAATGCCTCTTTTATAGTGCCCACTTCCCTTTGACACCTTTTGATACTGATCAGGACACTGTCGACTATATTATGGACATTATTATAGTTTTGATTTAGTATGATGTTAGATATTTGATCATGGATTATTGTTGACTTTGATTCTTATATGATGCATGATGATTACTAGAGACACTTTATATGTTGATGGTGTTATACTATTGGACATGGTTATATGATAGATGTTGTTCGAGACTTGTGATATTTGGATATTGTGAGTAGCCCTAGAAATGGAAAATTATTGGATGATGATATAGCTATTGATAAAACTATAATGATATTGTTAGATTGCTTTGATGTTGTTGTGATTCATATATCTAGATGATTTTAGAAATTTAATTATATTTAAATTATTTTGGGAATTTTGATATGGCCACGAGGACGAAGGGGTATTTGTGTTTTGTAGGTTAAAATATCACAAAAACATTGGGGATTGGAGACCAACCACATTGGAATTCTAGATGAATTCAACAAGGTCACCATGGAAACTATTTTTTTTGTGTGTGTTTGTTAGTGTTAAGGATTCCCATTGGGGTGATCACCTTTAAATGTGACCAAGGGATTGTATGTATTTCTTTTATTTTGGTCCCTTTTGTTTAATTTTTGCATGTGTTTTATGTGGTGCACTTACCCCTTTCATTATTTACTTTATAGGTGTGTAAATATTATGAGTAACGATATTGTTTAGTTAATTAATTAAAAGATTTCATAAGAATGTAATTAATAGAGTTGTTGGCCATGTTTTAAAGTGTTGTAAGAATGTGTAAGTAATGTGTAAGTGATGTGTAAGTTAACTTTTGAGTGTGAAACACTCCACCTTCTTGGAAATTCGAAATTTTCCTCGAGGCTGATTTTGGAGGCTTGTGGGACAAGCTAAACTTGTCCCATACCTCTTAAATGTACATACCAACCTTGCCCATGGTTGGAGGGTTAAATTTAGACTTTTATAATGTATTTTGGGAAGCCAAATTATAGATTTTAATTGCACTTTTCTTTCTAAATTTAATTTCAGTCCTTATTGGGTATGGACTTGTTTGAGTGTGTAAGTAAACCTGTCATATTATTCACCCACTTATTTATTATGCATTGGGAATGAGGTTGAATTTGTGTTTGGGGTTGAGGATGTGTGATGTGGCATCCTACATGGATCCACCTCATCCTCTTCTCTTCCCTCTTCTATAAAATTTGAATTCCTTGTCTTGTTTTGGGTTGCTTCACTTTTGGGAGACTTCTTTTGGGAGAATTTTCTTGTTGTTTTGGGAGCTCTTGCTTGGAGAAGTTTTTGGAAGATTGTTGCATGCTTGTATTGGGTTGATTTTTGGATTGCTTGCATTGGAAGGAGCTTGCTGTTTTGAACTTGGAACAAACTCCATCATGGAGAGGTAAGATCTTGGCTCTTGGAAATACTCTTCTTTTCCCTTTTATGAATATGTAAATGCTGGTATGTTTGTTATTGTTGTGGGCTGTGGGTAGATGGCCTAGGAATGGTGTAGGAGAATACTATGGGGTTTATTATGTGGGAGGCACAAGTGTGTTTTAGGGAGGTATAAGGGTGGAGGGAGTTGGGATTTGGGTTCCACCTTATATAAAAAGAAATAGCTTGCATTTCTTTACTTGTTATGGGGTGACATAAGAGGTTGGGGAGGTATAAGGAAATGTGAGGAATAAGGGGTACTTGAGGAGGCATAAGGAATGCTAGGGTTTTGATATATTATTTTTGCGATTTGTAACTCGGTGGTGATACCCATTTCCCCGTTTGGAAGGCATAAGAAGCATCCCCATAGTTATTTCTCCTTTGTATTGCATTGTGAAGCCTGAGTTTTGTTTGATGTCTTTCATGTGGTTGTAAACATGCTATTTTTTTGGACTGTGTTTTTAATTTGAAATGTGCTTGTTGAAAGATTTCTTTGTGATGTGGAAGCCTATTGTTGCCATGAGTTGAAATACATTTCTTATTGCATTTTGGTTGGGGCTCAAGGGCCAATGAAGAAGGATGGATTCTCCTTTCATTAGATGTCTTGGTTGGGTGGAGAGCGTTGCCTTTCCCTGCCTTTGTTGTGATCAAAATTGGAAGAAAGAGAAGAATGCATGTTGTTGTTCTGGAGCTGAGAAAAGACAGTTTGACAGTCCCTTGTGAAATGAAATCTCATTGTAACCTTTCCCACTTGAAGTGGATGACCTTGTAAATGTTTGTAATGGAAAGATGTTGTATTGATTGCAAGTGGAAATTGGAAATGTAAAAGAGTTATACTTTGTATGTTGTTTTGGAAAGAATGTGAAAGAATGATATTGTTTTGTATATTGTACTTTGAAATCAAATGGAAAGGAGGTTGTATGAGTTTCATTGGAATTATTGGAAGTGTTTACCTTGTTCATATGATATTCTTCAATTGGAAATTTTTGTTTATCATGCACTAGGAAGTCCCTGTTTTGAAAGTGGAAATGTGCAACACGTGAAAAGAAAATGTATTATTCTGCCCTGTGTCAATAAATGATTTTTGGAAGGAATAAAAGAAAGAAGTTGTAAATTTGTCTGTTGGAACCAACAAATGAATGTAATGATTTTCTCAAATTGCATTGTAGTATTGAATCTGATCATTTCAATGTATTGGAATCTCTGTTTGAAAGGAAGAAATGTGTGTGAGAAAAATACAGTATTTTGTCTTTTGGAAATGTGTAAAATTGGAAATCAGAATTGCATTTTAGTCTTGAATGGTTTGTTTTTGAATCAACTAAAATGTGTTAAATTGGAATTGGAATGAATTTTAATACTTAGAATATGAAAATGGCAAATAGACACATTAAGATTTGATCCTGTTATTTGTAATTTTAAAACTGGCAATTAATTAAACCAAAAATGCACAGTTCGAACCTGCAAGCAAGAAATAACAATGAAACATTAAAATTGAACATGCTAGGGTGTAAATGAGTTCAAATTGACTAAAACACTTAAGGAAATATTTCAAAACTTAGCAAAATTAGGCTCAAACCGTTTTGCAGTCGATTTTCTATCAAGAAACGGAAATGCTCAAATTTGCAAGTCAATCAGACAAATTGAACCTTGAATCCTTCCTTGAATCCATTTAGGAACAATCCTCCATGTATATTTGACATGTTGATGAGGGGGAAGATCAAATTGAATAAATCAAACAGGTTAAAAATTACCAGTTCGTATTATAAAATCATGTAGGTCATTTTCTTAAAATTTACCCCTTAAAACTTATCTAAACCAAAAAAATTTGATCTTTGTGCAAATAGGACATTGAGAGCTTTCCAAAAAGTCCTCATTTTCCCAAAACCAAGATCTCTATCAAAAGTTATGGCCTTCTGAATTTTTCTTCATTTGGCGTTAAAATTTTGGGAAACATTTCCTTGGCGGGCCCGCGGCCCGAATTTTTCCCTTAATGCACTTAGGAAATTTTTGGGGAAAATTTTCTAAATTTTCCTTACCAGCCTACAACCAATCAGGTGATGCCACGTGGTATCACGAGCCATTGGTGGAGGAATGGGACCCTTTTAATCTTTTGCTTTACTCGAAATATTTTTGGAAAATTTTCCAAGTTTTCCCCATTGTTCCGCCGTCCCACAGCCAATCAGGGGCTGCCATGTGGCATTGTGAGGTGCCGATGGAGGCACGGGTCTATGTACGCTCTTATCTCTTTGGGGTGTTAACTCAATCTTCTCCCCGCTACCCCGCTTTCCTTGTGTTGGCTTTAGTGATGCCATGTGTCCCCTCAGGACTCACGGGAGCGTGGGCGTAAATTCTATTTTTCACCCCGCATAGGAGGATTTGTAAAATGTCTCCCACTACCCCATTTTCCGCACGCTAACTTGTGAAGCGCCACGTGTCCCTTGTGGACTAGAGGACCCGAAGGAGCACGGGTGAAAATGTGGGTTTTTCCCACATGGGAAAAAGATTTTCCAAAGGTCTCCCCGTGGCCCGCCAACCCGCCCTTTGGGTAAATTTTCACCCCTGAGCCCGTAGGCTCTCTCTTGGGGAAAATTTTCACCCCAAGGCCCACCGGCCCATAACTTGAAAAATATGAGGAGTTAGGTTGACTTCTTTATATCAATAGAAAGGTGAGGGAATTTCCTATCTAATCGGAGTGATTTATAAAAATCTTTAATGCATTAAGGGTAAGAAAAATCAAGTTGAAACTTTAAGCCTGTTAGAGGGTGGGTATGGTGAGGATTTTCCTCTGAACCTATTGAAACTTCTAACCCTAAATTTTGGACCTTGTGACCTCTAATAATTATTAATAAAATAAAATTATACTCTAGTAGATTATAACTATTCTAGAACCTGTTAGGGACAGTTGTCTTGTAACATGGTTGTAGATTCTTTTTAAATTAAAAAAATTATTCCATAATTTTCTTAACTAATCCTAGGTTGTTCTTGGGTCTCAAGTGGGTTGTTTTAATGGGTGTTACACTTGGTATCAGAGAAGTGGTTCAAAAGATTGGACCATTGGGCACACTAGAAAACTTGAGACATGAAACTTAAACCTAACACACTTTTAAATCTAGAAAACAACTTAGTTTAGAAACTACATATTTTAGTAAACATGGGAATTGAATAAAACTTAGAAAAATAAACTAACTCTCACCTTGAGTCTCAGTATAGGAGGTGCAGACAGAGGAGGAGGGTAATTTTCAAATAGACCCAAAATTATGACCACCGAGATCATGTTGTAGCAGACATACTACCCCATATTTTGTAGACTCTTCAGATGTTAATGTCGCTCTACGCAAAGGATATGTAGGAGGACATGCAACCTGACATGATAGAGTCCCTTCTATTGAGGGTCGTATCTCCTCAACCCAACAATGAGCATGGAGGAGATAACTCCCATGCACAATTAGCCAGGGTAGATTCACCACATAGGGGACAGGGTGACCAAGTTTCAGGACATACAGAGAGGTCTGGAAGCCCTAGGCTTAGGGATGAGCATGCAGAGAGACCTAGAGGCCGTCAGAACATAGCTACAGATCACATCAGGGAGATCCTAAATCTTTGACCATCACATTATTCTATTGACATAGGTGGATTTCAGGTAGAGGCCTGGTTGGTGAGCTTGAGTAGATGCTTTAAGCTTTGTCCTTGTTCTAGCAACACAAAAGCTTGTGTTGCAATCCATCTTTAAGGGACTAAGATGGTGTCGGTGGAGGACAGAGAGGAGAAGAAGCTCCATGTTGATTCTGAGACAGTTACCTAGGAGCTCTTTGAGGAGCATTTCTAGAGTAGATATTTGTCACGAGAGGTTCATACAGTAGCGGATAGATGAGTTTCATGACCTCCGACAGGAATCTCTTACAGTGGCTAAGTATGAGAGTAGATTTGGATCTACTCTAGTATGTTGATTACATGCAAGATGAGTAGGTGCGGATCCACAAGTTCATCTGGGGCCTAAATCTAGACATTGGAGGTGCAGTGCAGATCCATTGTCCACAAACATTAGCTGAGGCTGTCGAGAAGGCCTATATAGCATAGGAGACTTGGGGAAAGACCCAACAGGCTAGAGACCAAGTCTAGAGCCACATAAAGAGATGTAGGACAAAAAATTGAGGGGGTTAGTACCTCTTCCTTGTGGTGGATAGGGTTCAACACAGTCATCTTTTAGACCCCAGTAGCATAAAGCAGTAGTAGTCCCACCCACCTTATAGACCTCCACAGAGATTTGATGCACAGAGAGGTCAGAGTATGGGGCCTCCTCCTAGGGGTCCCATCAGGACATAGGGTGCCCAGAGAGATCACTCAATAGGATCTTTCTAGAAGAGATGTCTGCAGACCGCATCCGGATCATCAGGATCCACACCATAGACCTCCAGAGTACCGGCTGGACCTGCTACACAAGGGAGAGGATCAAGAGGATGTTTTGGTTGTGGTGTTACTAGACATTTTGGAGAGATTGCCCACATATTCCAAACAACAAGGGTAAGACACAGATCTCAGAGCCTATTGTTGGTGATATGGGGCACAGTCATAGGATGTATGTGGAAGTTGAGAATTGTCAAGAAGAGCATCAAAGTATAGTTATTGAGACTGTAGGTAGCATTGGTGGTATTCCTACCTCCATCTTGTTTGATTCTAGTTCTTCTGATTATTTCATTGCACCATCTTTAGTAGAGCATCGCAGTGGTGGAAGTTAGGCAGGTCATAGTTGGAATGTTGAGATGGCTTTTGGAGCTAAGATCTCTATAGACTCCTTAGTTAAGGAGTGTGTGGTGGATTTGGGACCTTTCACCACTACCTCATATCTCTGTATCCTTCTTTTGGGATCTTATGGAGTCATCTTGGGTATGGATTGGTTATCTACACAGGGGCGAGTGGATTGTTACCACAAGGTTATATCTTGTGCGAGATGATTTGGGAGGTGATTCAGTGATTTCAGGGGTCAAGAGACTCATTTATATTTGCACCATCTCTACTATGCAGCTTAAGCAGTGTGTACGAATGGGTGCCGGATGTATGTTCTTATGGTCGGTGATAGATCAGAGGATGGGTCTAGTGGACCATCACTAGATGATCACCCCATTTTGAGAGAGTTTGCAGATGTATTTCTGGGAGCTAGTGGGGTTACCACCCCCACGTGAGATTGATTTTCATATAGATCGGTTCCTAGAGTAGAGCCTATCTCATGAGCACCTTATTGGATGACCATACAAGATCTCTGTGAGCTCAAGTTGCAGCTTGAAGGCCTTTTGGAGAAAGGCCTTATCCATCCTAGTGTATCCCCTTGGGGTGCACTAGTGATTTTTGTGAAGAAAAAGGATGGATCCTTACGGTTGTGTATTGATTACGCTGATTGAACAAAGTAACGATCAAGAATCGTTATCCCCTTCCATGAATTGATGATTTGTTTGATCAGATGAAGGAGCCACGATTTTCTCTAAGATTGATCTTAAGTTAGGTTACCATCAGCTAAGGATTTCGAGAGGTGGACATTCATAAGACTACCTTCTATACGAGATATGGCCACTATGATTTCACAGTGGTGCCTTTTGGTTTGACTAATACCCTCGTAGTATTTATGAGTTTGATGAATGGGGTATTCAGGACCTTCTTAGATCGCTTTGTGCTCATCTTCCTTGATGACATTTTTATTTACTCACGTATGCGTGAGGAGCACGAGGGGAACCTTCGACAGGTTCTTCAGTGTCTTCGGGAGCAGTAGCTTTACTTGGAGAAGTGTGCATTCTTTCAGACAGAGGTGCAATATTTGGGTCACATCATTTCTAGGGAAGGTATAATCATCGATCCTTCCAAGATTAGAGCTATTATGGAATTTCGGCACCCACTTCGTGGATCGAGGTGCGCAACTTCATGGGATTAACATGTTACTACCAGAGATTCATTCAGGACTTCTCTCATATTGCTCACCCCATCACTTCCCTTCAAAGGAAAGGGAAGAAGTTTGTTTGGTCGGACAGTGTGAGTAGGCCTTCAATATATGAAGGAATGTCTCACGACATCACCTATTATTGCAGTTACGGATCCACAAGGTGAGTTGTTCATTTGCACCGATGCTTATTTAGTAGGGTTGGGAGGCGTGTTGATGTAGGAGGGAAGAGTATTGGCTTTTGAGTCTTGCAAACTCAAAGATTACGAGCTTAATTATCGACTCATGATCTTAAGCTTGTGGCAATTGTGCATGCCTTGGTTCAATGGGGATACTTTCTTCCGGGTCGAAGATTCACACTCGTGACAGATCACTTGAGTCTTCACCACCTCTACACACACACCCAATCTCAACGCTCGTTAGCAGCAGTGTTGGATGGAGTTACTTTGTGAGTATGATATGGAGATAGAGCATGTGAAAGGGAAGGATAATTTCATAGCATACACTCTCAACGGAAGGAGACATGTGGTGATGGCCACCTTAGTGAGCACATGATTTGTGAAGAAAATATTATTTAGTAGCTTCTACATTACAGTTTGAGTAGAGATTGAGTCTTAGAGACCCCTCGAGGGGAAATTTGATGGTTTTTATTTAGAGGAAGATGGTCTTCTTAGGTAAAGAGGCTGGATTTATGCTCCCAGAGATGAAGGTTTGAGATAGGACATCTTGGCAGAGGCACATCGTGTACCATATTCAGCCCATCCCGTGGTGAAGAAGATGCACGCCACCTTGAGACAGTTGTATCATTAGAGAGGACTTCATAGAGACATGGCCTAGTTCATGTCATGATGTTTAGAGTGCCAGAGAGTTAAGGCTGAGCATCAGCATCCAGCTGGCCTTATTTTCCCTCATGCTATAATAGAGTGGAAATGGGACACCATTTCCATGAACTTCATTGTTGAGATACTAATGTCAAGATATCACCACGACGCCATCATGGTCACGGTTGATAAATTGACAAAATTGGCTACTTTTCTCTAGTGAAGACCACTTATACAGCTAGTGCAGTGGCACAAGTATATTTGAATGAGATTCTTAGGTTGCACGAGATTCTGTGAAAGATCATTAGTGACCGCGATCCTTTGTACACTTCCCATTTTAGGACTACCATGCAACATGCTCTCGGGATGAAGATCAATTTCAACATAGCATATCACCCCGAGACAGAGATGGGCAGATCGAGCAGCAGTGAATTAGATTTTAGAGGACATGCTCGGGATGTATGTGATGGATTAGCAAAGTCTAAATGGGAGGAGTACCTATACTTAGTGGAGTTTGCCTATAATAATAGTTTTCATAGTTCTATAGGCATGGCTCCTTTTTGGGCTTTGTATGGTAGAGAGTGCAGGACACCTCTTATCCTGGGGATAGGCTAGAGGACGGGGTTTCTCTTAGACCATTTTTGTTGTAGGACATGAAGCAATAGGTGGTATTGATTAGACAAAGACTACAGTGCCACATGACAGATAGAATAAGTATGTAGATCAGCATAGGACTGACCGTAGTTTTGATGTGGGCATGAAGGTGTTCCTTCATGTTAGGCCACATAAGATCCCTATCCATTATGGAAAATCTTCTAAGTTAGCTCCTTGATTCATGGGTCCTTTTGAGATCTTTGAGCATACTTGGCCCTTTGGCCTATCATCTAGCATCACCCCTTAGCTTGTCTCGCGTACATGATGTGTTTCATGTGTCAGTTCTTAGGAGATATGTTGTAAATCCTTCTCATGTGTTAGATTGGACATCATTGTAGGTGCAGGATCGGGGGTAGGTCTTTGGTGGATCACGTTCACATCCTAGATCATAGGATCCCGGGCCTTCAAGGTAGAGAGGTTCATCGAGGTTCGGGTGCAAAGTGGGACAAATATGATGAGACTGTAGCTACATGGGAGGATGCTACTTCACTACGAGTTTAGTTTCCACCTTTTTTCCAGTGGCTTCCTAGAGGAAGTCAAATGTAAGGGGAGGGGGATGTAGTGCCAACTTACCTTTGACACCTTTTGATACTTATTAGGACATTGTCAACTATATTATGGACATTTTTATAGTTTTGATTTAGTATGATGTTAGATATTTGATCATGGATTATTGTTGACTTGATTCTTATATGATGCATGATGATTATTAGAGACACTTTATATGTTTATGATGTTATACTATTGGACATGGTTATAAGATAGATGTTGTTGAGACTTGTGATATTTGGATATTGTGAGTAGCCTTAGAAATGGAAAATTATTGCATGATGATATAGTTGTTGATAAAACTATAATGATATTGTTAGATTGCTTTGATGTTGTTGTGATTCATATATCTAGATGATTTTAGAAATTTAATTATATTTATATTATTTTGGGTGTTCTGATATGGCCACGAGGCCGAAGGAGGTATTTGTTTCTTGCAGGTTAAAATATCACAACAAACATCGGAGGATTGGAGACCAACCACATTGGAATTCTAGATGAATTCAACAAGGTCACAATGGTAACTAGTTTTATTTGTGTGTGTGTTTGTTAGTGTTAGGGATTCCCATGGGGGATCACCTTTAAATGTGACCAAGGTGTTACATGTATTTCTTTTATTTTTGGTCCCTTTTTAAAAATTTTTGCATGTGTTTTATGTGGTGCACTTACCCCTTTCATTATTTATTTTAATGGTGTGTAAATATTGTGAGTAATCATATTGTTTAGTTAATTAATTAAAATATTTCATAAGAATGTAATTAATAGAGTTGTTGGCCATGTTTTAAAGTGTTGTAAGTAATGTGTAAGTAATATGTAAGTGATGTGTAAGTTAAATTTTGAGTGTGAAACACTCCACCTTCTTGGAAATTCGAATTTTTCTTGGAGGCTGATTTTGGAGCCTTGTGGGACAAGTTAAACTTATCAAATACCTCTTAAATTTATATACCAACATTGCCCATGGGTGGAGGGTTAAATTTAGACTTTTATAATGCATTTTGGGAAGACAAATTGTAGGTTTTAATTGCACTTTTCTTACTTTAATTTCAGTCCTTATGGGGTATGGACTTATTTGAGTGTGTAAGTAAACCTGTCATATTATTCACCCACTTATTTATTATGCATTGGGGAAAGAGGTTGACATTGTGTTTGGGGTTGAGGATGTGTGATGTGGCATCCTACATGGATCCACCTCATCCTCTTCTCTTCCCTCTTCTATAAAATTCGAATTCTTTGTCTTGTTTTGGGTTGCTTCACTTTTGGGAGACTTCTTTTGGGTGAATTTTCTTGTTGTTTTGGGAGCTCTTGCCTGGAGAAGTTTTTGGAAGATTGTTGCATGCTTGTATTAGGTTGATTTTTGGATTTCTTGAATTGAAAGGAGCTTTCTATTTTGAACTTGGAACAAACTCCATCATGGAGAGGTAAGAGCTTGGCTCTTGGAAATACTCTTCTTTCCCTTTTATGAATATGTAAATGCTGGTATGTTTGTTATTGTTGTGGGCTATGGGTAGATGGCCTAGGAATGGTGTAGGAGAAGACTATGGGGTTTATTATGTGGGAGGCACAAGTGTGTTTTAGGGAGGTATAAGGGTGGAGGGAGTTGGGTTTTGGGTTCCACCTTGTAAAAAGAAATAGCTTGCATTTCTTTACTCATTATGGGGTGCCATAAGAGGTTGGGGAGGCATAAGGAAATGTGAGGAATACGGGGTATTTGGGAGGCATAAGGAATGTCAGGGTTTTGTTATACTATTTTTGGCGGTTTGTAACTCAGGTGGTGATACCCATTTCCCCATTTGGGAGGCATAAGAAGCATCCCCCATAGTTCTTGCTCCTTTTTCTTGCATGGTGAAGCATAATTTTTGTGTGATGTCTTTCATGTGGTTGCAAAACTGCTATTTTTTTTTCGACCGTGTTTTTAATTTAAAATGTGCTTGTTGAAAGATTGCTTTGTGATGTGGAAGCTCTGTTGTTTCCATGAGTTGAAATACATTTCTTATTGCATTGTGGTTGGGGCTTGGAGGAAAATGAATAAGGATGGATTCTACTTTCATTGGATGTTTTGGTTGTGTGGAGAGCATTGCCTTTCCCTTGCCTTTGTTGTGATCAAAATTAGAAGAAAGAGAAGAATGCATTCGTTGTTCTGGAGCTGAGAAAAGAAAGTTTGACAGTCCCTTGTGAAATGAAATATCATTGTAACCTTTCCCACTTGAAGTGGATGACCTTGTAAATGTTTGTAATGGAAAGATGTTGTACTAACTACAAGTGGAAATTGGAAATGTAAAAGAGTTATACTCTGTATGCTGTTTTGGAAAGAATGATATTGTTTTACATACTGTACTTTGAAATAAAATTTAAAGGAGGTTGTATGAGTTTCATTGGAATTATTGGAAGTTTTTACCTTATTCATATGATATTATTCAATTGGAAATTTGTGTTTATCATGCACTAGGAAGTCCTTGTTTTGAAAGTGGAAATGTGCAACACGTGAAAAGAAAATGTATTATTCTGCCCTATGTCAATAAATGATTTTTGGAAGGAATAAAAGAAAGAAGTTGTAAATTTGTCTATTGGAACCAACAAATGAATGTAATGCTTTTCTCAAATTGCATTGTAGTATTGAATCTGATCATTTCAATGTATTGGAATCTCTATTTGAAAGGAAGAAATGCGTGTGAGAAAAATACAGTATTTTGTCTTTTGGAAATGTGTAAAATTGGAAATCAAAATTGCATTTTGGTCTTGAATGGTTTGTTTTGAATCAAATAAAATGTGTTAGATTGGAATTGGAATGAATTTTAATACTTAGAAGATGAAAATGGAAAATAGACCCTTTAAAATTTGATCCTTGTTATTTGTAATTTTAAAGCGACGATTAATTAAGCGAAAATGCACAGTTCGAACCTGCAAGAAAGAAATAACAATGAAACATTAAAATTGAACATGCTAGGGTGTAAATGAGTTCAAATTGACTAAAAACTTAAGGAAATATTTCAAAACTTTGTAAAATTGGGCTTAAACCATTTTGCAGTCATTTTTCTATCAATAAACAGAAATGATCAAATTTGCAAGTCAATCAGAAAAATTGAACCTTGAATCCTTCCTTAAATTCATTTAGGAAAAATCCTCCATGTCTATTTGACATGTTGAGAGAGGAGGAAGATCAACTTGAATAGATCTAACAAGTTAAAAATTATCAGTTTGCCTTTGTAAAATCATGTAGGCCGTTTTCTTAAAATTTACCCCTTAAACCTTATCTAAACAAAAATTATTGATCTCGTGTAAAGAGGATGTCTGTGAGCTTTCCAAAATGTCCTTATTTTCTCAAAATTGAGCTCTCTATAAAAATTTATGGCCTTCTAAAGTTTTCTTCATTTGGCGTTAGAATTTTGGGAAAAATTTGATTGGCAGCCCGCGGCCCGAATTTTCCCTTAATGCACTTAGGAAAATTTATGGGAAAAATTTTCTAAATTTTTCCTACCTAGGCTCATGCAACCAATCGGTGATTCCACATCTTTGTCATGAGGTATCGGTGAAATAACGGGACCCTTTTTAATCTTTTGAAACTTTGAAAAAAATTGGAAAATTTTCCATGTTTTCCCGTTGTTTCACACCGCAACCAATCGGGGGCTTCAACGTGGCATCGAAGATCTTTGGCGGAGGCGTGGGTCTATGTACCCTCTTAGCCCTTCAAGGCGTTAAGTCAATATTCTTCCCACCACCCAGATTTCCCCACATTGGCTCTGGTGATGCCACGTGTCCCCTATAGATTTGTGGGAGCACCGGCGCAAATTTTGTTTTTCACCCCACGCGGGAGGATCTTAAAAATGTCTCCCACTACCCCGTTTTCCCCACGTTGACTTGTGAAGTGCCACGTGTCCCTTATGGACTAGTGGACCCATGGAAGCGCAGTGCAAATGTGATTTTTTCCCCATGTGGGAAAAATATTTTCCAAAGGTCTCCCCATGGCCCGCCAACCCGCCCTTTGGGAAAATTTTCACCCCTGGGCCCGCAAGCCCGCTCTTGGGGAAAATTTTCACCCCAAGGCCCGTCGGCCCATAACTTGAAAAATATGAGGAGTTAGGAGGACTTCTTTATATCATTGGAAAGGTGATGAAATTTCCTATCCAATGAGAGTGATTTAGGAAAATATTTAATGTGTTAAGGGTAAGAAAAATCAATTTGAAACATTAAGCTGTTAGAGATTGGGTATGGTGAGGATTTTTCCTCTGAACCTAATTAAAACTTCTAACCCTAAATTTTGGACCTTGTGACCTCTAATAATTATTAATAAAAGAAAAGTATACTCTAGTAGATTAGAATTGTTCTAGAACCTGTTAGTGACTATCTGTTGTCTTGTAACATGGTTGTAGATTCTTTTTAAATACAAAAATTATTCCATAATTTTCCTAACTAATCCTAAGTTGTTCTTGGGTCTCAAGTGGATTGTTTTAACAAAGCGTTACATCTATAATCGAAGGGACGATTTATATCAATATCGAGATGGAGGAGGACCCAAATATTTTTAAGTTAGGTTCTTCGCTAACTCTTACAGAGATGGAAATAAACAAAAATATTCTTAAAGAACATTAAAAATCCTTCACATTTAGTTATAAAGAGATGATAGAAATTTCTCCTCATGTTGCAGTCCACAATCTGGTAACCAAATATGATGCACATCCCATCAAACAAAAATCTAGACCTATGAAACCAAAGGTGGCGTTAAATGTTAAAGAGGAAGTTATAAAACTCCTACAAGTGGGGTTCATCAAACTTGTTGATTACTCAATATGAGTATCTAACATCATCCCCATTTTTAAAAAGAACAGAAAAATTTGGTTCTATATTGAATTTTGAGATATAAACAAAGCATGTCCCAAAGATGATTTCCCATTACCATCCATCGATGTTATCATTGACACAACAATTGGTTATGAGTTGTTGTTGCTTATGGATGGTTTTTTTGGGTACAATAAAATTAGGATCCCTAAGGAAGATCAAATAAAGACAACATTTATTACTCCTTGGGAACTTATTTCTACATAGTCATGTCATTTAGTCTCAAGAATGCTGGTGCCACTTACCAATGAGAAATGAATTACATATTCCATGATCTCATTCACAATATTGTGGAATCGCATAATCGACGACGTTCGGATAAGGATAGAAAGCTGCATTCACCCCGACATGATTTGCATCATCCTCTCTTGTCTAATTTAAAATGGCATTACATTGAATCTAGAAAAATATATGTGATGGGAGGGAAATTATTGGGATACATCATCTCTTCATGAGGGATCGATGTAGATCCAACAAAAATATGAGCAATTATGGAAATGATTCCAAAATCGAGAGGTTGGGCATTGGGTCCTTTCTCGAAAGCTTTGTAAAATCTAAAGGTTTATTCTTGATTTAACATTTTCCATTCATCCGATAAATAATTTGTTAAAGAAGGATTGCTACAACATCTAGATGGATGAGTGTCATGAGGCATTTGAATCAGTCAAATGATTCCTTCTGTCACCTCCCACACTCATGCCTCCCAAATTAGATCACCCTCTCATTCTATATTCACAGGCTACAAACGTCTCATTAGCTTACATGCTAGCACAAGAAGATGATGACAAGTGTGAACGTGTAATTTAATTCATCATTCATATGTTACTAGACTAACGAACTATACGCAAGTAGAAAAATAATTCCTCGCTATAGTATTTACAAAAAAAAAGTTAAGGCATTATATGCTTAACCAAGAAATGTGGGTTATTGTTAAAACAGATTGTCTTCAGACATTCCTAACGCAAGGTTCTTTGTCCAAGAAATATGGATGCTTCATAACCTTAATGGGAGAATTTGAGTTAACTTATGTCAACCAAAATTCCATCAAGGGAAAAATCATTTCGATTGGTTGGTGGATAACCCATTAGATGGTGGAGAGTTAGTAGACCCAAGTTTCTTCGATGATCATATATACTACATGAAGCTAGAAATCCCATTGTTGTGTGTCCATGGTATTTAGATATTGTCAATTTTATTATGGACTACAGGATATCCTAAGGAGAGACATCACAACAAATAATACAACTACACGTCATAGACACCAAGTATGTAGTTATAGAACAAGTGATCTATCGTAGATCATTTTGCTGAATTCGATAAGGTGTGTCAATGAGGAAGAGTATGAAAATATCCTCTATGGAGCCCACAAAGTGGGGTCTATGGAGGTAATTTTGGAGGACATGCAACTGATAGAAAGATACACCGGATGGGATATTTTTGGCCCACCCTAGATCATAATGCAATAGAGTACATACACAAGTGCTATAAATGCAAAGAATTTTCTCACGAGATTCACATTCTTACCCAAGCTCTACAACCGATTGCAACACCCTAATCATTTTCCACGATGGGCTTAGATTTGATAGGAAAATTATCTCCCTCATCAACCAACAACAACAATTTCATAATTATAGCCACCGAGTATTTCACAAAGTGGGTTGAGGACATGCCTCTTACCATAGTACCAGGATCTCAGTAATTGCAAAGTTCATTTTGAAAAAATCATCTCAGTAGATACGAGGTCACACAGTTATTATCTCTCGATAATGGAATATCATTTAAAAATGAAGAGGTGTGTGATTTCTGTGAAAAATTCAAGATAAATCATCACACTAACTCTCTATACTACCCTTGGGCTAATGGATAAGCTGAGGAAACTAATAAGATGCTGAAATCCATCCTCCCGAAAATTTCAAGGAAAACAAGCACGATTGGCACCAAAAGTTATTTCTGACCTTGTGGGCCTATAAAACATCAAGTAAGAACGTCAAGGGGGAAACCACATATTAATTGGTATTCAATTTGGAAGCGGTGTTACTACTTGAAATTGAGATACCTAGTTTATAGATATCATTACAATGAATCTTACTAGAAGAAAGATATTGTGAGGCATGAATCATTGAGCTAGAAACCCTGATGAAGCTCGACTTAGAGATAAGGCACACCATAGAGCTTATGCTGACCGGATGTGTCGGTAGTACAATAAGAAGGTATATGAACATGATATATTCATTGGAGATCGTAATGAGACTTGATAGCTAGATAGAAAATAAAACTAGTGAAGGAAGGAAATTCAGGCCCAAGTTGTTGGGCCCATATCGAGTCATGGAGGACTACAAGAATGGGGCATAACACTTCTATACTCTAGAGGGTGAAGTGTTTGGCAAGTCTTCCAATTCGTTTCACTTAAAATGTTATCATGTATGATCCATATACATTTCCACATGTACACTATTGCATCCACCTTGTATTTTCATCTACTAGATTATTTTGTAAGTTTTTAATCAAGGAACTTATCTTTCAAGCAACTTTTCAAAAATTTCTAAAAATATTGGCAAAATATTCAATCAAATTTCTACAAGTATCCACAATATTATCATCAAAATTTTCAATCATTTCATTCATTCAATAAGATAAGACAAAATTTTGAAATTAATCCTACCAAGGCCTACATACTTGGTTCTACTCGTATATTTATTCTAACATAGGCATATTTTCCCATCGTATGTTCTAAAATATTCTTAAAGTTATGTCTTTCCCAGAAAAACCTCTTTGGTAGAAAAATAATTCTAAAAAGTTTTACTGGATTTCTTGTTAGCCTATCTCAGCCTTAAGTTTTAAACCTTCACATATTATTGGTTATGTGGGGTTAAGGATAAGGAAAGCTCTCCCTCCTAAGAGCACAACTCAAAGTTATATATATAAATTCAAAATCAATAAAAAAATCATTTACACACTTCCTTTCCCCACCAACCTTCGGTGTTGAGCCCGTGCCTCTTACTAGTGGCATGAGATTGGGAAAGGAGGGAAGTGCCCTTACTGCCTATGCCTTGTCCTTGGTGATGAGCCCATGCTTCCTACTGGTAGTATGGGACAAGGTGTAAGGGGTCTCTACAAATAAATTAGTAAGTTAAAAGTAATATTCATTCAATAAAAAGTGCTTTGAAGTCATAAATCCCAAGAAGAATGAATTAGATGCACATGTTCCACAAGAATTAAAACCTTTAAACCATATTTTCGAATCAGGAGGCCATCTACGAGTCTAAGTCTAGATAAACTTACAAGTAAATCACATTCTAGACTGTGTAGTAAACTTTTGTAGAGTTAGTTTATAGGTTTCTAATTGGATTTCTGTCAAAATCTTTCCTTTCTCTCATCACTTCCATTCATCAAAATCATACAACTCACATAAATTTTGTCTCTCGGTGTTGATCCCTCTCATCTTACTAGTTGTGTGGAGTTAGAAGTGGAGTGGTTTCATTTTCCTATCATACTACATTGAGCACATTTTTCAAACAAAACAAGAAGAACTAAATATTTCTTGAAAAACCAAAAGTTTCGAGATTACATTCAATTTGCATTAACATCATATAAAACAAAACAACAAAAATAAAATCATTTTGTTAGCATATCATCATCCACTACATGCATTCTGAAAAGCATATAAAATCAAAAATTATAAACATCTAAGAGTACACATGTGAAGTAAACCATAAATGAAGTCAACTTTGGTGCAAAGGATAAACAAACCAAAAAGAGATATTTATATATATCGTAATGAGTCAAGTCTGATACAATGTCATCACACTCTAGGTGTGGTCTAAATTCTCACAAGGAGCAAAAAATCACAAAAAATCATATATGCCTCACAAAATGGCATCGAAGCAATAAAGGCTCAATGGCCTATCCCTCTCTCTGGGAACCCTGAGTTGGTGCATAGCTGCCGCAGATGGGAATCGTGTTATGGATCAAATTTCATGAATACACCGAGCGATGAGAGTGACCATGAGATTGGCCACTAGTCATAGCCTCTCAACATGAGTGACTCTACCTCGCCTTCCTCTTTTTATCTCATATTCAGTGATCTTCTTGTCCAAAGTAGTAAACATCTTTGCGGCCTTCCAAAGAAGTGTAAACACATATGTATGTTTTCTAGCCTACAATGGATGTCCCACATCCTCTGCCAGATCCACACGAGTATTCCTCAAAGAGATCAATAAAGTGTTAACACAAATCCAATGAATAATATCTCACCAACCCTCAACAGATTGCTGAAAAATAAATAGAACAATGACGATTTAGAAAACATCAAAAAATAGAAAATAAGTGCAATGTTTAACATATTAACATTTATAGCTAGCAAGGTTAAGAGAAAAGTAACTACATAATTGGATCTCTAGGCATCTAGGTTGGATCAACTGATGCAGTTATTGGTGGTGGAGATGATTCTAGCGGCTGTTGGGCCTCCTCCTCTCCTGTGGTGACTTGTTAGCCCATAACAGACTGCACATCATTGCCTCCCTCATGAGGAATTGTCTCCTCAGAAACCAGAGTCTCCATCTTTTCTTCCATCTCCTCTCTCTCTCTCTCTTTCGGGGAGATATCTTCCATGGCCCTTCACTTCATGTCACTATCCCCCTCCTCGTCGTGGGTCTCTCTGCCTACCTCCTTTGTCTCTTCCTCGATGTTTGTCTTTGTATATACCTTCTCCTCCTCACCGGCATGAGTGGGTGCAACCTCAATCTATAGGAGAACCCTAGGTCATCATCGAGCTCAAGTAAACCTCTACATAGAGATAAGTACTCATGGTATCAGCATTTTCCATCCATGTAGGCCCATAGGGCCTTATTGTGCCTCCCTAAAAATCTAGTAGATGGTGGGCATGGTAGGAAGAGTATCATCATAGGGTATCCCAAGATGTTGGGGTACTAGGGAATTAGGCGGACCTCCACCCTCGCAGTCCTATCAACTAACAGAGAAGTAGTAGCATAAGCAAGAAGGATAGTCCCCTCCCGACTCCATAACCCGATCATGTCATGATAGGGCCTGCCACAAAATCATCTGTAATCGGTGTAGAAACAAGATGATGTGGCCCCCCGAGAACCGAAAAACATGTCCACCTCACGGCCCTTATGGCCCCGGATCCTTCACACTAACTCCCCTCTAATAAGAGATGATCCTCTCATTCACCCAACTCATTACTAACGAAGGGTGGCTTAAGGATTTCCCCTCTAGCCGCATAACTCAAGTACAATTTGTGGTATGTAGTCCCCAAAATATCAACACCCTAGGCATAAATCCTCCCATACTACTCGATCTACATGATAATCGGAGCCCAGAATACAATAGCTTGTCCTCTCCCTTATCTCCTACTAACCGCAAAGCCAAAATATGAATAATGGCCTTTTGAATGGTGGGGGTAGGTGTGGAGGAAATATATAAAAGCCTCATAACCTGTTTGGTGCCTCGATGACACCCCATCATCTCCAATATAGGAATCCTACCGACAAGATCTGGTTGTGCTCCCTACACTCTCCAAATTCAACCATCTACCTAGTCATAAGTACTCCAAGAATCTTGTAAACATCCTCTAGAGTAATGGACCACTCTCCCCTAACACTAGGGAACCGGAAAGTGTTCCGGTCGGCATCCTAAAAAAATAGTAGGTCACACAGATCTGATCGGCGGCTTGTGTTATGTGTGGCACCTGAGAGATCCTCCATAACCCAACTCGGTGTAATAAATTTGTCTTAGCCTAACTCAATTGACCAATAATCCCTAGAAGCTAATCACACTCTCTCGCTCGACTCCGGTGAATGTATAACTCCTTCTCCATTCACCAAAAAAATAAAAAAATAGTAAGTTAGCAATGTATTTCAATAAGCAAGCTCATAAAAACAACACAAAATAACTTAAAATCCAAAAAAAGTCTAAACAGGTCAACATTACTCTTAGCCTCGACAATTACAAAAATGCCAACATGTGCGGGCGGTAGTTTTGTAATTTTTCAAACGATCCTAGGAGTGCCACCATGGGCGGTGGTGGTTGTTTTTTAACCGCCGCCCTACACAGGTAGAGGTCATGTCTAGAATGGACAAAGTCATCCCCTTTGACCCAAAAATTCAAAAATTGACCTTTTACGTGAAACAAAGGAAAAATTGTCTAGACTACCCCATAAGGAATGTTTTAACACAAGAAATTTCAAAAATAACCTCCCCTATGCGTAGATTTTTCAAAATTTCACATTTTAGGTTTTAAATAAACAAATGTAAAATACTAACCTTTGTCTTTTTTGCACAATCTCTCACTCATGCAAAGCCATGGTCATGTCATCGCACTCATCATTTTGACTATACTCTCACTCAAAACGGTGATGGTTGGTCCAGAGCTCAAAAATCACAATGAGGATATGTGTAAATGAAATTGAAAATGAGAGTTTTAGTTATATATATGCTTTGTTTTAACTTCATTTTGAGTGTATGTGCCTTATGGGCTGGAGCGCTGGCACAAGTATACTTTTATCCCCACGCAGATGGTAATTTCTCTTGTTGTTTTGTTTTAGTATTTATTTGTCAATATCGTATCTATTTGCACTTGAGTCTTTCTTTCATTTTGTAAGTAGAAGGATCTTAGACAAAGTGACATTTCGGCACACGACGTGTCGGTATAACTTCTAACTCCCCATTTTGGGAATGCCATACTCGAGACTCTATGTTTTACACCTCTTCATGGCTAAAACACTTCTCCAATGGGGAAATATGTATGCACCCAAATTTGCACATGCTACATTGTCGAAAAATGGTTACAAAAGGTCCCCAATGATGATTCACATCTTTTCTAAAGTGTTCAAGCTCCCTAAACCTCTTTGCAGCTTACATTTGTAGCCTAATTTACCCTACTTAGCCATTCCCTACTTTTTGCTATCTTCCCACACCATTCTTCCTTAGTTTTTGGATTAATTTACAAAACCTCCACCCTACCCGGGTGATAGTCGGTCAGTAATGCCACCCAGCAGAGGCGAGTGGTCTTGTGACCACTTCCCGCACAAGGCGGCGGTCCTATGAAATTTTTCCATAATTCTTTACCTAAGAATTGACACGTGATTTCTTCACTTCAATTCACTTTTAGAGCACGTTTATAAATCATTTTAGTTTATTTCAAGATTGAATGACTTCTGGCAACATCCTCTTCCACTTGTAATTTATAATTGATTATTTAACTACCACTTCACATGTTAATGTGGTACCCCATGGCTACCAAGTGTGATAGTGAACAACCCAACCACCCTTTTATAAAACCATCACTTCTTCTAAAGAAAATGACCGAGAGATTATTTGTGTATCTTCCTTAGTTTAGATATAAAAATATTGCGTAGAAAATACATAGCAAACTCTGCTTTTCTTACGTTATCTTTATTTTGACCACATTGCTAATAGACTACCATCAAGTTTTCATTTCTCTAGAATTTTCACCTTATGCTTCTACTTCATTTCCAATGTCCTGGACTCATGTAAACATAAGAGATTGAAAATTCAAACCGAGGTGACGTAAAATCACACCGCAACTAGATTGCCACAATCTGTAAATACCAGGTTGGGGTTGTAATTGGGTTTCTTTAATTCTTTGTTTGATAATATTATTCATATTATTCATTACAAGTAGAAAAGGAATTTCATTTTCATTGTTACAATCATTGAGTAGTTACAGTAGATCACTTCTTTCAACAAAATATTTCTTAGGATAGATAGCCTTTCTTTCCTATCTCTTTAGATTTACAAAGAGGTGATTCGGAAGAAAGCTTATCTCGATTAATTTAGAAATCATTTGAAATATCATTGAATTTAGAAGATCCTCCATAAAATATTTCTTTACTTTTTTCTAGGGAAGTTGTAGGGGAAGAAAATATTCTCTAAGAAGCTCGATTTCTTCTCGTGCCTCTGAGGCAAAGAAAAGGATTTAATTAGGGAGGATTTAATTGATTAGTATAGATTTAATTACACCATTGCACAGGTAAATAACTACATCCGGTTATTTATCTATATAGGATTTATTTGTTAGATTAGAATATTTTCATTTCTTCATTTCTTCTAAATTCCATAAAAGAAAAAAATATTTCCTTTTGTTAGATTAGTTGCTTTGTATTGTTTTATTTCCATTACATTCCAAAAACACAAAAACATAGTGTAGAATTTTCTTATTTAGATTAGATTTTTATTTACCTTGATTAGATTAAAATGCTTTGAATGCATACATGACCATAAACAAACCACAACAAGAGAAAACATACGCTAGTGATCCATTGGTCTCATAACCGAATGGGCATGAACTAATTACGGAAATAGATACAGGACGCCGTATGCTTGACCTCGTAACACCAAAGACAATACGTAAAAAAATTGAACAATTAAACATTTTGAATATTGTGGCTGAAAAAGCCTATGAATACTAGATTTCCCTGGAAATAGAGTTTAAATGTGTATGACCATAAAAGGACCATAACTACCAAGAGTTTACGATTTTGATCCACAGGTTCCTCAACCACAAGGGCCCAAAGACCAGTTAGACCTTGACACAAGATTATGCTCATTAGTCTTTAGGTTATCTCCACTTCCACCAGACATGATTAGATAGCTGAATGTTATAAATAAATAATCTCACCAAACCCTTGCATTTAGGACCGCTCCAGCTAATCAACCATAGAGACAATGGAACCAAACTTCTCTCTCATCCATTCCATTACATTTTTTGGAAATCATTACAAGGCACCCATTGGTTTTCCATGTATCCCTCAACCATTAGAAGGTATTTTTGTGGATATTAATATTAATTAAAGTATTCATGTAACCATCCCTTCTAATCCATCCATTAGACCCATTTAGGTTAGAAGGTCCTTCTTTTCCCTTGACAAGTAGATCTCGATATTGTGCATCAAGGACATTGTTTTGCCTTGACAAACTGTGTGTCCCATTCCCACATATTCACTATATTTCACTATCCATAGCCATCCACATCGGTTATCTTGACACAACCTCGGGAGGTTGAGTGCGATTGAAGGTCGTGCATCAATTTTCATTCATATAGTTACCCTTATTTGTAAATCCATAGTGATTATAGCAAAGGATCATGTCGTACGTCCATAAGAAATTTGTATACTTTTCTAGAGAATAATGTGCATCATCTCGCAGCTAGTTGTATGGAAAATAGGCCTACGCATCTCGTTATTGAAATTTAGTAGGACTTGGATGATGATGTTGGGGTAGAGGCCACAACAAAAAAATTCAATTATCAACATGGGAACCACATGATGGACATCATAACCATCAATGACACGAGAACCTAAGTTTTAGCATGCATGTTAAGCTATAAGTTAAGTGCATTAGAGAGGTTGACATAGGTAAACAAGAAGTGGTTGCACATAGCACAAAATATGGTGTAGAAGACTATGTGTAACATTATTTCCTTCATTTTGAAGGAATTTTATAATAATAAAAGGTTCGGGTATTCAAAGGTGAGAAAATAACCTAGGACACATCTTGTTATTAATATTTTTCTAAGAGATAGTGGTTTCGATGGACCTAAAGAAAAATTATGGGTATACCCAGAGAGAACAAGTTTCTCTCGTAAATTTTTGAACAAGTATACTTGTGATGGAGCCATAAGTAGTGCATATAAACTTTGGGTGGATAAATTTTATAGACGAATGCATGAAACATTCAAGAATGAGTGGCGTGTACCGAGGGAGTTACCCACCATACTTGATGGTAAAGTGGAATTTTAGTACATCATCACTTCTATTTTAGAAGGTTATTCATGAGCAATGGGAGAAGGCCCATGTTGAAAACTTCCATTATCCTTCACTACCAAGTACTTTCAGGCATCAAATGTGTAGAAGTTGATTTTTTATGCGGATAAGGTAGACTCTGATTATCACACATTGTGCACCACTAATGTAGAACCCTCTAAGTTATCCTATGTAGAGGTAATGGAATTGGAAAGTATATATATTACTCCTACAACTCTTGTGGTGGGAAAGGAAGAAATGAAAGTATACGTATATCCTAGGACGAGAATGAAAATGGGAAATCTATTGAAGCAATAGACCTTCACCTCTTGAAATTTCCTAAGGGAAAATAGATGTGGGTACATAGAGAATGCATGAGGATAAACCTCCTTGACATGAAGAAGAAGAAAAAGAAAAGTATGAGGAGGAGTTAGAGTAAAAAACACCTCGCTCAACCATAACCATGAGAGAAAGTTACAAAAGGGGAAAAAATCAAAGACACAGGGTATGGGGTCATCAAAAACCTAAGGGATCATTTGTAGTCACTCCAAAAAAACCAAGCATAGAGAAGAAAACACCTCCAATAAATAGAATGAAAATGTTGGTTACCACTATAAAGAGTGATAAAGAGAAGTTTGTAAAAGAGGATGGCATAGTTAAGAGCCAACCCATGGTGAGGAGGAAGTGTCTAAGGAAAAGACTATGTAACTAGATGTAGAAGTCACAACACACAAGGTGGAGGCCTTATAGGAGATGAGGAAGAAGGGAAGGGAAATGAAGAGGAGCATCCTACTAGGGAAGGCTTAGGATTTGCAGGTGGAGACGGAAGCAATGCACAATGGAGTATTGAGAAGGAGTTACCTAAAGGTAGGCACATTGGTGGGAGCAGGAAAAAGGAGAAGATCATGTGACCCACACAGATGAGCTATATAGATGATGAAACAAATGTGTTGTATGCAAGGTTCTAAATCACGGTACCAATAAAAATACTGCTATGTCTTGGAGCTGATTGACTCTGAAGGAGAAAATATTTACACATAAATATCATTTTTTGAAGCATGCAAACCCATATGGAAGAACCCGAGTTTGAGATCAATAGTGAAGCGTATGTCAAGCCTAAAATTAAGAAGGAACCAAGCATACATCTTAGTACAATAAAAACCACAAAAATGAGAAAAGAGTAGGCTAATAATGCATTTAATAAGATGGTAGCTGAGGTGGCACACATGAATATGGACAAGGGGCCATGATAATATTTTTTCTTGAAGATAAGAAGGATAAAGAGGAGGAGGTACAATGACTCACAGAGGAGTTGGAGGAAGAAAAGAAGCATACAAAGTATGTTTATAATAAGGCCAATCATATAATAGATGTAATCATGATAGTGCACCGTGACCTAGTAGAGAATTTAAAAGATAAGTATCCTTAAAAATTGCACCGCATAAAAGATTTGGTGTGCATCTTATTACATCGAAGAAGTATGTGCTAGGGAAATCAGAGGAAGAGTTGACTACACAAAAATAAAATAATAAGGAAGCAGTCACATGTAAGATAGTGGAATATGAGGTGTTTAGCACCATTATAAAATAATCTATGAAGAAATTAGGGTACACATTTGATAATTGCCAAGACCTAGATCATATCCTAAGGGTGCATACTATTCAAAAGAAATTGAATTTAAGAAAGTATAAGCTGCCAAGAAAGAAAACAAGGTTGGGTGTGAGGAAATCATGGAAGAAATAGCGTGGAAGTGATATTTTCTTAAACTCGTGAGAGACACACTTTAGGTAAGACTCAAGGAACTCAGCTCATTGGTTGCATGCAAGATGAATGCATTGGAGGGAATGGGATCAGGGCTTGTTGGAATAATCAAAGAATTAAAAGATAAGGGTGAATATTTGACCCTTAAGAAAGTGTCGATATTTCCAGATTGGTTCCAAATTCAGCCAAAAAGGAGCTTACATGGTGGAAAGAGTTGGAGAATATCCTAAATAAAGAGTTCCCATACCTACTCCAACCACCCCAAAAATAATTTAAACCCACTCATCGAAAAGGTTGATATTATTTTATTCATTGGGTACATACTCCATAATTATTTGATCTTCTAATTATTTATTCTTTAATTCTTTGGAGAGCATTATTTTGATATAAATATTGTCGAGGATGGAAAATATCCCTAGTGTGGGGTAATGTTGGTATAAAAATGGCTAATTACTAGCCATGTGTGGGAGCTAGGATTTATGTACAAAGAAAGGAGGTAGGAATAGACTAGTGCATGTAGGTGCACTCACCACGAAGGAATAGATCGGTGTGCAAGGTTGTGTGCATACATGCAGAGGATCAAGGACTTAGCCAATTTTCTAGATGTGGCTAAAAATAGAAAATTAGAGCTAGAGTGTCACTCAAGAAAAGGTATATAAATATGCAAAAGAAAGATGGCTTAGCATCCAAGAAAAGTATAAGAAATCACATGCAAAGAAAGGAAAAGGAGAAACACAAGGAGAAGGCTAATAATAGGATTAAAACATATAAAATTGCAAATTCAATTATAGATTCAACTATTATTAGAACAAGTTGTCAAAGCATGCAATCTATTTGTGAACACACCTATTTTTAGGAAGGTGCATGTAAGTGGTGAGGGAAAGTCCCCACCCTATAAATATAAGTGATATTTCTTTGTAATAGCTAGTGAAGAGATTAGTTAGTGTAGAGATTAAGATATATTTATGTCTGTTCTTAAGTCTGTATGAGTGTGTGCAAGCTCCAACGCATTGATGTAATGGATTGTAATGTATTCAGCTCTTATTTTATATGATGGACTAGGTTAGTAATGGACAATTGCTTATGGATTGCAAAGATCATTGTATCTAAACATGGGTTAATTTGAATACAGATCTTGTTAGTTATTATTTATAAATGATTTCCTTATTATATGTGTTGTTGAATAGTCATGGTATAATGTGTTTTCTTGATTTAATGGTTGACATGTGTGTTAACATCTTTCTAAGCATAACAAAGGAGGGACCTAGCGATTGCACACACTTCGAGTGAGATTCCAAACTTGTCTCGGATGAATTTCTTATACACATAACTATTGTTGGGAAATAAAAGACTATAGATCCTTTTTTATTACACTTTATTTCAATATGGATGTTATATGATTCTAATATCATGTGATTGGTCTCAGTCCTATGATTAAGATTTAATTTTGTTAAATTAGTCATCTTAAACTCTTTTTGTTGTGAAACCTACTTTTTTATCACCATGTGAATCTCTTTGAATATTTTGATCATCATCTCAAACCCTATCCATGGATGAGAATTCCTACAAAACAAACATTAGTTGGATTGTGGGCACCCCTATGCACCATCGACATTGGCACTACTCCAAAGAGGCCTCAAAACAAATTTCATTCTCCACCTTACATGCAATATCTAAATATATCAAAATAGATTGGACAACAACATTTAAAAATGATTGAGTTGATTTTTCTCTTATTTAAATAATTTTGGAAGGGATATTTGAGTTATTGTAGATGGGATAGATTGATGTCTTAACCAGGTGAGAAAATTCATATATATATATATATATATATATATATATATATATATATTGCTTCCTAATGATTTGTAGATGTGTTATTGTGATATTTAGGGATCCGTAGGTGCCTTTTGTAATTGTAGGAAGTTATTTTATGAATGTAGTTCAATAAAATTTCCATGTTGTAAATGAGGTAGTGTTTACTTGCTTATATAGGGTTTTGTAGATGATTTATTGAGGAAAGGATGACCCAGAGAGATTAGAAGACCCAAAAAATATATGAATTTGAAATCAAAGTTAGAGGACATGTTGGTCCAAGAATGTAAAATTAATTCAGAATTAGATAAACTATCATAACCAAATTATATAACCTTGACTAGGGAAGGAAAACATGCAACTTGAAGTTTAGAAGTTGTTTCCTAATGTTTGTATAAGGATTTTGTGTATTTTTCTCATAATTTGACAACATGTGAGTGAGAAAGGATAAAAAAGATTAAAAAATGAATTCAAAATGTGATAAGTAGGAAATGGAAGGTTTTACTTATCTTAGCAAGAGTGCATTGTCAAAACTATCAGTGTCAAAGAGTGAATTTCCAAATTTGAGTGTATACACATCCCAAAACTAAGTGACTTATCCTTATCTTTTTGTGACTTGTTTATCTATGCACACCACACATATTCTCATAAAACCAATGACATAATTTCACAATAGTATAATTTCCATAGGAATATTTCCCATAATCTTACATAGTCCCTTAAATTACCTATCCGAGACTATATAGCTAGGACCAAACCATCCTAAATTTTGGTTACAGGCCATATGGTCCCATCTCCCACAATTGAATGGTTACTTAGATAATTTTATATCTTTTCTTGGATTGGTTCATATCACATAGTTCAGCCTTAATATAAAATTAAACCTATGAATGCCTACATAAGTAAATATAATGCACTTATTAACTCACCTAGAACTTTCAAGATAACTTGTTGCAAAATTCATTATAAAGCACTCTATGATTTCTTGAATTATTAATAAGCATATATAAAACTTAGGATAAGCCCATACATATGTCAAAATCCATCCAACCAAGGTTATAAAGTTGTACCTCTCATTCTATAGACCTCCCAAGTCATGTCGAGCCATGTCAAAACAATTTTAAGTCAATATAAAGGATTTTCAAATTTTCTAAGCGTTAAGGGAATCACTATAAAATTTGTAATAACTATAAATTATATCACAACTATAAAGGGTACATTCTAATTTATCCATATTTTTCTCATTATATGTGTGTCAAGATACATAAGGGAAATATTGCGGTTTTTCATAGATTTGCATACACAATTACACCTACACTATGAGAACTACATGGATTTTTCTCCTACCTTCAAGGGGATGTAGTGTGACACCTAGATCAATTTAGAAAGGTTTTTCATATATGTTCAATCCAACTCCATCAAACATATATTTATCTCCTTTTATTATCTAATCTTGTTCATGAAGTGCTATTATAGGAATATATGGTTTTTACCTATTACATGTCACTACAGAAGGTGTCACACATTTTGAACCCTAACCTCAAAAAGTGAAGCATGTTTCTAATCCATTGACAACCATCAATAGTTATATAGCACTATTATATCCCTGTCTAAAATACATCTCATGACCAGACCATGCCATGCCCCACACCATGTCATATAATTCCATACTAGTTTATTTTGTAGTCATATTTCTAGAGATAAATCACCTATAATTCATTTCTAGCCTTCTAAGTTATGTTGCACTTCTAGATCACCCATGTTCTTCTATAATCAACTAAGTACTCTTCTCCTCTTATGTTTGATTAATTTTTTCTATCATTGTATCTTTTTCAACTTTTAGGGGAGCGATATTATGGTATTTGTATTAAATTTTATGAATTGATCAAATTATACAACTTATACTACCCTTACACATTTAAATAAATGAGAAACTAATATAATACTAAACCATTTTTATTTTTTTAGGGTGGATACATGATATAAATCAACTAATTAATTAAATAAGTCAACAACAAGCTATTACAAACAATTAATTTCTTCAAATACATGTGAACCTTGTTTGTATGAATAACATATCTCACCAAATTCAGTGTTGTGTGCCAAATCAATGTTCATCCCCACCTCCACTTGTCACTCCCAATGGAATTCCAATTCCTTAACCACCCATAACCAACTAGGTTCTCCCTCCAATTTTTTTCAAAATAAACCTTTGTCTTTGTATATAACCAAGTTGCATTTTAGAGGTATTAACCCTTACCTTACCTAAAATGGGTCAGCCAACCCTAATCTTCACATTAAGGCCTTTGTAAATATCTACAAGAAATGGATTGTTATAACTCTTATGTCACTATTGATCTCTTAGTTCATACCCTTGCAATTGATGTTTTACATTGGTACCATACTCTTCTTACTAGATCCATTGTTGATCTTGAGAGATTAGTCAATTGACTACCTAAGGAATTTCATTCTCAATACTTTCCTAAGAATAACTTGAACATATTTTCCAATTATAAATAGGGTGATAGTTAAACTTCACAATCCTTCATCAAGTGATGGAAAGCCCTTTTTAATAGAACTAATCACACCTTTTCTCGATGATATTCTCTACTAAATTTTCTTGGGTACATTAAATCATTGCCTTCAATATAAATTCAATTCTATTTATCCTAACACTTTCGAGTAACCCATAAATAAATATAAAAGGAAGTATGATCTTATCCAAACATTTGATAAACCTCTTCCTAAAAAAATTTAATATCAACCTCAATAGAATATGCAAGCCCTAATGATACCCCGAATCACAAATTCAATGACACCCATAATCCTCGTAATGTTTTGCATAAATTCATGCATAACATTGATACATCCCCTCCTCAATATAAAGGAGGTTATTCCCACCCACCATTCCTTCCATAAAAATAGTCACCATCCTCTCTCCATGGAATATTTGGGAAAACATCTCCTTAGGAATTATCAACATTTTACGGATACCTTCCACCCTCTCCCCCATGGTATGATTAGAGTATATTTTACTGGTGGAATACAAATTGGGGGCATTCATTTGAGAATTATAAAATACTCTACACTTATTCTTATATCTTCTAACTCGGTGTTAACTTTTATCATGATGATATTTATCATTATATGTATGAGGAATTCATTGCAATGTGTAACCATGCTTAAAAATGAGGTGACATAATGTCATTTATCAAGATAGTCAAGATTTAAAATCTATGTAGATTCCCTTCCTAATAATTTAAAGGTTTAGGTAGCTCCTCAACCTAGAAATGAAAGAATAAGAAACATATTCCACCAAAACCATAGAAACCACTTGTAAATTTAACTTATATCCCATTGAGAATATGATAGCATGAATGGAAAGAGACATGTGATTTCCACTATTGACATTATTTCCCCAACTATCATCATTAAACTTACATAACTATTCAGGACTAACCTATAAGTCATAGTTTTTCCAAATAATCTTTAGAAAATTAAAAACTAAAAAATATCAAATCAATAGCATCACCCATCTTAAATCAATAAGACCCAATGTTGTATTCATCGAGCTTGTTATCCCTAACTACATTTTCCATCGTACATCTACATATGGTGAAATCACGGGGGTATCAAATTAAGGACTATCTCTAATCTTATGATGAAAGGGTTATCACTCTTTCATAGATACACAAAAGAACTCCCACAACCTTAACACATATCAATAAATAATTCTCATCAATGATCCATTAAATAATTGATGAAAACACTTTTGAAAACATTATAACACTCGAATGCATGCCTTTATAGGATTATTTAACTAAAATATGGAAAAAAATAATTGCATCCCATCCTAAACTAAGTAGTGCACGTGACATGTTCGGTATTTGTTTATTTATCTAGAGAGTCTTTTTTAATGTCTATATTTTCCTCTTTGAGATTCCTTTTCCCCCTCATTTATTGATGCATCCCATGTCTCTTCAGCTCCCCAATGACCCAAGAAATTATTCTCATATCAATTATTATCTCAAGAATCTATTATTTTATCTTTGTTGATGATTACATGCATTCTGTCAAAAATTCAACGTTTCTTCTACAAAACATCAGCAATTGGCAGCAGTTCCATGTTGTTTTAGGAATATTCCAAAACTAAAAGTTCTATAATAGGACTTATTACAAACATTTCTTCTCAATGATGACTTGTAGGACCATTTACACCATGTCAAGATAAAACCAAAAAAAAACTATATTTTTATTGATGCAAGATTACTTGTTATCCATTAATACTCTTGACATTAGGCACCCAAGATAATTAAATTGTGAGCTCATACTCACATAGGTGGGTTAAGAGGTAAAACAAATATTTTGGTCATTGATATTGATGAACATCGTGTTCCTTTCCAACACACCAAATACCTCAGCTGAATTTCTCTTTTTCTCTTCCATTTCCAACTTCTTGTTGGCTTCAAATCTTCTCTCTTCTTCTTACCTATGCTCTTTCTTTCCTCCTTTATGGAATTATACTCGCCACAATATAACCACATTCACTAAGTTCTTATTTTCTTCTTCTTCCATATTATTTGGGGTTGAGACCCACCTTCATCCAACAACCTCCACCAAAATGTTCCTTCTTGAATCTTGATTTCTCTTGTGGGATTGTACCTACTACCATCTGACCACCTCCTCCTAAGTCTTTGTATGTTTTTTTAAATCACTATAAAACCTATTATTAGATTTTTAGATCCTCTTTTCTCATGGATTCCAACTCTTTCTCTTCTCTCATTGTCCTCATTGTTATGTCAAGCAACTCCTCTATCTCTACTGCAACATCATCTTCTTCACTATTTACAACCTTCAACGTGTCTTCAAAAATACCATCTCCTTGTGGAACATTGTCTCAACTAGACTCTCATCATCCTCTTTATCTTCTTCACCATGTGCTTCTAAGGCTTGTAGAAGCATCTCCTCCATCCCATCATCTTCAAATTATATCTCTGTTGTAACCTTATACTCTTCATCACATGCTTGGACTAGTAACAAACTCATCTACTCCATCTCATCCTTAATATTAATATATGATCAAACTCTTTACATCAATTGTATTTTTATTACAATATTATTTCTTCACCTCACCCATTCCATGTACAAAGAATCTTGTACTTCCCTTTTCCATAAGATAACAATGTGTACCTTGACTCATAATATTTTCTTAACCAATACATATTTTGGTTGCTGCCAAATGTGCAAATTTACTTTCTTCCTTCAATATTCTTGGTAGAAATATTTCCACCATATCTACCTTTGTGTTTTCTTCTATACGACATGAGTTAATTTATTTATTTTTTCAATCTCTTCAACTTTCCTTTTGATATTCTTCTCTCCCCCTCTAGCTGATGTAAATGAACTCCCTCTTATATGACCTCTTGATAACATTCGTGTACCATCCATTTTCCACTCTCTCTTGTCTCCATAAAAATTGAAGAAAATCATCTTATGATGCCCCATCCTTACTAATTATATTTTCATATGTTTTTACAACCTTACCTTCTTGTTCTACCTCTTCACTTTGATTTTCATACATATGAGCATGTTGGACTAAACCACACTTTTTCCTTCTTTCTACATTCTTTACCTTTGCTGGACCACACATTGAACAAACACATTAAGGGAATCAAGAGTTCCCACAAACACTTTTTCCAGCTCTTCATCACACCTCATAGACATGTTGTCCAACTCTTCTCCATTGCCTACATTCTTCTCACAACTTGTGCTCACATGATGGACTCCAAAAGGCCCATTCTCAACAACCTTCATGGTTGTTCTTTCTTCTTTATTCTTTTTGTTTTCTTCTATGGATTCACAGTCTTTAATGATAATCAACTCATGTACATTAATATGCTCTTTAGCTACCTTCATTATTTCCTTCATGGAAACCTAAAACTCTTCTTTTCTGTCCTTGACCCTTCTTCCCTGTAAAAGAGAAATATGAAATTCTTTATCTTTATCTTTCAATGAAAACTCAGCCTCTTCCCACTTATGGGATTCCACAAACGCTTTCCCATCATCAAATAATGGGTATCCTCCTTCTAGTTCACAATCTATCACCTCTACATCCTCATTCATGAAGATATCTTCTTCTATGGGCTGCTCACAAACCTCTTTCTCTTTGTTGTTCTAAAAATCAGATTTGGGATTTGTTATCACTGAATCACAAAGCACCCTTATGTTTCCATAAGTGCATATACTTGAACTTACAGTGTGATTGGATAACATGGGTACTATCTCCAAGTTGTGGGACTTGCTACTTGAGATAGACCTCCAGAGAAAGCTGGTTCTTGCTCCTAAACTACCTGCCACAATCTACTCTAATGCAGGGTAATCTAATTATTTTAATCTAAATTTTCAAGGGACCAGGGAGAGGGAATGCATAAAATGAAATCCTACACTAAAGTGGTGATACACCAGAAAAGGAGGGTGTGAGAGTAGTCTTCAAATGCGTGAAATATAGAAGCAAAGTGCACACTAGAAGAGGTGATGACAGTTCTCCATAATCTAGCAAAACGCATTCACAACAATATTTCAAACATACACAATGATAATGGATCCCTGCATGAACATAATAATAGACACAATATTCTTGTAATCAAGGTTGAAGGGGAAAGAAGAATGCAAGAAAACACAGCAAGGGAAGATACATCCACAAACTTATATTTTATTGCTTCATGATATGCACAGTTCAATCTATTACAAGATAAGGGCCTGGATCACCATGCAAGGAGTCCACAACAAGGGCCTATAACACATCAGCTTCACAAAGCAATTTTGGTAGAGCTTTGCTACAAAAACTACCTCCTTTTACAATGAGCCCAACACTCCAATTTATAGAAAAAATGAGAAGAGAAAGAGAAGGAAAATGGAAATCCCAAAATCTATCCTTCAACCACTTGTAAGAGGCATTAAATGGAGTGAAATGATTATATATTACTTACAAAAGGATCCCCATACTATCCCAGGTGCTGCAAGAGAGAAAGAATGATGACCATGCCTCTTAATTGCACTCCCAACTACCAAATAAAACATTGTTATGAACCCGGCCACGTTTTATAAAAAAATATCCATTGATATCTCATCAAATATGGAATTTATTGATTTCTGTGTGTTGGGCTTGGAACCATGATTCCAACGGTACCAATTTTGTGTGATTTCATTGAGAAATGCAAAAGTTATGGCCTTTTGAGTGCGGGCAGCTATTTTGGGTCTGGCAGGCGTTTTCTGTCATTTGACGAGAATGAGCATTAACTGATTGGAGCCGAATATGTTTATTTTATTTAAATATATCTACCCTTATTAAAAATAATAAATCTAGTTTTTGTGGTGTAGAGGACGTCGTGCTCATTCCAGAAAGTCCAATTTTGTGAAAATCAGAGCTCGGAGTCAAAAGTTATGGCCGTTTGAAGTTCACGGGTCAAACGTTGACTTTTCTTCTTTGCCCTCGGCCGCTTCAGCTTTTCACATCCCTCACATCCCATGCGTACCTTTGTCCCAACTTTCCCGGACAAAAATATTCTCGCCCGGTTGATTCGAGCTTCCTTGTTCCTATTTGCCGCTTTTCCACCTTTTCACGTCCACGCGTACCTTTGTCCCAACTATCCGGAC
Source organism: Taxus wallichiana var. yunnanensis (assembly GCA_018340775.1). NCBI lineage: Eukaryota > Viridiplantae > Streptophyta > Pinopsida > Cupressales > Taxaceae > Taxus > Taxus wallichiana. The sequence continues at coordinate 238,494,576 of CM031244.1, forward strand.
AAAAACTCCTGCCTCGGCCGATTCGGGCTTCCTTGTTCCTGTTTGCAAATTTTTCACCTTTTCACGTCCCATGTGTCCCTTGCATACTTTTGTCCCAACCGTCCCCATGAGCTGCTGCCTAGGACAAATATCTCGAACCACTCGAAATGGGTATCTGTCGGCAAAATCGGCCGATTCGCGTCCCGCGCGTACTTTTGTCCCGGCTGTCCCAAAACCACGCGAAACAAAAACTTGACAATTTTCCCTACTTTCGGTCATTTCGGCCAGCGCCCCGACTATCCCAAGCTGTCCCACGGACCGCCTAGGACAAAAATGTCTGACTTAGCTGATTTTCTTTGTTTTTCGACCCCAAGCTTGGTACGACGAACCTCGGTGCGACCGAAGTACGACCCGAACCCTTTAGACCCGAAATGCTTTAAAACAGTCCTACAACCTTATTTTTACATTTTTTCCATTTTCTCTAACTCGTTGGGATTTCTTCTTGGATGGGAGAGTTAGAAAAAGCCGAGGGGACCCCGAAAACACGATTTCGGGCCTTGAATCAATCTACTTGCTCGGGACTGAATAATTTGATGCATGTTATCAAAATTACCTTGAGGGGTGAATCTTGGATAATAGGATCCTCATATAGTAACCTCATTATTTTGTTGTATTTCAAGACAAATCTCTTCCACTTACTCATATCCTTTTCCTTGTTATTTCTAGGAATAGCTCTAAGTTGTTCACTGGAAAATTCTCTCATCTCATGAGCTCCCAAAGGATATCCTCTTCTACGTTTTCTTATTTTGCATGTTTAAAAGTGTAAATAGCTCTACTTAAATCAATTTAAAGGTTCTATTATTTACCTTTTGTTTATATTCCTTTACATAATTTTTTTCTTTAACACACACCCATCTCTTCTCATTCATGAGATTCATCGAGAGAATCTTATGCATATTTTTTCCTACTATTATTGAGTTTAAATATCTCTCCTCCATTTATCCTTACAATTTCTACAAGTATCCCTCTTTAAACATTTGTAATCTCTTTATCATGTACCTATTTCTTTTCACTTCTTATGAGCTAAAATAGATCATCTCTTAATTCACTTCTCATGAGCCCTCTAAATGACCCCTCTTCTTCATTCTTATGCACTTTACAAAGTTCTTTCAGCTCCTTCATTCATGTACTTACATAACACAAAACATACTTAGAATTAAAAAAACTGAGGCAAGGTAGCCTCTTCAAGTATTCTCCTTAATGTCACTTCTTCCTTCTTTATTGTGCTCTCTTTTTGCTTCATTTTATTTTCCATAATGTATTCAAAGATACACACTTCTTTTGTCCTGCTACAGAAGAATATTCTCACTATTTCATCTTCAAAATGAAGATTTCTTCACTTCTCTTCAACCCCTCCTCTCTCATGTCTACAAAGAGACATGTTTCTCTTTCACTCTTCATTCTTTTGGCTCCCTCTAGAGCATTTTCAAGTTCAACAATTTTCACTTCTTGTTCCACCTCTATATTAACTAATCTCTCCATGAATGATTGTAAAATGAGACGTTCTTATTCCTCATGGGCTAATAACACATCTATCTCTTCTCTCTCTTTTCTATCCTCCGTAATGAGGATTTTATTTTTCTCTTCTCTCTCTTTTCTATCCTTTGCAATGAGTATTTTCTCCTTCTCTCCTCTTGTGTCACTCTTTTCATGTCCTTCATCATTACTATTTTTTTATCATCAAATACTCTATTGTATACTTTATTCATTACTTTGTCATGGTATTATCTTTTCTTTAGCCACACTCACTCACTCTCTATTACTACAACTTGTGAAATTAGGTCCCCCTCTTCATCTTGTTCAAATGCACATTATTCAGCTATAAATTTGAGCTTCTCAATATCTTTATCATCACATTTCTAATCTATAATGACCAATATAATATTTTCTTGTCTTCACCTCACCATGGAAGTGGTCTTATCTCACATTAGAAATTTTATTTGAAACCTCTATCAAACGAATACAACACTTATCTCCATCATTTCTCTTCTCGATATCGTCTTTCAAGAGTATTTCCTTCTCTCTATTATTTCATTTCAAGGAAATTTTCTTCCTTCCTCTCTCAAGCCTCAAGACATGAAGCTTCTTTAACCACTCTCCTTGTATTATTGGGTGAAAAATTATCTCCATAAAATTTGAAACCATATGTTCCCAAATATTCACCTTCTTTGTTCCCTTTCTTTGTTTACTCTCTTAGAAATCTCTCTAATAAACAATAAAAACTCCATATATCCTATTTCATGCAACCCCTACCCTTTTAGGGTATTTAATATTCTTATCCTCAAAGGTAACTACTAACTCGAATCTCCATCTTATGAGATCATTTGGGATTTCTTTACCACTAAAAATAACTTTGCAAGTAGGCTTACCTTTTTCCTTCACCTTGACCTCTATTGGTCTCTTTATTTTCTATATTTTTGTTGAGAAAAAAAAATGCCTAAGTATGAAGAGGGCATAGAGTTTTGGGTTACAAAATGGTGGAAGATGTAGGAAAGGTGGAAAAATCGTGCAAGTGGTTCATGCTCAAGTAGACAGAATTCAGGACTTAGCCTATTTTTTTTATCACGGACTAAAAAAGAAAAGCGGTATGGAGTTTCGAACAAGAAAGGAGATAAAGCATGATGACTTGGTGGCCAAGTAAAGGATATTTTTGGAGAATGAACATTCAGATTGAGTACATGCATGGAGGTTATTAATAGGATTAAAGAAAGTTTTATTTATAGGATAATCTATTATTAGTTGTTATGTAAAATCATGCATGTAGTCTATTTTGGGCACGCCTATTATTAGGAGAGTGCATGGGTGGTGAAGGGAAAGTCCCCACCCCTATATATATGTTGTAGTAGTCCTTAGTTGTAAGTTATGAACTTAGGAAGTATTGATGCATCCACGTTGTTATGGTCTAGGGTTTGATACTTATGCATATGGTCCAAAACTTTGGTATATTGATTACTATGTATTTATATTTTAATATGTAATACTTTTGGTATAATGGATTATTGTGTTTAGATTATGATCAGTGACATGTCTACGTATATAGTGATTTAATGATGTAATTTATCTGGTTATTGTTTTATCTATTATGATTCCTTATAAAAATTTGTTTCCAAAGTTATTTTATGCAATGGTTAAGTATACTTGATTGAGTACTCGAGATAATTATCATGGTAATTATGCATGCTAAAATATTGAAAATAAAATATAAAGGACAACCCGGTGGTTATGTGTGCTTTTGGTGAGTGTTTAGCTAGATTGAATAAAGTGTCAGTGCACATAGTGCTATAGTGAAAATAAAGAGTGCATTTTGGTTTTGTTGCTGGGACCTCTTTTCAATTTGTCTACCAAGATGTTGTTTGCAGATAGCATGCCAAATATCTCTAGAGAGTATTGAAAGCTGCGTGGAAGAGGAAAAAGATAGGTTTATGCAGAGGTATAGCAATAGACTTGGTTTTATAATGTGCAAGTGGGTAGATTATAAAATTTATCATGAGTTATATGAGATGTTATTTAGCTTCTTTCTAGTAGAGTTATATCAGTGGTTAGCAGCGTACACATCAAACAAATCTTGGGGTCCTAGGACAAGGATTTGGACACAAGAAGACTATCAAATGCTTTTTTATGTAGATGAATCATGGACTAGAACTATATATTATTGGTGGGCTGGTGTGTTATGTAATTACATGCTAGAGTACATGATTACCACTTATTGTTGTCTAGAGGAAGATGATTTTAGGTTCTTATGTGAGCCCAAAGGATCTTATTTGCATGTTATCCCTTTAGCTATCAAGATCTTGATGGTATAACTAGACTTTGAAAGATTCCCTAGGGCTAGCTAAAACCTCACCGCATGTAGGGGCATAAACAAGTGTAGATAAATATGGCAGCAACCTGGGTGGAAGATGGGAAGAGAGAGGAAAGACAAATCAATTATGATGAGGTGAGAGAGAGAGGAATTGAAGCGTAAATGGAGTTGAGGAGAATAATTGATCATGAAGGTTTTGAAGCTCCCGTGGAAGACGAGGAGCCACAACATCATACCTCCCATCTTTTGGAAAGTGCGCAGAGGGATTCCCCATCAGCTTTGGATGTGAGTGCATTAAAGGAGAGGATAAGAACCAATGGTAAGCATCTAACTCAACCTAGATACATAGCCCATTCTTAAGGTGTTCTAGATCCAAAGGTATTTCAAGGAAAGAGTGGCAAAGGTAATCATATAGATAAGGTAGATATCATTTTGATTTGAATAAATAATTTAATCAAACTAGTAACACGCCCATGGCAACACAATAGGCACTAGTGTTTGGGGATAAATTAATAGGATTGTTTCTAGGAGTGTCAATAGGGTAGATTATTAGAGCGAAGACCATTAGAACAACTTTTGTGGGTGTTACAACTACGCAGGTAGTGGGTGTCTAGTTTAGTACTTCAAACGGGACATAAGGAAGTTCATCAACTAAACCGCAACCCATTGTAGGAGGTGTAAGAGGAATAAAGGGATTGGGTTAGCAACCACCTAGAGGAAATACTAGTGGAATTTTGGGATCTAGATCTAGTGGACAGGGTCCACAGCCACCACCATATCAACCTCAACAGCCACCATCGAATCAGCCTCAACAAACACCAACTCAATTTTATTTTGATATGTCACTCCACTTTCCAGATTATAGAGGTATAGAGGATGTGGAAGAGCATGTGTGAAATTTTTAATTACTATGGCACGCAAAGGGGATTAAAGTTTCAAATAGGGAGGTAAGACAATTTTCCACTACGTTGTGCATGGTTGGTATAGGATGTATGACCCATATCAGATTGTGGTGGACTATAATGCTTTGTGTGCTACGTTCTTAGTCAAATTTCACATCCCAAAATTTCAACAAAAAAGCATCAATGAGCTCAAAGATATCAAACACGGATTATCTAAAAGTGTAAGGGAGTATGGTGCATGCTTTATAACTTTTTTGTCTAAGTTGTCTTATGATATTCATCAAAATCAACATGCACAGTGGTTTATTGGGGATTTTGACTCCATTTCAAATGGAATTATCTCATAAGATGTATACTTGATTTGCGTGAGGCATTGGAAGTATCTCTACACGTTGAAGAAGTTAGAATTTTGGATGTGGACGTTAGTTATTTTTCTACGGAAGAGGAGATAACAAGCTATGGAAAAACATTTGGAGAATATTTCGATCAAATTTGCACATGTGACTAAAAGTGGTGTATGGTGCAAGGATAATGAGGTTGAAGGACACACTAAGGATAGCTACCCACATAGGTTAGTACACTTATTATTACATTCTTCCTGAAATCTTCCACTTGGACCATGATGTCTAGAATTTTCCTCTCTTGAAGCACACAACTATGAAGAGTGAATCTATGTACTATAAGATTTGTAATGCACATATTCATGATACAAAGGATTGTTGGCTGATATATCAAATCCATGAAGCATTCGAGACTTGATTATGACATACCATAGTTAAAGTAGCTCTTAAGGACATCTTGTGTAGCCTTATGAGGAGCATAATAATGATAGAGGTGGATTCCGTGGAGGATATAGAAGCAGAGGTTGTGGAGGTAGAAGTAGATTTCCACGTGGGACTTGTTATACTTGTGGGTCCCTAGATCATTACCAGCATGTTGTTCCCTAGAATATAGTTTTCTCATTGTGTCAAAAGTAGCAAAATTTATATTACAGACCTCTATGAGCACATGAGAAAGAATAAGAAGAAATACAAGGGCACAAGGATGATCAAGGTGCAGAGTGAGAAGGGTGATAAATGGATACTAAAGAAGGTACTTGATCTTGAATTATAACCTTCATTTTTCACTACTCACACTTGAAGAAACACGTGCGCATAAACTTTTCAAGGCCATACCACTCATCACGTGATAATAATTCATGCAGTCGGGTATCCAGGATGCCACACATTAGAAGGAAGTCTATTAGGAGACTATGGATGTCATCAAAGAGTTGCAGAGGTGAGCCAAAGTGTTTGAAGGAGCAGGCATGTGAGAGAGAATGTGTGAAGTATGTGTAACTCCCAATGAAGGATGTGGATGATCTCAAGGAGGTATGTAAAAAAATTCACCAAGAAAATAGCATCCCACTATTATGGGAATGGTTGCATAACAAGGTATCATGCCTTTGGAGTTAACTACAAGTGACATATACTACATGAAAATTACCCACTTAAAACCATTAGTATGATAAAGAAATCACTTTGGATTCCATAGTTAATGGATGGTTGGTAAGCAATATTTTTATAGATTAAATGTGCTAACTCGAGGTAAATGTGCTTACTGGATGCATGGAATCAAATGGGGAGACTTATGTTTATGCCATCCTCTAATGTTTTGTATATGACTTATTGAGGAAGACAACTTTCCATAATTACAGGTGACTATGGTATTATGCGAATAATATAAACTTGTGCTTCAATAAGGGATACATAATTTTTGATAATAGGAATGAGCACATAATTATACCATTAAATGAATCAAAATCTATACCATATGGATAGCCTTTGAGTGAAGAATATGTGTATAGGATTTATGCATGGATAATACATGACCCTGAAACTATGGAACCATCCAAGGAAGGCATGTTGTAATGGGGAGATATGTAGTCAATTAGTAATACCACAATTGTTTCTTGTGATAATTGGGCCCATGGAACATATGAAATGGTCGGGTGTGAGATGAAAGGAAGAGTAACTAGGATGATCAGGCCACACATGGTTAGGTGCATGGGAAAATTCTAGATACCATGATTCATTGGTAAGAAAATATAGAGTTCTTCTTGTGCGTCATGAGCGAACACTAGAAGAAAGAGGATGATCAAAGAAACATGTTGGCCTATACCTTGTGTGGTATAATAATGCACAAGTGGAAAACACACAAAGATAACTTGTTGGGTTGGTGAGAAGTGAGAATTACCTTCTCAACTAGGTTCACATGGAGCAATGCACCTACACATATATGTGAATATCATGGGAAGACTCCTTCTTTGGAACACATGCATAATTTTGAGAGAATATGGGCACAAGGCCAGGAGGCCTTACCACCATCTTTGTGGGTGCATAATTTCTATTCCACATTGCGATATTGCATACGCACGTGGTATGTGTATTCTGAGCTCAAACAGGAGATTCCAAGCTAGTGAGATTTGATGAAGGTATGGTCCATAAATTTGATTATTTTTCTAATAAACCTCTAGTACATAAAGCATTATAGATTATGAAATGCATCATATTTAGGGATGGTGCAAAGTCATGAGATATTATGCTTGACTTACTTGGAGAACTTGATATCAAGGCATGTCTGAATGTTGAGGAGATGAAAGAGTTACAACTAGGCCACACCTAGAAGGAGAAAGAAAAGGGTAAAATGGTGTACCTCATTGATGATGAAGAGGTTGAGAATTTTGAGGTTATTCATACAGAAGGTATGCATGAAGTAATGGATACAATAGATGAGAAGGCATGTGTGTACCATGCACCTATGAAGACAAAGAAGGTAAACATTGCATGAAGAAATTCCCAAGGAGGACATTATTGGCGATTATTGGTAAGAAAAGGATGTAGCAATGATTGTTAATATTTTGTGTGACTTCAAAATTTTTTCCCACAAGGTTACCATGAGTTGAAAGGATTACACCCCTCATTGGGAGAAATGAAAATTAAGCTAAAAGAAGGTATGATTCAAGTTAGGAAGATACTTTACAGGATGAATCCTAACATCTCGCATGAAAGTAAAACATGAAATTTAAAAAATTATTAAGTTTGGAATCATTTAAGCTGATTAAGGAGTCTGAATGGGTTAGTCATATGGTTATAAGCATCAAGAAATATGGAAGGATTAGGATTTGTGTGGATTACAGGGAACTCAATGCTACATATGTCATTGATTCTTTTCCCACCCCATTCTGAGATGAGATCCTTGAGGGAGTTTAAGGGCACAAAATCTATTCTTTTTACGGATGGATTTTTCATGCTATCATCTTGTGTGTATCACACTAGAAGACTAGGAAAATACCACTTTCACTACGGAGTGGGAAATTTTTGCATATAATGTTATGCCATTTGGGTTTAAGAATGCACCATCGGTATTATCGTGCATTTTGTGCAATCATTTAAGGATTTTATTCATAATTTATTACAGGTGTATTTAGATGATTGACTATTTATGGCTTGGTTAGGGATCATTATGATAATATGAGGTTGATTCTTGAGAGGTGTAGGAAATTAAGTATTCTTTGAATATTAAGAATTGCATTTTTCTACACCATTTGGCACCTTGATTGGACATATAATTTGTAAAGAATTATTGTTGGTGGATCCCCCGAAGGTCAACGTCATTATTGGTTTGGAAGAGCATGCCAATCATAGTGAAGTGTGTAGATTTCTAGGACATCTTCGCTACTATATAAAATTTATCAAATGCTACACAAATATATCTCGTGACCTTGGAAGAGTTTCTCTAGATGAAAGAAAAATTTAATTGGGGTGGCGTGAAACAATATGTGTTTAAGACATTGAAGGAGAAACTTACCATTGCACCAATCTTGCGCTTTCCTTCATGGAACAAACCCTTCCATGTACATGTTGATGCTTGTTTTACAACTATTGGTGTCATCTTAGTGTAAATTGGAGATGGAAATGTGAATCATCCCACATGCTTTGCAAGAAGGAATTTGACATGAGTATAGTAGAATTATACTAACATGAAGCGCAAGGCATTGTCTATGATCTATATCCTACATAATTTTGTTCAATACTAATTGGCCACACAATTTATCTTATATACAAATCACATGGCCTTGAATTATTTATTCAATAATCCAATTTTTAAGCGTATATTTACGGTGGATTCTTTTGTTTCAAGATTTTTACTTTACAATGGTGGTAAAGTTAGGGAAGATTAATTTAGGACCCGATCACTTGTCGCACATTAATTCGAATAAGAGGCACATAGTATTTAGGACATAATTCCTTATGCATAATTATTTAGGTTGAGCGCACACCCAAATATTTTGAGGATATAACGATCTGTTTGCAAACATGGTTACACACGAGTGCCTTATCATTTGATTAGAAGAGACTTATACAAGATAGGTATAGATGAAATTTTTTGTCAGTGTGTTTTGGAACATGATCGCAAATCCATAATGGATGAGGCTCATGGTGGAATAGTAGGAGGACATAATGCAAGTGATGCAACTATGTGCAAGATCCTTATGGATAGAATCTAGTGGGAAACCTTATGCAAAGAATGTTTAGGAATTTTTGATGGCATGTGATCATTCTCATTGCATTAGAAATCTTGGAGGTAGAGATGAAATATTCTTGATACCTAATGTAAGCACAAAACCTTTTGAGAAGTGGGAAATTGAATTTGTAGGCACTATTGCACCACCCACGCATAGAAATGGAGCTCACTATATGATTACTTGTATAGACTATTTGACAAGATGGGTATAAGTTGCGCTATAAAATGTTGCACCACACCACATAAACAAGGTTCCTATTGGAGAACATAATTAGTAGGTATACTTATCTATTAATCTTGACTAGTGATGGAGGAAATAATTTCTTGAATGAGATAGTCGAGAATTCTATCGCTAGAGTTTATGGTGGTGCACCTAAAAGCGCCCCTTATCAAGCTCAAGCTAATGGTACTATAAAATATTTCAATAAGATTTTGAGACCAACTCTCTTACGAATATCTATGATGTTGGAAGAAAATATTGGGATGATAAAGTGTCAGTTATACTATGGGCATGTCGGACCACATATAAAATATTGAACAAGACCACACCCTTTTAGTTGGTGTTTGGCATAAAAGTCGTACTACCAATACAATTCATTTTACCATCCCTGCGTATTATGTGCGCAAGTGGATTAGATGATGAGAAATAAATTCAGGAGTGCATTAAGAAACTAATGTAGCTATATAAGTGATGTGTCATTGCATGTTGGAGCCAGAAGATTGAGAAGACGTGAAAGAAGGCCTACCATGATAGGAACATTAAGAACAAGACATTTTCAGTTGGCAAGATGGTCCTTCTCTATGACTCCAAGTTTACATGCCACCTAGGAAGTTGAAGGTGCATTGGTTAGGACCTTTTGTAGTAACCAAGATACTTGACTCAGGCACGCATGTCGATTATAAGCGCTAAACAACACCATGTTTCTCGAGTTACTTGATGGGAGTAGGCTAAATCCCTACTATAAATAAGCTTATTGGTGTTTGTAATAAGGTAGTATTACCACTTAGATTAGGTTTCCCTTTCATGATTTTTTTGTATATTTTTTATTTATTTTCCTTATTTTTTTAATAAGTTTGGTTTTACATAGGAATCTAATTACAATCTATTGAGTTCATGTATAGAGGACCGCACATACTTTTAGTGTGGGGTGAACCAGGTGCAAGTGCATGAAAAATAGATCCATTGGTGTTGATATTTATATAGTAGATTAGCGCGCTTGGGAAGATTGGCATAAGTGCATATGTGAAGGTGTGAAGTAAGGATGCTCGCTTAAATATGTGTGTAATATAATTTTCTACGTGTCTTAAGGATCATGATGCTCATTAGGAATTTCTCGGGATGAATAACCATGTGTGGAAGAGGTCACACAATGTAAGATGAGGTCAGTAGCAACATGATGGACTACTTGATGGAAAGTGCATAGGAAATATTTTTAGTGGCGGATGGAAGCTTGCGTGAAGATTCATATGGCTTGAAAGTAGTATTTTCCTAGGAAAGTTACAAACTGCAATGCGTGGAAGAAACCGAGAGAAAAATATGAAAAAGTAGAAAAATGGAATTAAATTTATAATATGGTGGTAGTTGGTGATAAATAAATGTGGGAGATTTTTAGAAATATATAAATCATGCACCGACGAAAGTTTATTCTTTACCTTTCCTTGTGAATATTTTGAGCATTTTGAGTGCAAATTTGAGAAACCTTGTGCTAATTTGTGAGAGTTTGTGTGAATTCAACAACCCCCTTCGAATATGATAGATGACCTATCAAGCGAGACCCTTTGGAAGGAATTTTAAAGTGGGGAAAAGGAATGGAGATTTGTGGAGTATGGGTTTTAGGGATATTTAAATCATAATGGTGTGAAGCTTGGATTAGGACATGGGTTTTTATTGAAGAAGACTAAGGCTTTGGTGTAAGGAAAGAAAACCAAGTATCTTTTGGGTGAAATTATTTGAACAAGAGGAGTTTGATTCTAGGGCACAAAAATTGTAAAAATAAGTAAAAACCCAAAGCAAAAAAATGGCACTCGTTACGGTGAAAAGGTAAAGGAAATAAGAAGGAACCAAAATTCAAAGTCAAGGAAACACACGAGGAAAGGTTCTACGAAATGCAATATCCATAGGGAGTTATAATGGGGCACATATGGGAGTGTCATGTCTAGAATTGAAAGGTGAGTGATTACAATCATCACTCTAGTACCAATGAGAGCCTAATAGAGAGTGAGTTGGTGTAGAAGACCAACCAGAGGACAGCAGATGAAAAACCCATTTATGATGATAAAGGGTATAAGACCTTGGAAGGAATGGGAGTGCTTCATATTTATGAGTTTTCATACTTTGGTAATCTAGATTTCATATATCAAGGGTTGATGTCAAGATTCCATGAGGACTTCTTTTACTTTACAAGGAGATGAGTGTGTATCACTTTGTGAGTATGATTGGGAAAATTACGATTGTGTAGCTCGGGGATTGAATTTTTATAGATTTATATGATGAGGTAAAAGTGGAGACTACCGCGGTGTATTTGAAGTATCGAAAGGAGGGAACATGATGGATGTCTCCAAATTCACTGACCATGTTTTCTAGATTTCCGTGCATCTATTAATAAAGTTGATAAAATAAGAGAGATGGGGCCAAGTGAATAAGAAATGTCTCCACATTGTGAAGAAGATAGCGGAAGGAACATTATATATTTTTTTACCTTTATTACGAAGGAATAATTGAGGAAGCGCACATAAATGAGCTGTATTTCGTAGGGTATGATCCTCTTATCTATTATGTTTGCAGAGATTGGAGTCCTAAATGTGCCTAAGGATAAAATGTGGAAATACCCACCTGAGAAAAAATCCTTGGAAAATATATTTTTATATTACACCTATGATAGAGTTACTAGCACTTATAATATGAGAGTGGATATGTGGTATAGGAAAATTGCTTGAGGCATTCGAGCATGAATAGTGCAATATGAGTAACTTACCTTATGTTTTTATGGGAAGGTAGACTTCATAGTTTACCAAAGCATTACGCATCAAGAGGTACTACATGAATCTTTGGTAAGAATATTTTTGGTGTAAGTTTCCTATGATTTCACATCGCTCTACTAATAAGGATTGGTGAACCGATTTTTAGACGTGTGCAAGTTGAGGCTTGATGTAGATAAGGTAGATTGTGACTACCACACCATGTGTAAAACCTATGTATATTCGGGAAGGTGGATTAGATCGATATTTTGATATCAAATGATATCAACATAAACTCCATCACTTTGGTAGTTTTAAATGAGGAAGCAACCAAAGTGTACATATAATTGAAGCCGAAATTGGTTAGCAATAAATATGTTGAGGATGAGCTAAAGGTTCTTGATCCACCAAAGGGGAAATAAATGGTTGGAACAAATAAAGTACGAGGCCACTAATGAGGCCAAAATTTTCCCGTTAAATGTCCAATAAATGTTCTCATCCTACACTCCTTTTGATTAAGTTTGACTACATTTTGTGACTTTTATTTGATCTGATATGAGTTAGGATGTAATTTTCCATCTTTTGTTGATTATGATTCTAAAGTTTAAAATATTTGTAATTCCTAACAAAGTGTTTTGGAAACTCAATTTTGTAATAAATCAGGTCGCAATCAGGTGGAAGAATGAAGTATCAAGTAGTCAACATGTTTTTGAAAGCATCTATTTTAATATAGCTTAGTTCCGAACTTCCAAGCTAGTTCCAGAACTCCATTACACAGTCACAAGCTTTATCACCTAGTTTTGGAACTTTTAGACTTAGTTCTGGAACTCTAGTACTTAGTTCGGAATTATCAAAATTAGTTTTGGAACTCCTGTAGATAGCTTTGGAACTCTCTCAGTTAAACCTGGAACAATTTCCTTTAGTTATGGAACTCTTCTAGAGTTCTAGAGAACCGATAAGAATCTATTCCAAACGATCGTTGATTTATCAAATCAATGATCCTATCAATCAAGAGCAGATTAGAAGACTTAAAATTCTCCATACTTGCATATCCAAGATAATGATCACATAGATGTATGTCCAGCCATGTTCTAATTTAGCATCTATTTCGGGCCCGATTCGGTTCCTTCATGTCGGTGGAATAGTTATGGACATAAATGCACCCCTGGAAGAAGTATAGACATATAGACCTACGAGATAGATTAAAATATATAGAAGATACATGAATATAGATATAGGATGAGATAGATATAGATTGATAGATAGATCTAACAAGTTTTTGTAATGCAGAACATTTTATTAATAAAATAACCATTCTTGTTTTGAGAGAAAATAAAGTTGTTCAATCCTATTTCAAGGTGGAGCAAAGGCCCGCTCCTCTAAGAACTAGGATCCTTATTTTTGTTGGTATTTATATTTGTAAAGCAAATAGTTTAGATCATTAATTTTGAATCACTTTCAATTTAAAATATGTTGTAGACTTGTCCTGCAGGTGTTCTAGATTATGTTCTTATTTCTTTGCAATAATTTTCCAAGCATTCTCAATTATGTGTTTATTTATGTAATGTTTGTTTTCATCAATCTATTTATTTTATGCAAAGTGTGTTTACTTCAAGGCAAAGTGTGTTTATTTCCAATAAATTCATTTTTTACGTAAAGTGTTTTACTTCCGACATGTTTTCATAGTCTTATTCCAATAAGGTTTTTAACCAAGAAGTCCTTAAGACATTGAAAAATCCCCATAAAATAAAAATACCTATAATCAATTACTAGATTTCCAAGATTCCTCTTGTTGCATATAGCTTTAGATACACCCCTGGTTTGAATATGACATCAACAGAGAGTTGATTAAATGAAGTGAATAAAGACACCCATCATTTTTGGTGCCGTTTCCGGGGAACCAATAGTTAGAATTTTCTAATTAGGTGTCAACAAGAGCAACAATCATACATTTAGTAATTGAAGAAATCTTCCCTAAGCTATCACAAAATTTATGAGTAGACCAAGAGACTCCAAGGGTAGATTTCTCCCAAAAATATCTAAACAAGAATTATCATCATCCTCTAGTTTAAATAAGGAAGTTGATCAAGAGTTGGAGGCACCATTATCCCCTATAAGACAAGAAGTAGAATTTCCACCTTTGGAATTCTGGGATCAATCACCAGAGGGAAGTAGAGCCTTCAGGAAAAAGATTATTTCTCAAGATCCATTTAGAGAAAGTTTTGATTCATAATTGAGTAGTCAACCTCCTACTCCTGACTCTTCACCATCCCCAAAACAAATCACATACCACATTATTGGGATAAAGGACTAGAGAGTACTAGAGAGATGGAACGAGAAGTGAAAGAGGATCGATAGGACCTTTACCTATCCCATTCAGTTGGAGTATGATGAAACCACTATAAAGAGATTTTTACCTAAACACTTTCCCACATTTAGAGGAATTTCATTTGAGGATCCTAACCAATTTCTGTTTGAATTTAAAATATTGTGTCAGACCTATGATTACAAGATAGATAATCAAAAGCTCAAGTTGTTTCCATCTACCTTGAAGGATGTAGCAATGAGGTGGTTTATGGGATTAACATCTAATTCTATTACCAATTGGGCACAAATGGAAACTACCTTCCTAGACAAATATCAAGATTACTGTAGAGGAAAAAAATAGGAGGAAGAATTTTTCAAAATCAAACAGGAAGAGGATGAAAATATGGAAGATTATTTGGACATATTCCTCTTTGTGAGTAAAAGATGTGGATTTTTACTTCAAGAAGAGTTAAGCAAAACCATTTTTCTCAAAGGTTTGGAAGATGAATCTAGGAAGATCTTAACTTGATATGAGGTGGAAACATTGATTAATTAAGGTTGAATGAAATTAAAGACATTTGTAGAAGTTATTCTAGAACAAAGGGTGGACCTAGGAAGGGAAAATTAGTGAAAAATTTGAATCCATACATCAAAAAACTAATGGATGAATTAACAAATTTTAAAATAGACATTTTAGTTCAATTAACCTCTACTATGGATGGATTACAAGCTAAAGCAAATGTTAAGACTAAACCATTAGCCATGTATTGTCCTAGATGTAGGAAAAAGCATGCATTAAGAGATTGTCCTCAAGATAAAACAGAAATGTGCCTTATCTGTGAATCTAGGGACCATGAGAGTAATGTTTGTTCTCTTCTTCCATTTATAAAGAATCAGCTCAAACAAACTAGCACATCAGAAGAATTAAATTTTGTCCAGAGACAACCTACCCAAGCGAGTTCATGCTAAGGTTCTCTTAATCCTTGGATTATGTCATGGGCTACTCAAATAGTACCACAAAGTTAGGGACAATGACCTTGGGCCCAATCTGAACAAACTTGGAATCCCAAGATTTGGAAGGTCTAGTCTTATTCAAGGAAAACATATGCCAAGGACATCAACAACCATGGAATGTGGTCAAAATAACTAGCATGCTTGGTCACAACCTAGATGGAGCCCTAGTAATTATACTCACACTAGCGAAAACATATCCTAATCAATCAACAAGCCATAATGGTTTCCCCATCAAAGATGAAAAAGAAAGAGATAAGGAAACAAAAGAAACTCTACTAATACTCTATTTCTAGAGAGGTTCAAAGAAGCTATAGAAATCAAGGAATATGAATTGGTGCAAGAACTAAGGAGACTGAATATTGAAATACCACTACTACAAGAAATTAAGGACATTCCAGAATTGAACAAATTAATCAAAATGCTATGTTTGAAAAAGCCTAGAAGAAAGAAGCGGTACTGGGACTATAAAAGTATATGGGAAACTTGCTGATTTATTAGCAGGAAAACTCCTACTTCCCAAATATGGAGATCCTAGAATCCCTTTTATTTATGTCTCTATAGGGAATAAAGATAAACATAAATTTTTGGTTGATTTTGGAGCAGCTATAAATGTAATGATAGTGGACACTCTGAAAATATTGTCGTTACAGGTATACAACCTAATAACACCATATTGGAGATGGAAAATCAATTTGTAGAAAAACCAAGAGTTATTGAAGATGTAGTAATTATGGTGGAGTCATGGGAGTATCAATTGACTTCCTTATATTACGGCCAAAAGGTAAAACATTGGGTTATCCCATTATTTTGGGAGACCATGGTTAGCTACTGACGGTTGTTTGCCTTAATTGATTATAGATCAGATGATATGACCATTTTAAATGGTAATATTTCTAAGAAATTTTCATTATATCCCTCTACATGACCTTTTAATGATAATCAAGAGCAATTGTGGATTGATAATCCTAATATTAATGAGAAAAAATTTTCTTCATTGGCCATGATCACATTGCAGGATCACGTACGAGAAATAGAAGATATGATTAACCCACCATTGAATGTACACCAATCATCCTTGAAGTAATCGGGAATAGTTCTGGAACCTACGAAATTAGTTCCAAGACCTACATAATCTATTCCGGAACCATCACAGTTAGTTCCGGAACCACACCAACAACAATTCCCTACAAATGAAGATAATTTCACTCCAAAGGAATGATATTTCTCTTGGGGAGAGGAAGAATATGTAGCTTCATCTTCACATATATCAGGATAAGATGAAGGATTTATGGAAAGAAGCAGTGATGAATAATTTGACCTACAATAAGATAAGTATCATAATTCTTCTTATTGTCCCTTGTCCAACATTTTTCTTAAGGAACTTTTGGAGATGTTTCTACATATCATATGTTGTTGCCACATGAATGTCCACTAAATACTTTAATGGAACCCTTTCAACAAATCAATTCATCATACATTGGAACCAAACATGTTGAAATTCAATCGGGTAAAATTTTGAATATTAATATCTGGTTGAAGAAGCGATGAAGATAAATTGTTTGATGTTCTAAAAGATCATACTAAATATTTTCTTGAGATTACAAAGATATGAAAGGAATCCACCCAATTATCTTCACTCATCACATCTATACTGAAAACATTAAGCTAGTTAGGCAACCTCGAGAGAAGGATTAATCTAGCCTTAAGGGATATAGTCAAACAAGATATTGAAACACTTTACAAGTAGGTTTTATCTACCCTATATCGAGATAGCCAGTGGGTGTCTCCTCTTGTAATTGTCCCTAAAAATAACAAAAATGGAGAATTTTTGTTGACTATAGGGAACTAAACAAAGCCACACTTTGAGAGATTATTTTCCCTTACCATTCATAGATCAAGTCTTAGACAACCTTTCGGAGTAAACAAAACTTTTCCTTCTTGGATGGCTTTAGCGGATATAAAAATCAAAGTTACTCTTGAAGATTAGTATAAAACTACATTTACATTTCCATGGGGTGCCTTTTCCTACAGGGTATTACCATTTAGATTATGCAATGCTCAGCAATCTTCCAAAGAGTTGTGTTAGCAATTTTTGCAGACCTAACAAATGATTGTGTAGAGGTATATATGGATGACTTCACTGTGCATGGAGATACATTTGATGATGCCTTGAAAAATTTGGAAAAATTATTGACAAGATGTGAGCAACACAACTTGTCTCTTAGCCATGAAAAATGTTTGATGATGGTTGATGAAGGGATTGTATTAGGACACCATATTTCAAAAAGAGGAATTCAAGTTGATCAAAACAAAATCAGAATTATTTTAGACTTACTTGTTCCTCAAACCCCCACAGATATCAAGTCATTTTTAGGAAATGTTGGGTATTATAGATGCTTTATCAAGGATTTTAGTAAAAAAATTGTCCCCATGTTTAATTTTCTTACAAGGACTGTGAATTTCTTTGGGATGAAAAGTGTTAACATGCTTTTGAAGAAATTAAAGAGAAATTAATAATTGCCCCAATATTGAGAGGAACTAATTGGGAGAAACCTTTTCATATCCAAACAAATGCCTCAAATAATTCCATTGGTGCAGTTTTGGGACAGAAATATGAAGAAGGGAAAATGTATGTTATCTATTATCTTAGCAAAAATCTTACTCCCACTGAAAGAAATTACACCACCATTGAAAAATAATGTCTTGTGATCTATGCAATTAATAAGTTTAAACATTACATTATAGGGTACCAAATATTTTACATGTACATAGATCACTCAACAATTAAATATTTAATGAAAAAATCGGTGGTTGGAGGTAGAATAATTAAATGGTTATTGCTTTTACAAGAATTTGATATTACCATTGTGGATAATCTAGGTAAATCTAATGTGGTAGCTGATTTATTCTCAAGACTAATCACTATAGGGGAGAAAGGTCGAGTCAAGGATAACTTTCTAGATGAACAATTGTTTGTTATTTTAGTTAATACACCTTGGTTTGCTGATATGGAAAATTATCTTTTAGCGGGTAAGTTTCCTCCTTTCAACAAGAAACAAATAAAGAAGTTCATCAAAACCAGTGCATAATTCAAATGGTTAAATGGAATGCTATTTAAGTGTGGTCCTTATTTGGTTTTACGCATGTGTGTAAGAGAAGATGAAATCTTTGACATCCTTGGGCATGTCATGATGAACCAAGTGGAGAACACTATTTAATGAAAAGAACACTCACAAGATACTTAGCACTTGGTTATTAGTGGCCATCTCTGTTAAAATATGTGAAGAGATATATCAAGTGGTGTGATCCTTGTGAAAGAATGGGACAACCAACCTTTACCAATGAAATGCCTCTGCAACCTCAAGTAGTGATTGAACCATTTTAGAGATGGGGGCTATATTTTGTTGGTTCCTTTAGTCCTTCTTAACAAAGGAAGGAACATATTCTTGTGTGTACTAATTATGTGACAAAATGGGTAGAAGTGCAGGCTTTAACAAATGCCATTGAAGAAGTAGTTGCTGATTTCCTTTGGCACAAAATTGTGGTAAAGTTTGGAGAACCAAGGAGCATAGTTTCATATCAGGGACCACAATTTATGTCTAATATGATCCAGGATTTCACAATGTATTATCATATCAATCATAGGAATTCATATCCCTATCACCCACAATAAAATGGAAAAGCCGAAGTAATGAACTAATGAACAGAGAATTAGAAAACATCCTTACCAAAATAGTTGAAGCAGGAAGAAAAGATTGGGTAAAGAGACTACCTAAAGTTGTCTGGGCTTACAATACAACTTGGAAAACTATGACAAGGTTTTCACCATATGAGTTAGTCTATGGGAAAAATTCAATGTTTCCTATTGAGTTTGAACTACAAACATTGATGGAAAGCGGTCAAGGTGGGTATTGAGTTGGATGAGCTCAAAAGGAGAGAATCCTTCAACTCAATGAGTTAGATGAATTGAGGATGGAAGCACTTCAGCAGATGGAGATAATCCAAGATCAAAGGAAGCAATGGCATGATACACATATCAAGAAAAGGAAATTCAAGGTAGGGGACTGGGCATTACTATTTGATTCCAAGTACCAGTAATTCAAAGGCAAGCTGAGAACCAGATGGTTAAGACCCTACCAGTTTGATCGGATATTTGACAATGGTTTTATTCGAGCTACTTCCCATTGATGGCGGTAGAAGAACACTCTTGGTCCATGGACATATGCTAAATATTTATAGGAAGCCCCCCTACTAAGGATGAATTATTGAAGAAGATTGAACTAGATAGATAATTTGATCATATGGAAGAACCCAGTTCCTCCAAAATGATCAAATAATCGGATGAATAGATCTAGAATAAAGGGGAGAGAATGAAAACTAGTAAATGTCATTCTCTTCCCTAAAAAAACAATAAGGGAAGAGAATGAAAACTAGTAAATGAAGTTCTCTTCCCAAAAAAAAGTTTCTCTCAAAGATAAATTGAAAACCAATAATGGTAGTTGATCTTCCCAAATAAATGGCTAATTCAAAATAAAAATCTTTGGAATTTCAGTTATTTTTCTAACCATTTTCCTTTTGTTTCACTTTTAGAAATGATGATTCATCCTGACGGAGGAATTACATCATTAAGGATGGTAATTATATCTTTAACTTATTAAAGGTTAGATTAAAAGTTCACATGTGTGATTAGATTTGATTTAAAAGTTGATATGATGAGTCATCTATTGTACATCATGATTAAAAGTGAGTAATCATGAGAAAGATATTAATGGAATAAATTAGTGGCATAGTTATAATGAGTTATCATTAGTGTGGAACCAACAAAGTGAAAACTAAGTTGCAGAGAAACTTCAAGGAAGAAGCAATGAATTAGGTTTGCATTATAAAGCTATAAGACACGAAGTTCCATAGATAAGTACAATAATTTTGTAGCTATATTCACTAGTTCCATAGCTAAGTGAAGAGTTCTTCAGCCAACCACACAAGATTAAAGAATAAAAATTTGAATCACCTCTATATCATGGGGATTAAGAAGAAGTCGGAACTAGAGGATGATACCCAACTCATTGCAGATGAAGAAGTGGTGGCTATCTTCCATCAGGCAGGATGGCTAGAATTTCTAAGAAATTTTTCCAGGTATAATGATGAATTGGTAAGAGAATTCATTATAAATTTAGAAATCCGGGACAAAGGTTAAAAAAATTTATCTTTCATCTGTGAATACAATAAGTAATGTATTTGGAGTGCCAATTGTGCATGTCCCAAACCCTGTCAGAGGGAAATTAAAAGACTTGGTTGAAACCTTGCTGAAAAAGGGGGAAGCTGAACCCTAATATATTTACAACATGAAGAAAATCATAAAAGGGGTCAAAAGGGACAACTTTCCCAAACCCTTTGATAGAGTGTCATTTTGGGTAGTCAAGTATTTAACTGTGATGGTCAATTTGGGTCGGTAGGAAGAGAAGTTCTAAATATCCTCATATACCTTAGATATGGAGCTAAAAAACCAAAATATATAGTAAAAATTCCAGGGTTTCTTTTTGAATCCATCCATACAATGGCTCATAGGTATTCCTAGGGTGTGGGAACAATCATACATCATGGGTTAGTGCATTTAGTGTGCTAGCACCATTTCCTTTCGAAGAAAAATGGAGAGGAAATGTGGGAGAAATTTCTTAGCAAGTTTAAGCAGAGCCCTGATATTCTCAGGAGAGTAATAGCAACTCATCCTACAATTAATTTGGAAATGGATTCCATTGTAGAGGAAAAGAAATAACTAGGTGGAGAGGAAATACCAAAAAGAAGAAGATCTGAAAGAAGGACTAAAACTGTAGAACCAACTGTGCCTCTTGAAGAAAATCCTTCCTATAGTAGCTACAGGAGAGCCAATATTTGTCTTTGACAGTGACAGTTCACCAAGGCAAGAGCAAGAGGTGAAAATCAAAAGAAGCTTTAGGAGGAGACCCATTTCTGTACATTTTGAGGCTCCTCAAAGAAGGAAAATTCATAAAAAGTCTAAAGAAATTCCGGAGGAAATGAAAGATCAAGAAGGGATGGAAAAGGAAGCTGCTGATATTTTGGGCAGCATGGCCATGACTCCTCCTAGACCAAGCCAAACAGAGATAGAAAAATAAGATGAGAGATTTGAAGAACAAGTTCTTCAAGAATTGGGTGAACTAAGCAACATTGTCACATGAAGAAGAAGAGTTGGCATCTTGGAGATGAAAAGGGAAATTTCCTTTGGTAGAAGAAGAATGCTCAACTCCCCAAGAAATTTCAGAGAAAGAAGAAAAACAACAAGTTAAACAGGCTCTATTTTTGTCAGAGAAGAACTCATTATTAGAGAAAAGGATGAGGAGTTGAATTTTCTCAAACTTAAATTAGAACAGAGAGAAATGGTTATTGAGGAATTAACAACTCAGCTCACTGACAAGATTGAGGAATTGACAAGAGCTAAACAATAGATAATGGAGAAAGAGGAGGAATGTCAAAATTCCAGAAAATAAAATGCTCTGTCAATAGTCTCTGCACAAACTGAATTAACTTATTGGCCACTTAGACAGCTATGGGATGATACTTGTAAAGAACTCAGTGAAGCCAAGACATCCAATGAGGACTTGAAAAAAAAGATAGAAGAAGAAGAGTAAAGAAAGAAAAGGATGGGAAGAAAAGTTTTACAAAGAATAAAATGACAAATTTAAATATCTTGTGAAAATACAAATGGTTTGCATGATGAGTGATAAATTTCTTGCATGCGGGAGACCTTCTCCTAGATATAGTGTTTTGTGAGGAATAATTCATTCACTTTGGAAGTTGTCAAGGATAGCATGTGGTCTTCCACATGAAATAAAAGATGAAGCTAATTTCATAACAGCCTATTCCTTAGCCAATGCGAGAGAAAAAAATCTTCTCTGTGAATTCTATCTCTGTAATTTCATGTTGGAAAAGAACTCAGGTTTTATGATCAATTTGTATATAGGAGATTCAGCTTAATGCATTTGTTTCTATTCTCCAAAATCAGATTGCATGGAAGGAAAGGGAGTCGAGCATATGTTAAAATCTAGTTCATTTGGTCTATGTATGAGAATTCATTATGGTAAACCATCCGCCTTTTCTACACATTTCGGTTTGCATGCATTTGATAAAAGGTTCAAGGAACCATATCTTGCCAATTTGAAAAGAAGTATTAATGCCTTCACCTCTTATGAAGAGGAAAATTTTGAAGATATTTATGAGGCATGTTTGAAAAGATGGGAATTTCTCATAGTGGCATTGAGAAGAAGGGAAGTAATATCTCCCACAAACTTAAAAGCATAGAGGCATATGGATAGGAATGAGAACAAGACCTCAACTCCTTCTCACCCCCATGTCACCATGGAAGAATAGAGAAGTAAGATCCCACTAAATTTGATGTATGGCATAGAAAAGTGGAAGTAGGTGTAGGGTATAGTACATCTGAATTAAAGCATTGGGATATTTAGTATCATCCATTTGACCTAAGCAATTAAATGGAATGCAAAATATATAACCCCAAATTTGAAGAGTAAAGTTTGTAAAGGGACTTACAAACAAGCAAGTATGGGGGAAATGATGAGGCTAGAATATACCCATTAAATATACAATAAATGATCTCATCTTACTATCCCTTTGATAAAGTTTGATTGCATTTTGTGACTTTTTTTATCGATATGAGTTAGGATGTAATTTTCCATATTTTTTATTATGATTCTAACATTTAAAAGCTATGTAATTCCTAACAAAGTGTTTTGGAAAATCATTTTTGTAATAAATCAGTGTCACAATCAGCGAAAGAATGAAGTATGAAGCGGTCGGAATTTTTAGAGAGCATATGTTTCAATACACTTAGTTCTTTAACTTAAGCTAGCTAGTTTACACGAAACTTCACCGGACTTAGTTAGGAACTCTAGTACTAGATCCGAAATTATCGAAGTTAGTTCGAAACTCCTATAGATAGCTTCAGAACTCTCGATTGAACCTAGAATGATTTCCTTTAGTTCCAAAACTCTTCTAGAGTTCTAGAACCGATAAGAATCTATTCCAAATGGATGGTGATTTGTCAAATCAATGATCTTATCAATCAGAGTAGATTAGAATACTTCCACTTATCCATACTTATAGATCCACAGGATAATTATCACTGTTGTACATCAGCCATGTTCCAATTCAACATCTATTCTAGGCTTGATTCAGTTCCATCATGTCATTGGAACAGTTACGGCCATAAATGCACCCCTGGAAGAAGTATATACATATAGACCTATAGATAGATTAATATATATATATAGAAGATAGAGGAATATAGATATAGGATGAGATAGATATAGATTGATACATAGATCTAGCAAGTTTTTATAAGCCAGAACATTTTATCAATAAAATAGACATTCCTATTTTAAGAGAAAATTAAGTTGTTCAATCATGTTTCAAGGCGGAGAAAGGGCCCACTCCTCCAAGAACAAGGATCCTTGTTTTTGTTGGTATTTATATTTTTAAGCAAATACTTTAGATCTGTTAATTTGTATCACTTTCAATTTAAAATTTGTTTTAGACTTTCCCTGTAGTATTCTAGATTAAGTTCTTATTTCTTTGCAATCATTTTCCAAGCATTCTAAATTATGTGTTTGTTTATGTAATGTTTGTTTTCAGCAATCTATTTCATTTATGCAAAGTGTGTTTATTTCCAAGAAATTTATTTCCGCAAAGTATGTTTTCTTCAAGGCAAAGTGTGTTTATTTCCAGCAATTCATTTCTGTAAAGTGTGTTTACTTCCGACATTTTTTCATAGTCTTATTCCAATAAGGTTTTTAACCAAGAAGTCCTTAAGACATTGAAAAGATCCCCCATAAAATAGAAAATACCTATAATCAATTACTAGATTTCCAAGATTCCTCTTGTTGCATATAGCTTTAGACACACCCCTGGTTTGAATATGACATCAACAGAGAGTTGATTAAATGAAGGGAATAAAGACACCCATCAGTCACTCCTCTAAGGTATGAAGAAGAATAAAAGACTATGGATGAGGAAGAGGAAGAGGAAGAGAAGGAATCTAGTGTCATGCTTGACCATGGTGTTAGGGGTAGGTTCAAATAGATGCATGAAGAGGGAGACAGGTGGTGTAGGGACCTACAAACCTGTGAAGTCACCAACTACCTCACCACCAAAGCAAAGCTTGGAGAAGAATAACATGAGATGGAGGCTAGTGCAAAGGGGTGATACCGATGGGGAGGATGTGGTAGAGAATCTTTACCAAGAAAATCACATCGAGAGAATAGGAAGTCCCAATTTAAGACGAGAGGAAGAATTTCATAGAAACAGAGCTCCACACATAATGAAGATATGCATGAAGTACATGAGCTGCATGTAAACCATCCAGATCATGAAGAGGAGGAAAAAGGGTATAATATATCAGCTAGGGATGAAGCGTCGGTTGGAGCTAGTGTGTGCACTTGAAATAAGTAGGATGTACCCCTTTGGGAGGTACACTAATGGAAGGAGGAGAATATACAAGGTCGTGTGCACACCCAAGATGATATATTTTGATGATCATTCTATAGTGTTGTGTGCGTAATTTTAGAAAATTATTGCTACTGAGAGGAGATATATAGGTGGGAGGTTATCAATGAAGAAGGTTCATCCATGCATACGGGAAGATGTTGTCTTGGATAATGCAAACACATATGGATGAGCCCAAGTTTTAAATTACGGTGATGTGTTTTCCATGAGAAAATTAATGAAGGCATCGAACAAATTGTTGATGGTAAGGCCAACAGAGCTTACCGATGAGCAAGCCGATGTAATGCTCTAAATAAAATTGGGACAGAAGTGGCACGTGGGAATATGGACAAGGTAGCCACCATCGGACCTAGATGTAAGATAAAAATGATAAGGCATAGGATGTTGAGCAACTCACTAAGGAGAATGAGAAGCTAGAAAGGTGCATGAAGATTGTTCTAGACATGGTAGAACATATTGCAGATGATATTTTGGAAGTACAGAGAGTTTCAAGAAAGATATAAGGAAATGTATTCCTCATCACTAAAACATTTAAAATATTTGATTCATATGCTACTAAAGGAGAAGCCAATCATACAAGGGGTGACATATGAGGATATGTCAAATGAGAAGGAGAAGAATAAAAATATTATAATGCGTAAATTAGGGAATATGAGGTTGTATTTCAAACAATGAAGGATGCTTTTAGTAAGGAGGGATGGGACTTTGACCATTTTCAAAACATGTAACCCATTCTTAAATCATATACCACATAGGAGGAGGAGGATTTGGAAATCACGAGGGATGCGAAGATTTAAGGAAGCTTGAGCAATAAGAACTCCTTCTTGAGATTGTGCGAAGTGAGATTCCCTACAAATAGTAAAGGACACATATGAAAATAGGATTAAGAAGCTAGGATCCTCGTCATGCTCAAGATGGATGGCTTGGAGGGATTAATCTTAGGACTAGCTAAGCGATAAGGAGCTGAAGCATAAGGGTAAAGACATGACCCCGAGGAGATTATGGAAGGAGTTGGTTTATTCCTAGATACTGCCACCAAATGTCTAATAGAGTGGGATGAGATGGAAATTACTCTCAAGAAGTAGTTCCTTGAATTATTTCATCCAATTGATGATTATAATATTAGTGTGCGCTTAATATTATTTCATCCGTATTCTTTGTATTCATATGCTTTATTTTTAAGTATTTATTCATTCATTCTTTAGAGGGAAAAGTTGAGAGAACCCCATTACCAAGTACATGAAATGTATTTATTATGGGTTAATGTTGAGTAGAGAAAATTCCTAAGTATGAAGAGAATGTGGGGGTTTAGGGCACACAAGGGTAGCACATAGGTACACATAGACAAGGTGAAAACAATGCATAGGAGGTTCATGCCCAGGCAGAGACAAAATTTAGGACTTAGCTTTTTTTTATCATGGGCTCAAAATAGAAAAGTAGGATGGAGTGTCGACCAAGCAAAGAGATAAAGCATGATGACTTGGTGGCCAAGTAAAGGTTATTTTTGGAGAATGAACATGCAGATCAAGAACACACATGGAGGCTATTAATAGGATTAAAGTAATTTTTATTTATAAGATAATCTATTATTAGTTGTTATGTAAAATCATGCATGTAGTCTATTTTGGGCACACCTAATATTAGGAGAGTGCATGGGAGGTGAATGGAAATTCCCAACCCCATATATATTTTTTATGGTAGTTCTTATTTTTAAGTTCGAGATCATGAAGTATTGATGCAACCACATTGTTATGGTCTATGGTTTGATGCTTGCATGCATGTTCCGACACTATGGTACATTAATTACTATGTATTCAAATTTTAGTATGTAATACTTTTGGTATAATGGATTATTTTGGTTTGATTATGATCTATTATATGTTTGTATATGGTTATTTAATGATGCAATTGATCCTAGTTATTGTTTGATCTGTTATGATTCCTTATTACATGTGTTTACAAAGTGAGTTTATGGAATGGTTAGGAATACTTGATTGAGTACTTGGATAATTATCATAGTAATTATGCATGCTAACATCTTGACAAGAAAACACAAAGGAGGGACATGGTAGTTGTGCGCACTTTGGGTGAGCGTTCGGTAAGGCCGAATGAAGTTCCATCGTGCATAACACTCTAGTGAAAACAAATACTATACTTTTCCTCTCCCAAAGACAACCACCTTGTTGTATGGATAACAACATCTCCATCATCTCTTCTTCATTTATTATTGCAACATCTTCACTTTGTGCATCTTCCATCATGTCCAATCTTTCTTGGACTTCCTTCAACATCTCAACCAAGTCTTCTACTCATGGTGCTCCTCCCTTCTTGTGTGCCATATCTTCAAAAAGAAAATTTATATTTCAGAACTTGTAATAGACTCAAACAAGAGCCTATTTTATCTTCACACACTTGCAGGACTTCTCACACACCTGCAACAAAACTTAATTTGACTGCATCGTATCTCTTAACATCTTCTACCCAATAGATATTCTATGTTGGAAGATGTCTTATCTTGTTTTCTACTCATTAAAAATGTGGGAAAAAAATCTCAACAAGAATCAAAATTTCTTTGATACTAATTATTACAAGAACATAGGGGTTTCAACTAAGAAAAACCTCTAATGCTATGATTTAGGGGTTATTAATATTCTTTGGACACACATGAGTACTCCTATAGCCATGTCTTAACTAGATAAATTATTCTTGGTAATGAATACATTAACAATTGATGCACACACTCTTGAGCACATTATACCACTCACATGCATGCATATAAAGGTTTATTGCATGACAAACATGGAGAAATAAATAGCTACAATATATCCCAACTTGACTAGTGCACAAACATGTTCTTGTTTTTCTTCATTTTTCTAGATAGTCTTTTTAATTTCTCTCTTCTACTCTTTGAGATTAATTTTCCCCTAATTTACTGATGTTTCTTAGGCCTCTTTATCACCCCAAGGACCTAATTCAATGTTTCTCATATCAATGATTATCTCAAGAATCCAGTAGTTTACCTTTTCGATGATCATAGGCATTCATCAAAAAAAATAAGTGCCTCTTTCATAAAACGTCAATGTGTGATAACATTTTTGTGTTAATTTATGAAAAATAAAAAAATAAAAGTTCTTTTATAGGAATTTTTGAAAACCTTTCGTCTCAAAGATTCCTTATAGGACCACTTACACCATGGCAAGCCAAAATCAAAAAATAAACAAGAAAAAAAATCTCTATTTTTAGTGATGCAAGATTACTTATCCACCATGGATTCTCCTTCATCAAAAATTATAATACCATCATCTAGTGTTTTCTAGTCATCTTGCATGAATGATGAAATATCGTGATAAAAAATACCTCAACTTGAGCTATTACCCTCTTTAGATCAAATTTAAGTTGAGCTTCCTTATGTCAAGCCTATCATTTCATTATCCATATTGGAGGAATAGGAAGAAATAACAGATATCTTAAACCTTTCAATTTAAATCCCCTTATTTTAATTAATTTAAACATCACCAAAAAAATTGCAATCAAATTATATAACCCTCTTCATTATGAATATCACGTCACCACTATATTTAGGGAAATACTTTATCTTGTATGGTTTGAATGAGAGTATACTTCAAAAATTCAAAGATATTTTAATCCAAAATAATCTAGCCACCTATCAATTTTTCAAATTAAATTTATGATCTGGATGAGCTACTCTTTTAATAATATGATCCTCCTCTCTTCATCTATGTAAATATTGGAAATGTATAAGTAAAAAAATAACTCATTGACAAGGTTTTAAGCACATGTGTTACTTATTTATAATTTATCAAGTTTTTAGGATATTCATCCAATAACCTAAAATCTACCCATATCATGTGTTAAGGGTATTAACGAAGGAAAATATCCCCTATGGATTCAATTTGGATGCCAACTAGTGTTCTTCCTCACACCATTAGAGTGAAAGTTATGGTCTTCAACTTTCCCCTTACATATAAAATCCTTCTTCTCCTACCATAGACACGTCGTATGTATACAATTGTCTCATTAGTTTTTCATTGCATTGTATTCCCCTACCTCAGCTCCACATATAATATTTAAGGTAACACAAACTTGTGGAGCTTTGAATACTTCCAACAAGATTGTGTCTATGAAATACCCACTCTTAAGGAACTACTTAAGACCCCATTTCGAGAGTACTAGATTTAACTACCTTGTTGGTTCCCTTCAAGGACATAGTGGGAACTTTGAGCTTATTGGAAACATCACATAATCTCCTTAAATTGAATTATAATGATCTTGATGATATCAACCTTGATATAAATACTCTAGGTTTGATTATTTCTCCTTTTCCTCATTCTCTATGACCTTGTTCTTGCAAGAAGGTGACAAATGAAATTCCCATCACTATATTTTATTCTTTTCCTCCTACCATGAGGCTTCCGTCTTCACCACCCAATGAATTTTAATTTGAATCCCTTATCATCTATATCACTATACATGACTATGTTGATATATATTCACTCTAAGATCCCCTATTTTTATGGTTATGCCTAAGAAAAGAATGCGAGAGGTCCTATGATACTAGTGTATAAACCTAATTTTTAGGCTTTCTATTTTCATACTGTTACTAATAATTTCTCTTTCGAGTTAGAGTTCGTTAATGCATATATTTTTGGGAATGAAATCCTTAAGGGGATCCTTCTAGGATAGGGGTATAGTTATTCACACAACCATTGGGTTAGGAATGATACATGGGGAGAGATGAAATTTTGGTCTCATTTATGTTTTTATTTTTCTTTTATCGACATCTTGTGACCTCATTTATTCCACCTTGCATGATATTTTATTTATCATGACACTCTGCACACTCCCCTTATATTTTTCACATATGGTGACATCATTTCCGTGGGAAATTGTGATGGTTCAAATTCAAAATCTTGGTGACACCTTCACCTACAAGAGATGGTGTCGGTATAAATACCCCAACCTGTCATTCTCGCATTAGAAGCATTCATAATCATCAGTTCATATTAATGGAAAATCACGAGTTATCTTTTCTCTCTTGCACCAACTTGCACCTACTCACTTAGCTTCTGGATTTCTTACATCTTGAATCTTGGCTTGGAGATTCTTCTTACTTGGATTGGTTTTCTTACACTTTTGGGTCATCTATAGTGAGCTAGGACTAGATTGTTTCCCCTTCTCCACCTAAAATTTGTTCTCTCTTGGTGTATGGTCCTTTGGGAGATAGATGCATCAATAACCACCCCCTAACAGGTAAGTTCTCTAACCCATTTTGTCATTTTGTATAGATTAGTTTCTTACATTTAATATTTACTATATGTTAGCTTAGTATTTTATGCACATGCTAGGTTAGCATATTGTATTTTAGTTTACATGTTTTACTTTGTTTGGCATAGCTTTTGCATTATTCTTTCATTCATAACCTCCCCCATAGTTCCAATACCTCCATAGGGTTCCTTCCTCTTCTTCAACCTAGGGCCTTGGAAACCTTAGGTTTTCCTAGTGTAAGGGTTACTTCCCTTGGGGTATGTGATCATAGCAATCCCTGTACCCCCTTTAATTTTATCTATTTATGTTTCGTTCTTGGTGTGTCTCTTACTCCTTTCCTTAAATATCCTTGTTTAATGGATGATAAGAGTGCACAGTGTCTAGGTACATTTATTCCTATCATACATCCTTGGTGAACCCTATGTGAATCCTTATTTTATTTCTGCTAATCAATCATGACTTGTTAAAATCACCCATATTTCATTTTTTATCTTATTTCAGTTCTTAAAATTATAAAAAATCTAAAAATCAATCTTTCTAAACATCTTGGCCCCTCTAAAAAACATTTTATAGGGTCAATTGTGTCGGTATCCCATTATTTCAAGATTCTTCTAAGTAAGATTAGCACTCATTCATGGATTATCCTAGCTTGGGTCTCTCCAAATCTAGTGAATAGTATTTTTAGTAATTAACTTCCCATATTACATATTTCCTTTGTGCTCGAGAATGTTTTGTAATAGGAGATAATAGGAAAAAGTACAACACCCATAACAATAGTATCTTACGTGATGAAGAGGAATATATTCAAATTGAGGACACCCATAATCTTCCACCTGAGATTCAAAAGTTACTTGATAATTTTCCTTAATACAAAGGGGAACCTGAGTCAATAATCTAAAAACACCTTGACTTTTTATCCGAGGAACTTGACAATAGAGTGGATAGTGGGAAGCCTACTATGGTAGGTTCATCTAAAAATGCCTCTACCTCTTATCCTAATAATCATATCCTTCATCTTATACACAAAATTAGTCAACAAAAAATTGCCCCCAAGAACCAACTACTTCAAATGTAAGCCAATTTGGTCCAAATGGTTAACCATCCTAATTCGAGCCACGGGGTGTAATTTCCCAACCTTGCCTAACAAACCTTATGGCACACATATTTCCAAACCTCTCATTCAAAACAAGGTTTTTGAGAATTCCAGCAAGATCCTCTAGCACCCTACATTGCTAGCATGGATATTGGAGGCATTGCCCCTTCTATTTCATATGATGGGTCAATTGATCCTACTTTACACATCAAGGATTTTGGATACCTTTATAAAGAATGGATAAAATTCCATTCTTATGATACCACTAAACTTGTATCTAATACTCTCCTTTGGATATTCTTTGGACTGGTATCACACTTTACCCCCTAACTCCACAGTGGAGCTATAATCTCTAGTGATAGCCTTAGTTAATGAATTCCAATATCATGATTTACCCAAAAATAACATTAATGCTTTCATTAACTACAAATAACATGAGAATGAATCATCTCAAGCCTTCATTAAGCATTGGAATACCTTATCTACTAAGGTAGAACACAATATGCCTAACGATATCCTTTTCTAATTCTTCCTTTGATCCCTAAAACATGAACCTTTAGTTTAAGGTTAGGTATTTTTCTCCTAATTACCTAGATGAAGCTTTTGAAGAAGATAAAATACAATATTATCTCATGAGGGAGATTGAGAAGGCCTCTCCTAATGCTCTAGAAACTAAAAATATATGAATCCTTCAAAAATCAAATGATAAGAATGCCATGAATGATGAGGTCTCAAATATCCTTCCTCTTATGGCTTCTGAAAATAGGAATTTCTTTGCTATTAATCAAAAGGATGATATGAACCAACCTACTTACTATCATCCATTAATGAAGGATGAGTAGAAAAATTGTATGCCTAAAAAATTTAGTCAAATCCTTGATCCTTCTTGACCTATCCCACAATGACATGATGAAAACAAGTTCTATTGGTGGCATGCCAATTGGGGCCATTCTCATGAGAATTGTCATGCCCTTTGAAGGTCTTCCATAACTTTCTTCTTAGGCTCTCAATTTGACCATGAATCCATCTCTAGAGAGCATTTGACTGAAGCGGTCAAGGCTCCAGGATGTTTAAAGGAAAAAGGATCATCATAATTCCATTAATCAAGATAATGAATAACTTAAAGTTTTCTCTAAACCTATACCTAACCATAGTTTAGGTGAAATCTCTAAGAAGCCAGAAAATGCCACAATAAACATAGTTGATCCTAATGATACCACTAAAACAAGTGGTTATAAATGACATGAGGCATGTGATAACATATATAGAGGAATAATACTCTCCATCATTTCATCCTAGAACTCACAGAGTCATTTTCCAAAAACACCATTGACCCCTATGACAAAGTTGTTACAAGATCGAAGGTATCTGAAATTATTTCTTGAAAGTGTATAAGAGGGATGGAAGCCTAACACTTTTATAAATAATCAATCAAATCATTACAGGGAGTTGTAACTATGCAATAATAATATAATTACATGTACAGAGAACTCCAAATATATGGTTTCAAAAATATATAACCATATAAAAATTAAAATAATTGCATAAACTTGCTATGGGAATATAGTTCCCAATTACAAACAATTTATGGTTAATACCAAACTATAACAACTTACCATAATGTAATAATTAACTAAGGTAAATGCACATATTAACTTAGTAAAATAAGTTTACCCTAACATTCCCCCCCTAAATTTTGCATTGCCTCAAGGGAAGATGAGAGAAATTCTCTTAACAACTCAAATTTGTCACATGCAAGTGACTTTGTGAAGATATCTTCATTTTGTTCAGCTGTTGGAAAAAACTAAAGTTGTATATTGTGTTTCAAGATATGCTCACGTATGAAGTGTACTTGTACCTCAATGTGCTTTGTTATTTCATGAAAAAATGGATTGCAAAACATTTTGAGAAGACCTTCATTGTCAACATATAATGTGGTCGGTTTATCTTGTGGTATTCCAAGTCCTTCAAGTAAGTGACGTAGCCATATCGCATGCAGACAACTTCAACTACAACATAATACTTGGCTTCTGTAGAAGAGTAAGAAATAAATTGGTGTTTCTTGCTTACTGTGATATCAATCCAGATCCCAAAAAGAACAAAAATCTTGAAGTGGATTTTCTATCATCAATGTTTCCTACATGATCTAAATCCAAATATCTAGTCAAGAAGAAGTTGTAGTTCTTCTTGTATTCTAGACCAATATTCATTGTTCCCTTGATATATCTCAAGATCTTCCTTGCTGCCTTCCAATGACAAACTCTAGGTTCCTACATAAAACATGATAGATAGCTAACTTCAAAGTTGATATCTAGTCTAGTGTAGGTCAGGAAAATGAGACTCCCAATCAACTATCGATAGAGAGTTGCATTTACCACAGGAGATGGATCTAAATGAGATAAGCTGCAGTCTCATCTCTATAGGTGTAGAAATATTTATGTAACCCATCATCTTGACTTTTTGAGTGTTTTCTTTGTTATATTTCAATTTGATAAATAAATATGTGATTCTATTTCTGCCATACTTCCAATCAATACAATAGTGCTTCAATCCAAGATTTGTCATGTCATATGATTGGTATAGATCTTTCTTTGTTGCATCGATCATCTTCATTAAATTGCCAATGATGACTAGATTATCGACATAGACAATAACAAATCACAATCAATCGACCCCCTTTATTTTTGAGGTAAATATTAGGATCGTATGGATTTCTAAAAATCCATGATGTATGAGATGCTCATAAATTTTGATGTACCATGCCCGGGGTTCCTATTTAAGTCCATATTGATATTTCTGAGTCTGCATACCTTTGTTTCTTCTCTAGGTATAGCATGTCCCTCGAGGTTGAGTCATGTAGACTTCTTCTTGTAGATCTTCATTTATAAAGTCACTTTTCACGTCCATCTGATGGACTTTCCAACCAAATTGTGTAGCTAGAGTAAAGGTCATTTTGATCATTTTGATCTTAACTAAGGGATAAAATTTCTCCTCGTAGTCTATGTCTTCTTTTTGTGCATACCCCTTTGCTACTAGTCGTGCTTTGTATTTTTCTATGGTCCCATTATTTTATACTTTGTTGTGAATATCCATATGCAACCAATGGTTTTCTTCCCTGGTGGAAGATCGACAATCTGCCAAGTGTTATTTTTCATCACTGATTGATACTCAACGTCCATGGAATCTTTCCAAGTTTTTACTGTAGCTCTTCCTCAAGTGTAGTGGGATCATCACATTCTATAACTCTATTCATCAAAGAAATGTTTACTTCTTCCCATGCTTTACTCTGCGAGTCCTTGGTCAAGGGTGGATGCATCTAGTAGAGCATCCAATTTTTCATCTTATATCATGCTAATATACCACTTGGGCATACGTTCAATTCTTCCCATGGGTCATAATTTTATTTTATCATCACCATCATCCCCATCATCTTTGTCATCATCTGCAAGAATATAATCTTCTTTTTTACAAGTGAAAAATATACATTATATGATTCGGAGGAGTCTCTACTTACTTCTTCTCAAAATACTCAACATCTCTGTTGGTGTATACTTTCTTGGTCTTCGGATCCAACAATCTTTACCCAACTGTCTCTTCACCGTAACCAATGAAAATGAGTTTTTGTGACTTCATATCCAACTTCTTTCTACTTTTCTTGGGTATGTAAATGCTTGCTTTGCACCCTAATACTCTAAGCTGTGCAAGAGATTGTTTCTGGTTCAACCATGCTTTGTATGGTGTTACTCCATTAAGAGCAACTATGGGCACTTTGTTCAACAAATAAATGGTTGTCTTTACTGCTTATACCCAAAATGTCCTCGCTAAACCAAAATCATTGATCATTCAATGCACCATTTCCATGATAGTACAATTTCTTCTCTAAACAACACCATTATGTTGCGATGTGTGTGGAGGATGCATTTGTCGAAAAATTATGTGAGCTTGTAGCTAGGATTTGAACTCAATACTATTGAATTCCCCCTTGATCTAAGTGGAAAGTTATGATGTGATGACCAGTCTCGTTTTCAAAAGCCACTTTGAACTTCTTGAAAGTTTCAAAAGCTTCAATTTTCTTATGAAGACAATATATCCACATTTTTCATGAATAGTCATCAACACAAAGCATGAAGTACTAAAATCCAAAATGACTCAGTTGCATCAAACCAAAAATATCGGTATGAACCAGATCAAGCTTACCATGAGCTCAATAAGTACTCTTCTAGAATGAAGCTCTGTGTTTTTTTCCTATTAGGCAGTGAGGACACTTATTTGTATCCTTATGGAGAGATGGAAATCCTTTTACCATATTGTATTGGTAAAGTGTTTTGAGATACTTGAAACTAATGTGACCAAGTCTCTAATGCCACAACTATGCAGAGGTATAATTCTTAGCCACAAGTTCCTGATCATCTCTATGGAAAAAATCAAGCTGGAACATGTGTCCCACATTAGAGGCTTTTGCAACTATTTTTGAGCCTCTCTATTTGTCTCAAATCAAACACATTTTCTTGTTGGAATGACTATCAAAGTCATTTTTCAAATTATGATCTAGGAGTTGGTGATTGATAGAAAATTATTTTTAGCCCAAAGAAATATAGTACATCCGATAATCTAAATTTTCATGAACCAAGAGGTTAAGAAATGTTTCCAATCCCTTGTATAGTGTAAGAAGAATTATCACCTAAAGAAACATGGTTTTTCAAAGGTGTGTCCCTTACTGAAGTAAACTACTCTCTGTGGTCGGTCATGTATGGAGTGGATCCCGAATCAACATACCAGACATCACTAGATGACATGGAAGGTTCACTTGATCGAGCAGTGTACAAGAAATCTTCATCATCCAAATGTTCTTCTTGCTCGAGTTATATTTCCCTTCTAAGGGGTTTTCTTTGACAATTCCCCTTTTCTACCCTTGATTGTAGTTAGAATGTCCTGATAAGATTTTTCATTTTGAGGTCTAGATTTTCTTGATGAGCCTTTCTTATAGGTATTGAACCAATAATATTTTAACTCATGTCCACTTTTACTGAGATAGGACATTTCTTATTTTGTTTTAGATAGGACTTTTGAGAGGAATTAGGTTTTTCTTTTCCTTTCCATTTCCGATGAGAATAAAGTACCTTCTCCTCTTCATCATCTTTTTTACATAGATTCTCTTGTTGCAGTAGGTTCGCTAACTTTTCAAAACTGACTATCTAATCTGACAAGTTTAGTGTCATCAAAAAAAATTTGTATGAAGGAGGGAGTGATCTTAGAACAATGGAAATGAGAGTTGTCTCAGTAACCTCCTCTCCCAGGGCTAGAAGTGAAACCCTTAATTCTTTAACTCTTCTTAATAAATCTTCCATTTTCTCATTTGTTTTGAACTTCAATGTGTGTAATTGACTCTGCAAATTTAGTATTCCATTCTTGTTCTTGGCCTCATACACTATGATCAACTTATCCCACATTTCTTTGGATGTTTTGGTATCTTGAATGTGGAGTTGTACATCTTCGGACACTGCAAACAAGATTATCAGCTTGGCCTTCTGATTAGATCTATCAAACTTTCATTGTTGAGTTGTATCAGTTGTTGATTTGGTTACAGAACCATCCAAAACATTCCAAATCTCTTTAAACTCAAGTTGTGTTTTGATTTTTGTCTTCCATGATGAATATTTATTTCCTCTTAGAAGTTGTGAATCTAGAAGAAATAACTAGGGGAATTGGTGCCCATTTTGTAGAATCAATTGAAATAGGGTAAGGATCTTATCAATTTAGGTATACAGTCTCCCAATCTATATACTATCAATCCAATATATCTTGAACCTTTTTATATACGTGCCCTTCGATATACCCGTCGATACGTGGAAGAAGCTTTCCCTTTCTATATACTTAGTAATACATGAATGATGCATTAACGTACATGAAAGAATCTAATATGTGGTACCAAGACAAGATCTTTGAAAGGAGTTTTGTGATTATTGACATTGGCTCAAAGAAATATCCTCATACGTGCATTTAACTTTGCTATATACTCATATAATTTCGAGTGTCTGGATTTACGTTGTGTAATTTTTCACATACGGATGGGAGGGCTCAAAGTGTATGCATTGTGCCATTATTACTCCCTATCGATTTAAAGGGTCGATGCCGGACAACGTTGTTGCTGCTATATTAGGAGTTAAGTGTAGTAGTAGTCACGATGGGTTTACCCATAAGCACTTCCTGAGGAATTGTTTATACCAAATGCCATGAAAGATATCTAAAGATCTCTTGAGTGTTACAAAACCAAATTTTATTGATTTTGTTTACAAATCTCTTTCATTTTTTAAGTAGTTATAATATTTGTGGTTAAATATGGAAACCTAAAAATTAGTATAATGCACTTGAAAAATAAAATGAAATATTACAATTTCATCCAAGTATGTAGAAAAATTGAATCAAAGGTAAATGTTTTTTTGTTTTTCGAGCCCATAGTGGCCTTTAGAGCTCAATACAAATCTTAGTTCAAAAAACCACAAAAATGGCTAAAAGCGTAGTTTTCAAATGAATATGGCAACCTGCAAATTAGTAAAATGCACTGAAAAATACAATGAAATATTACAATTTCATCCAATGTGTATAAAATTGAATGGCGAGGCAATTTATTTTTTGTTTTTCAAGGCCCTAGTAGCCTTGAGCTCAATATGACTCTCGGTTCAAAAAACCATTAAAAATGGCTTAAAATGTAGTTTTCAAGTGACCCTCTTTAGAAAATGTTTCTCGAATAAAAAAATATGTAGAATGGGAGAAAAAAAAAGTTACCCTTTTTAAGAATTTTCTCTGTTATTTTTAGTGCCGGTTTGGTCACACTATCTACTTTTTGAGGTTCTTTGTCCCGAAATTTGGTGGTTGTCACTACATTACCCGCCAAATTCTATATTTTTATAAAATGGTGCTATGTGGTGGGGTTCAAACCCCAAACCTTTCCTACCTAATTTCTTTCACTTAACTTACACAACGCTTTGGTAGTTATACAAAGTAAATAATATTTATATACTCGAAAAAAATGACTAACCTTTGAAACAGGTCTATGTGGCACCTAATTGGGAGGAATCCATGTGATTACACATTAGTGGAGGTGGATTTACACATGACTTTCATTGTGGAAGAAATGGATTAGGGTTCCTAGCACAAAAATGGATCAAATCGCCTTCACCACTTATTACTTTCCTTTGTTTCTTTATTTCCTCATTTCAAAATCCTTTGCCACTATTTTATTTTGTTATTTAATAAGTTTTTGTGTTGTTAATTTTCTCCACCGATTTATTTATTTCCTCCTTTTGTTTTTATAGGTGTTGTATTTGCAAGGTTTCCATTCATAGGGATAGCTCATCTTATATTTTGTAGAAGGCTTACCTGATCACTACAAGCTTGTCCCATTCAAAGTTAGCTCGGACATGTGTGAAGGTTTGTGCCAAACAAAACTCACCATAAGGGAGACATGATTGGGTTCGGGATGAACAAAGAGGGAGGAGGGGCCTTGTGTGAGATCGCATTCACCACCCATCTGTTTAAATAATTATATGGTTCTTTGAATGATTTCCTTTTTTGTT
Organism: Taxus wallichiana var. yunnanensis; assembly: GCA_018340775.1. Lineage (NCBI taxonomy): Eukaryota > Viridiplantae > Streptophyta > Pinopsida > Cupressales > Taxaceae > Taxus > Taxus wallichiana. The sequence continues at coordinate 238,533,657 of CM031244.1, forward strand.
TGTAGGATCAATACTTGCAACACGTCCAAAACCAATGTTCGAACTTCTAGGAGACCTTATCTCGCCACTTGTTTTTGTGTTTCTTTAATTATTTTGGATGTTGTTTTTCTTGTAGACAGGGGTAGAGCTCGGTTTTAATGAAAGGAGGGATTTACGTTGTTGAATGGACTATGTGCAAGGGATTGGCCCAAGTTGAACTTGACCAATGCAAACCTAAACTCGGCTCGATCCAAATGGTGGGTCACGTTTCAACACCCAAGGCAAGCTCATTGCCAATATTTTGCATTGATCGATGTTATTTCTCTAGGACCTTGATTGGGTCAATCTACTCGGCCACTTGTGGATGATTGTAGCTTAGATATGGGCTTAATTTGATGCATAACTCTGTGGAAAGAAGTTACGATTGGACACTAATGCATGCATAGAGCACAACTCGATGTTTGTCTCGATTTGGAACTCTATGGAAAACCAGCTCGATATGTAATGAAGAGCTCAAATGGAGATCTTGGTCCTTCAAACACACCATCCTCCAATGTTGAGTAATATATCGGTGGTGGGTGGGTTAGACCTCTAAATTAATTTTTTAATTTAATATTTGCGAGTAAATTTTTCTGGTGCGGGGGCACCGGTGCAATAAAAATTGTCCTCCAAACACTTGGAATGAAACAGGTGGTTGTGGGAATACAAGGATGTTTGGGAAACTATTGGAGGCAACACATGCTCTCCGGAGTGTAGATTATTCTACAATACTTTTCAATACTTATGCAACCTTCTCTACTTCACAGTCTAGATCAGCCAACTCGGTACCAAATGAAAGTGTAGAAGTGGGATAGAAGCCTCACACTTTTATTAATAATCAATCAAATCATTTATAGAATGAATGAATGAAATATTTATAGATATTGCACAGTCATGTACAAACAAAACAGGGAGTTACAACTATGCAACAATAATATAATCCCATGTATAGAAAACTCCAAATATATGGTTTCAACAATATATAACCATATAACAATTACAATAATGACATAAACTTGCTATGGGAATATAGTTCCCAATTACAAACAATTTATGGTTAATACCAAACTATAAAAACTTACCATAATGTAATAATTAACTAAGGTAAATGCACAAATTAACTTAGTAAACTAAGTTTACCCTAACATTTCTCCAACCACATACGCCTTCGATCGTACTAATGGCATTGATCCTAAACAAATAGCATTTTTGAACTATCTACGATCACTCCTCCTTATGAACTTGTTTTTAAGGATCCTAAGCACTCTCACCTATAGCTGAATCCATCCATGATGAGTGTGATCCTCTAGAAGTATTTTACGAGATTAGAAACCAATTCCCTTTTTAGAACTTATGCATATGTCACCTCACCATCATGAGCATCTTATGACTATGTTTTTTATATGAAAATACCATTCTCTACTACTTTGGGGCATTCTCCTATGCTACATGGTTTGGATGAAATTATTTTTATCAATGTGAGGAACTCTCCATTTATATGAATCATACCATTAACGATCAAACCTACACTCATTTTCTGTATGCTTGTCATGATTCCGGAAGAACTCTATCTTTGGGTAGACGATCCTTGCCTCTTCATTTTTGTGCAACTCGATCAAAACACATTCAAGTGTTCCCTCATTGATGAGGGTTATGGAACTTGTGTGTCCTCATTAGACTTCATTAAACCCCTCAAATACTCAATAGATAACCTAAAAACCACATGTACTACTTGGAAATTGTATGATTGATGAAAGATGCCTCTCATGGGTTGTATATGTCTACATATCACTATCCCTCCTAGGATAATATGTGTGAAATTTATGGTCTTCATATTTCCCCTATCCTACAACATCCTTCTTCATCAACCTTAGACCCACCATATACGTGCAATATCCTATTCTACATACCAATGTGTCACGTGTACACATCAAGGGGCAATCTATAAAAACCAAGGAAACCAAAAGCCCTAAAATTATGATACTCTACAATAAAGGGGACTTATAAATTCTAAACCCTTCAAGAAATATCCCATTCCATTATGTGAATATCATAACTTTAACTATCCTGTAGATTCTCTTCATGGAAATGCATGTCTTCTAGAATTGGTGGCGCAGATTCCTCTCGATATCTTAGATTTTGACGATGACAAGACCTGATGAGATTACTATTAGGATTAACACTTATGATTTATCAGACCTTATCATCTCACAAATTCCTCGTAACAATTGACCTTAGAACAATGATCCATCTATTCCCTCTACCATTTCACGTACACCTCAACCTACACAAAAAAAAAGGTTTAACTAGATACCATGCTTGATTCTTATGCAATAGACACCACTACACCTGACTATGATGGTAGTTATGCTTTGGAAGATCCCCATTTGGCTAGTTATTCCAAAATATGGTATAGATAAGTATGACCTTACCAAATCACCCTCCAAAGCATACTCTCTTGCGATGTGAATTTCATTCTTATACAAGAAGACTCCTCACATTTAGTCAACACTCCTCCTAGAATATTGGTGCATGTGCCTGCAACTCCACCAATCCCATCCTATCCTCAAAGTACTATTATATCATGTAACATACCTCCTCATATAAAGTAAGGGGAACATATATCTATCTTTGATTATGAATCCGACGACCAAATGGATGATGAAGAATCAAATTTTCTGATATCATCCATATCGAACCATACCAATCATTTACATCCTTAGTTACCTCTTTCCCTTATGTATCCTCATCCTTTTGGGGTAGAGCCGTGTTGCTCGTGGTATGAGGCTCCAAGGCATGATGTATATGATTGTAGAGCCTATAGAAAACATATGAAAAATATGGAAGTTGAGGTTAGATGAGATCAAGATTGAAAGGCCACATGACCTTTTTCCTCATCCCCTTATATTGTTTGCACCATTGCTACTGTTCAAATACCGATGCATATTATCAGGTCATACGTGGTAGGTGACCAGTTCATGAGTCCTCTTCACATAAAAATAAGCATATATCTTACTCCTCTCAGAGCCACCCACTTTCCCTTAGACCGTCTAGATCAAACGCTACATATGGGCCTCCACCTTTCCTCGATACCGCCCCTCCTTTAATGACATTTGGCATGGCATCCTCACTTGATTGGAGGACCAAATTGGTGACACTTTATTTACCACATGGTCTAAATTCCATCAACAGTAGTTATTATGCAACATGCTATCAAGGACCTCATGACTTATTCCCGAACTCACATTCGAACCAAGTTGTCGATATCATCAATGATACTCTACATCAATTTTCCCTTCATAGATAAAAACCTTCCTTATAAATACCTTGATAGTATTTTTCTTTTGTTCTGGGATCTCTCCTTTTCTTAGGATCTTGGCACCCCTTGGTTTTAAACACATATTTAAACTCTTTTATCCTTTCTTGGGCTGTTTTCCCTACTTGGTTTATCATCACTTATATCTTTATGTGACATCTCCTACCATTGGAGTGTTATGATATTGATTTTTTCTATTTTGGCTCTAATTCCAACATGGCCTTTCCTAGTGAATAATTGCATTATTTTGCATCATTTCTTAAGACCTTGACCTTTATTGGATTTATTTTCCATCTTATGGCTTTTTCACCTCAATATCATTATCGTGATTTATAAAGTATCATGAGTATTACCACATACATGCATGAGAAAAGAAAGGAAAGTGATAGGTAAATAATCATTTATCAACACCATAATCATCAAAATAATCATCATATATAATCTCTTGAATCAATTTTTTATACATGAAAAAATACAATCATGATCCATCATTAAATATCTAGGTGGCTCAAGCACCCTCACCCCATGGGGGTCTTTGGATGTTTTATTCCAAGGGTATTGCGCTAGATGCTCAAAATGTGTAAGCTAGATAATCTGCCCTAGATTGGGCTCCAAATGCATCTCCTTGAGCTCTCACCATCTATGCATCTAGTCTTGTGATCCTCTCTGCAGTACTCCTGACATCGATAGGTGTGTTTCCTACTCCTAAACCAAGGCACCTTGTGCTTGTAATAAAATTCAAAGCATCACATCTATGTTGTTGGTTTATTTAATTTAATTTGAATTAATTAAATCTATATTACATAATAACTATTGTAATAATGAATATAAAAATTCTACAATACAATAAATTACACAAGAAGAAAAGCATTTACAATATGAAACCCTAAGCAAGGAGAATAGGTAAGAAGACTTAGTTGATTTATAAATAAACATGAAGTGATGCGGGTACATGCAAGTGTTGAAAATACATTAAACAGAAGTCGTCACTTCTTATTGTAAAATTTGGAACTCAAAAATAGAGTCGACAGAAAGAGTGTTGAAATTATCATTGTCTATTTCAGCTACTAATCCCAAGCATGTCGGCATATCATCCAGATTATTTTGGAGCTCACCCAAGGTGCGCATAGGCATCTATTCCCTCCTTTATGTGATTTTCATGAGAAATATCCTCCTTAATACATTCCAAGCATAGCTTCGAAAAGAGGTCCCGGCAATGGAACCAAAATAAATATTATCACTTCCTATAATCATCAGCATTCATTCATGGAATTTAAGATATAAGCATTAACTCTTAACCTAATGCATTCCAAGCATAGATTAACATGATAAACTAAATGTAAGTAGAATCAACCCATGAATATCATCAAGAAAACACATAACACACACATGAACATAAGGGAAAACATAGATCAAGATCCATCACATGAGTGTTTCATAATCACTTCATTATATTTATATGCCAAAATATGGTAGCCAAGATTACATCAAGAGAGTTCCATTATTTTGAATTGTTCACACTAGTAGAGCTTACTCTACATCACAGAGCTTGTCATTACACATTCTTCTCCCTCTCTCCTACTCCTTATCTATATTTTATTATCCATCCCTCTCTATCTGAAAACCATCATACTCATAGAATAATCATCCTTCTTCCATCTTAACCACTCATTATTCTCCTGTGAAATCATGATGGAATCCTTTCATCATTTCTCTACCACTACCCAGGAATATGCTAGGTGTTGCCATGTATTTCCCTCAATCGAGTACCCTTAGCAAGCATGTTCTAGCTAATCCTTAACAACCTTGAATCCTTATCCTTTCATGATAACTATATTGATGCCCTAGAATATCCTTTCCTTGATCCACAAGTCTCCATAGCTTATCCACATCTGTATCTGGTCACTTTTTTTCATTCACTCCCTATGTGCATATTTTCCTATTGTCCAAAACTTACTAAGTCCCGAATCCATTCTGCCCTAGCACGAGCCTTTATGCCTCTCCAAGAATTACTTTGCATGTGCCTTTGTTCCCTACTTCCACACATCACAAGGCTTTGCACCTTAGGTACTTAGTTACTTTTAGGGTCCAACATCACCCCACACTAAACTGGTTTCCATCTCCCTGACAATCCTCTCGTGCTTCCCGAACAAAAATTTTGTTGACCAAAACCTACAAGAGTAAGAATTTTTCTCCAAAGAATAAATAATAGTGGTAGAGAAAGAATCTAAGTACATAATTGAAGAATGGGGAGATGCTACATGACCAATTGAAGGAGTTTAGGGAATTCCATGTTTATCTCATCCTTCAATTTCTCCTAGGCCTTCAATTCGATAAGGCCTTTCCTGGTGCTTCACCTAAAATACTGGGCACCTAGTTTAGGGTGATTTATTCCACCTTCCCTTCAATGTGTTAATAGCCATCCCCAACTTTGCACTAAAACCCTCGAACTCCTCCATTTGTTCAGTGATGGAGTCTCAGAGCTCACCGATTTTGAAATATAGCTTTTAGCGCTTTGTCTTGATTTTCTCCTTCTAGATCATGGTGTTAATAACCAACTGTGCATGCTCCATATTTTTGATGGGGATGGTCTCCTGTAACAATTTGAGGGCTTCCTCTTCCTCTACATCCACACGTCGATAATTAGATCACATTTTCTATAGCTATTGAAGCCCCTATCCACCATTATATTCACCTCCTTGAGTTGGGAGAGAAAATATTTCCAACTCCGTGATTCGGGCTTTAATTGTGACCTTGTTTTCTTCTTTTTCCTTTCATGATCTCTGTATCTATGGGGCCCGCACCATCCTTGATGTTAATGAGTAACATCCCCATGAGGTCCTCAAGGTACTCCATCTCATCCCCATAATTGGTCATGTCCTGGCTCACCAACACCAAACATTATCCCATAATTTTTTTCATGAGGGTGCTGCCAGCTCGGTCATATGCCTCCTTCATCACTGTGCCTCTCTCCCCTTAACCCCTGGTGTAACCTATCTATTTCCTTCTCCTTGCTCTTCCTTTCTATGATCAAGGTCAAAACATTTTCCCCTATATCAAGACTACATTTTATTACCTCGAAGACATATTTTGCAATGCATTACATGCATGCTCATCTATTAGGTGGTTAGGATCCACCACTTTGTATGTATCTCCTCCCTTCTTCTTTAAGTGAATGGTCTTGATCACATGATCATTGACCTCAAACTCAGGTTCCTGGCATGGTAGTGCATGCTCTAGTTGAGCATCTTCCTAGTCCTGGGCACACCCCCATCTTGATCCATCAAATCCCAACCATGCAAATTTTTGGTGGGAGGGTGGCCTGGAATCTTGTGCACAAGACCTTCATGGGGTCATCCATGAAGTCCATGTGTGGGGACATGGGTGTCCACTTCTTCCTTGTAGCTTTTGCACTTGGTTATTTGCTTCTTCACCCAAGGGTGAATCCCTTATCCTCCTTTATAGTAAAGGAGTCCCCTTTATCTCCCTTTGGGCTAGTGTTCTATGGTGTAGTGGCCCCCATGCTGGACTCTTCTTAGCCCCTATAAAGTGTTATTCTCCTTCTCCCCATGCCTCACCTACATCCATGGTTTCACCTCTCAACCTCTTGACCCTCCAGTTTTCTTCTAATTCTACTTTGAAAGTGGTGGGGTCTTTTCCTCTCCTTCCTCTGAGCCTATTGTGGGGCTTGATGTGTCGTGTGTCTTTTTGTCTCTTTTCTTCAAGATCTTCCTTTCCTCCTCCTCCTCTCACCCTAGAAATGAAAGCCTCGCACCACCCCCCTCTTGAAGTTTTGCCACCCTTGCTACCATTTTGTCATGTGTAGTACTTCCTTTTTCTAGAGGTATCCAACCTTCCTTCATCTTGTTCTTCTTTCCTTCCTCTTCCTCCTGCATTACTTTCATGGGTGGGATTGGCATCTCCCATGGATTTGGAAAGGGAGAGTCTATAACCTCCACCTCAATCCTCCTTTTTTTGGGGGGGGCTACTGCATGAACACCGATGGACATACCCCTTGATGGTAACGTTGACTTGTGGGTGTAAGTCCAAAAATATGGTTCCAAAACTTCGACATAGGTAGGTCGAGTGCCATACTTATATGTAGTGCACACAATGTGTGGACATCAACATCCACCTTATCTACATCAAAAATCAACTTTTTGTATCGCATCCTTGATCCGGTTGATGGCACACTTCATATATCTAGTTGTGAATGTGAAGGGGAGTTTGCACCATGGCCCCATTTCTCCTTGGCCATCATAAACTTTCACTAGACAAAAATTTGGGTAATGAAAAATTTTACCTTGTCTCCAAAAACTTGTGGTAACTCATGGGGATGTGCCACTCATTCTCAAAAGCTCCATGAAAACTCTCAAACCATTTATTCATCTCGAGCCTTGTAAGCACTCGAGATGGTCCCATCACAGGTGAATTTTGTGAATGGACTGTAGGGGGGACATGTGTGGGTGGGTGAACCCAAATGTTTCTCATCTGGTCCATCTGGGACACCAATCTCCCAAAACATGATCAATAATAGGATGGATCCCCAAGTGATCTTTTCTCTTGCCTCATTTTACTACCCATGCCTCTTTGATAATGCCATTCCAATGAATTGGGAAAAATTGTAGTGTGCCCTCTTGGATACCTTATAGGCCACGTACAGGAACCTCTGGTTAATGTTTGTCCACCTTTCTGATGCACCCAATTTGTAGCTAATGATCCAGGAGGTGACTCTCTTAATCTTGGTCTAGGAGATCTGTAATTACTTGTTCCCTACCCCCTTCTCATAGTTTAGCTTTTTTCCAGCTCCTCAATCTTGGCAAAGTGGCACATAAATCAAGTGTCATATCCTCTCCAGTGTTCCACAAGCCCATAACCATTTGAATCAAATGGCCTATGATCCTCATTCTTCTTCCTATGAAGTAGAAGAAATCTTCATGCACCTGTAAACATTAACCACCGAAAAAGGGGGTTTGGAAAAGAAGGGAAACTCCCATAGCTATAAAACTCTAGTCTTTTTTTGTTGCTTGTTGCACTGAGTCATCAACCTTAGGGTTTCCAAGCTCATCCATCATCGGAGTGTCTCGACACTAGGTCCACCCACATCAAATTTTCATTATCGGATGTTTTGTGGTTGTATTCATTGATCTTACATTTATATAGCTTTGAGCTCCACTTTTTGGCCTTAATAACTCTAGGAGGGTACTACATCTCCAAGTAGATCTCCATGGGATCCTCCTTTTCCACCACTTGGTTTCTTTGTTTGAGCCTTCTTTGGTGCCATCTTCCTCTCCTTTTTCATTTGTGCCCTAGGTGTTATGTTCCCTTTCTTTCTTTGACTTCCCTAACTCGATAACTTCCCCACTTCTCTTTCACGCCACCTCCTTCCTTCTTTGTTGTCTTCTTCCCTCCATGTTATGTCACAAGATTTTACTACAACTTTACACAAGTCCACTGGTTTTGATAGTACTTTGCATCACTCTTCTTTAAAAAACCTTCATTGCACTTCAAGCTCGGGAGCACAAAAGAAATTCTCTAAGGAAAAGTAGTCAAAATGACTATTCTTATCTCTTATTTATACTTTATCGATGCCTTAGAGTTCCTCCGACCACGTGTCCTAATGTCATTTTTTAATAAAACACTTTATTTCACTTAAGTCAACTTCCATGACTTCCCCTTGTGATTTTCAGCTATAACCTTTAGGGCACTCCAATACCACTAAACTGCCACAAACCTCCTTTCACGTGTGTTTTCATGCCGAAGTACATAACCTCTGTGTCATCTACTAAGTAGTTCCCCATGGTGTTTCCTACCTTATGTTATACCGCATGATCCTTCCCTTCTTGTGGTCTTCATATTATTTCAACCCACCTTCATAACTACATGAATTTATGCACCTTAGCCATTACGTTGCTCATTCTTTTGTCTTCACATTAATTTTTCCAACAGTCCACTATTGAAGAATTTTTTTCCTCCATGTTCAATTGTCCTCCATGTTCAATATATATACTACTTCACCCCACAAAAATAATATGTGTGGTCCCTTGCACATATAAACCTCTTACAATACAATTAGCTACCGATATGCACTAATGTGCAAAACCAAACCAAAAATGATGACAAAGGAAACAACCAAAAGGACTAAAAGAAATCTAAACTAATTGGCAAAATTGCCTTATTTTTGACTATATAGAAGCCTTATTTATAGTAGGGCTTCAACCTACTCCCATTGAAGTAACCTAGTAACCTCATCCCATCCAAAGTGCTTATAACTGGCACACACCTGAATCAAGGATGTATGAGATGATGTATGGTCCTAACCAATGGAATTTTAGTTTCCCAGGATGGCACAAAAATTTAGAGTCATAAAGCAAGACCATCTGCCCAACCTTGAATTGTTTTTTTTTTTATATGATGATCATGCCATGATTTTTTTCATGCCTTCTCAGTCTTCTAACTCCACCTAGCAAGTGATCACCTTTCATCCAACTACATTAACTTTTCCATGTTCTCTGTAGTGATTTCTCATTCAGCTAATCCTCTATGCATGCAATACATAGAGATGGTAGCATAAAATCTATTGGTAAAATAGATTCCATGCCAAACACCAATTGAAATGGTGTGGCCTTGTTCAATCTCTTGTAGGTTGTCTATATATGCCCATAGTATGGCTGAGACTTTATCATCCCAATCTTATCTTCCCACATCACAAATTTTGGTCAGCGTGTGACTCAATATCTTGTTAAATGCCTCAGTGGTTCCATTATCTTGGGGTGATAAGGGGTGGTCTTGTGATGGGCCACCATGAATTATGCTAACAAAATCTTGACTGTCTCATTCAAAAAAAGTGTGTGCCTCTATCACTAGTAAGATTAAAGGACACCCATACCTGTTGATTATGTTTTCCCACAGGAATCTTTTTTGTGGTATGTGTAATCCTTGGTAGGCACTACCTCTCACCCACCTTGTTAAGTAATATTATAAGTAATGATATAGTGTGAACCATTCCTTCGTGCGTGGTAGGTGAAATCGGTCCTACAAAATCAATCACCCACTTCTCAAATGGTTTGTGCTAGCTATCGGTCTCAAGGGCATCTCATCTCTTCTTCTGGTTTTCCAAGGTGCTAGAAATGGTCACAAGCCTTACAAAACTCAATACAATCCTAGTAGATGCTTTCCCACCAAAGCCCTACTAGTAGAATCTTCCATGTGGTGGCATTCCCTACATAGTGTCCTCCTACAATCCCACCATGTGCTTCCTCCATGATTACAATGCACTCATGTTCTAACACACACCGGCACAAAACCTCATCATGGCCTAGCTTGTATAAGTCTCCACTAATTAACATGTAGGGGTGCAACACATATGGCTAATTGTTTCCTTTCCAAAGTCTTCATTCCTCTCGGTGCCACACCCATTTTGAGAAACACAACAATATCTTCTTAATTCAGAGGGTGTGCGTTCACAACCTAAAAAGTGCACATCTAGCATTATATCCTCAATGCTCTCTATGAATCCTCCCTAAGTCAATCCTTGATAAATGGTTAGGTCCCAAATTACTCTTACCTAGTTTCACAACAACCTGTAAACTCAAATTCTTGAAACAACAAGACCCACCAACATATGCCCTTGTAAAATGGGCTTGTTTACCAAGTACTTCAATGCCATGTGGTCCATGTAGAATATAAAGGGTGTTTCTAGCAAATATTGTCTAAATTTTTATAGCGTAGATCATGACAATGCTTCGCGCTCAGTAGTAGTATAGTTTTTCTCTACTGGTGTCAACTTCCTACTAGTAAAAACACAAGGGGTGGTCAACAATTCCTTCTCTAGGTTGTGCTAAGATTTCCCAATCGCCATCCCTAAAGCATCAACATGTACATGGAATGGATTATCCCAAGAAGGAAAGTGTAATATGGGTGCAATGATAAGCTTATTCTTTAATGTGTCAAATGCCATTCTGTTGTGCCTCTCCCCAATGGAATGTACATCCGTGCTTCAACAATCCTTCAAGTGGCATGTGGAAATTTTGGCATACCCCTTATAAATTTTTGGTAATACCCCATATGCCCAAGGAATCCACGCACATGCACTTTGCTGGTAGGCTCCCCAATCCAATAATAATGAAAACTTTGGAAGGATCCACAACAAACCTTCCTTACATATGATATGCCCCAATAAGGTTCCAAATGGAGTAGTGAAAGAGACATTTCTTGATGTTGAGGGATATGCACAACTATTGGCATCTCTCAAACATCAACCAAAAATTTTCACAATGGTCTTTCACTAGTCCATACACTATCCATTCATCAAGGTAGACCTAAAGGAACTTATGGATAAAATCCTAAAATCCTAGACCACTATGCACGAAAACACAACAAGTATGTTCTTTAGTCCAAAAGGCATGACTATGTAGGAAAAGCTTCCCCACTCAGTGGTGAAAGTTGTCTTTTCTTGGTCCTCCTTTACAATCCTAACTTGATGATATCCCGAGAAGCCATCTCGTGAAGGAATAGATCTCATGCCCAACTACTCCTTCCAAGATCTCCTTGGTAAAAGGGGTTGGAAAGGGATCAATGACACATACCACATTCAAATCCCTATAATCAACAAATCCTTATCCTCCCATCCTTTTTAATGCTTATGACCATTGGGCTTATCCATTTTGATTCCTCTACAACTTCAATGATGCCTGATGTGATCATTTTGTCTATCTCTTCCTTGACCTAGACATGTAGATTTGGATTCATTCGGTAAGGTCTCTTTCTAAATCGGGTGTGCTCCCTCCTTTAGTTTGATCCACATCTCTCCCTAAAGAGTGGTGAACTCCTTAAGCTCATGGTACCCACATGGAAATAAATCCTAAAATTTGTGCAATAGATCAATGATCTTTGAAACCTCCTTTTTTGACCAATAGTCCCCAATAGTAGCCTCCTTAGGTTCCATTTCTGAGCCAATGTTAACCTTCTTTGTTTTGAGAGGTTCATGGTAGGTGTGCTTTCTCATCAACACTATTTGTTACCTCGTGTACCCATAGTATGGTTAACATCCAAGTTCTCCACTTCCTTGCCATCTATCACATAGACCAACTTTCCCTTCTCTTTCTCCATGCATGTGCACTCAAGTTGTATCTCCTCTAATTATTCCTCATCAAAGTGCACTTCTAAGCTAAGTTCACCCAATAATTCTAGTATTCTATCCTCCACCATGGCATTGTCTCCCATAGTTAGGCACTTAACAACCTATAAATGCCTCATTCACCAATGGCTTAGCACTTTGATATTCAAAGGTTTGAATCAAGTCATCTATTAACTCCCACCAGTTCCTATCTGATGGCATAATTCTAAATGAACATACCATACACATGCACAACCTTGTAGTGTGGAATAGAACTTGTGCACCCAGAGGGAAGGAGGTAAAGCCTCTACACCTTCCATCCAAATCCTCTCACACTCTTGGACATGATATGAGGTGGATCCTTTCCCATCATAGACACAAATTTTAGTGGGCATGTTACTTGAAGAATCTAATAGAGAGTGTAATCCTCACCTCACACCACCCTAGAAGATTTTCCTGATGCACATCCACCAACATGTTATGGTTCCATGCAAAGTGTAGACAAGCATGCTCCTTCTTTTGATCTCACATCTCCATTGAGCTTCCATGGCTCACAGGAAAACATCAGGTTTTCATCCCCAAAGTGTAGCTTGGTAACTACTTCCCTCTCAGGCACCTAAGTGGGTGTGCCCTTGTCACTCTTATAATGAAGCCTCTAATTTCCACCCAATTAACTCATAAGTCCCATGCACCCAATTGTCACATGCTACACTAGTGGTATCACTCATAGATTGAGCATCTTCAAACTAAATAACTCCTTCCATAGGATTAATCACCTTAGGGTCCCTGATAGTGCACACATAGATTCTATTAAGGAATTCTTCTCCCAAGGGCTCAGTATAGGGTGTTGACTTCCCATCAGTTAAAGGGATAATAACCATTCTTCCTTGTTCTCAAAACTTATGTACCCCTTATTGAACCGTAGGTCAACATTATTCTTATAACACCAAGGGTACCCAAGTAATGCTAGAAAGTTGTTCCCACCTTAGCTAGCACCAAGACTTGAAGTCTCTAGTGAATTTCACCCCTTGGATAGTGATAACAGCATCCTTCAAGACACCAATGGGAATCACATTTTTCTTGTTATCCATATACAACACATTTGAGGATGGTTGTAATGGGGCCTTCCCATTTGATTCCATGTGTCTAAAGTGAGAACATTAACCTCTCGCACCCATATCTATCAAAATATTTCTTAGGAGCCATCCATCGACTACTATGCATTCAAGGTAATCTCCTTATCATAATCAATGGTGTGAGGGGAAGGTTAGCATGTAGGACCTATCACTCACACTCTCCTCTGCTGCACATGGTAATTTTTCCTATAACCATTCCCCTAGAAAAGGGATGATATTCTCTTGCCTCAACATTTTACATACTTCCTGACTTCATCCAGATCCTTTTATGGAGCCTCAACATTCTTCCTTTTCTCTAACTATCATGACTTCTCCTTTAGGCACTGGATCTCTCCTTGTAGGCTTTGAATTACATCCATGGTCTCTTGATAAACCTCTTTCTGATGAGTAGGGTCGGATACTTCCCATGCACCACCTCTTCTCTTGTAACTATGGATTTTACTTTGGTATCTCCTGCACGTGTGTGTAGCCTTAGCTCACATTGTCACCACATGAGTTCTAACTCTTGACTCACATGCCACCCTTGGCATCCATTGTGAGTCAGCCTTCTTCATGCTTACCATTCTTGCACCTTTATCCTTCCATTATTGTTGGCTCATGTGTTCAAATAACTTTGGCACTCCTCATACTTGTGCTTCTTTCCACACCAAGAGCATTATAATAGATCAAGGAATTTGTGTTTATAGTGCTCATAGACCCACAGTTGTAACAAGTTCCATGGGAACTCACTTCTTCCACCTCCATAGTTTCCTCGACCTCAAAATCCTCCACAGAAGCTTCTTCCATGGGCTCCTCCATCCGTGTGCCCTTCATAGTGATGACCATCATCCTGGAATTTTTTCAATGTTGGTCTAGGCACACACCAATATCAATGGCATCATGTATCTAGTCAATCAATCTACAATCCTTGGTGTCATGAGTAGTAGGAGGTGAAAATCTTGTAATAACAAGACACATTCTTATGGATAACGTATTCTATAGTGGACACCTACTTGCATCATGATCTCCATGGAAAAATTCACAATCTACCATCATCATGATATGTACTAATATCCAAGGGAAACTATCCTTCGTATGCCTCTACCTCACAATCCATGCACCATAGGCCACTATGAGTCTCATGGGCCAAGTTCACAGATAGCTTCTCTAGCTACTTTTCCATTGTAACAATTTGAGCTTCAAGAAAAGGACTAACACCAGTATCCATGCTTCCCATAGCCTCAGTGTGTAGGGAATCCTCCAAGGCCTCATGTGGGTATGTGAAAGTCTTGTGTGAAAGCACTCTCCTAAAAGGTGTTATTAGTCCTCCAACAAACCATTGAGCATGTTGAGAAGGATGAATATCATAAGATATTTTTGATAAGAGAGTCTTAAAATGTGCATCATACTCTCACACACTCTCTACCATACCTTGTTGAATCTCCTTCAAATCACTAATGCTATTCTATTCAAGTTCAAGAATATGAAATTTAACTAAGAAGGCATTATGTTGCATGGTGTAATCTACTACTGTCTTGTGGTGGTCATAATTCTGGTACCAACTATGCGTGCGCCCTTAAAATGTTGTTACAAACTGAATTTCCTTCCATTTTCGGGGTAGTGACCCCTTTGCATGCCATAACAAATCACATTTGTGTACATGTTCTATAGCATCCTCAACACCTTTGTAATTTGGTAGATGCAAAGACATTTCAAAAATACTTGTTGAGGTGGTTGAGGCCCTTTTCCACCTAATCTAGAACCTTGATTCCCTCCGATGTTTCCTCCACCACTAGATCCACTAGATCCACCAATGCCTATTCCTCTTACCCCCAGATCTAGACCAGGTCCACTAGTCTACTATTACTATTCCATCTCCTATAGTTGGTAAGGGTCCTGAAGTAGTTGCGCCTTATGTCCCCAATGTCGCGATGAACTGTGTGCCAATAGTCTGTGATATTGCATCACTACCAAATGTGTTTCCCACACCACTTCCAGATGTGATACCCAAAATTTTTGTACCCTTAATTTTCCCAAATGTCATTCTAAACAATATACCTCTAAACATAAGGAAATGATTAGGCAGCCATAGATGTGCCAAATGAAAGGTTATACCTCCTAGGTGTTGATCGGTTACTTCCACCAATACCAACTAGGTTAGTAATACTTATCTCTAGATTTGGAAAGCTATGGTTTGATCACCATGTGAATACAGATGCACACCAATGACTTTCCTTTCTCAAGTGATGAGATCTCATTAGAAACTAAAGGGGTCTCTCTCCCACGCTTGCCAAGATGGGGTAGCATGACTGCTCAGGCTCCACAGTCCTCTGTGTGAACCTCAATTCCTTCCCACAACATCTACCTCCATAAATCCATCACTCCTACAACTTCACGTTGTCTATCTAATTCCCTCTCATGAGATTCATTATACTTGAGTTATCTCTCTTCCCTCTCCTTTTCAGCTGCAAGGTCCGCCATCTTCCTCCACCCTAGCTTCCTCACCCTAGCACTCAGAAGAAGCTTAGTCGGCCATAGGAAATGCTTCTAACTCAGTGTAATGATTAGGATCTTAATAGCTAAATGGATACACACAAGAATGATCCTCTTGTCTCCCTTAAGAACTCAAACTCAAAATCTCTACACATGATATACGTACTCCAAGGTGTGACTCATCAACACTCTACTCCACCAATGATCAACATCACATGTCCAAGTCGATCAGCATCATGCAACCTTTGATGCTCATCTGGGTCCATATGTGAGGTCTATAGTATGAGATTGATCTAGATGCATACACCGAAATCCATTCATATAACTCCACTAGAAAACAACAAAAGAAGGTCTCATATAGCTCATGATATAGATGTTCTTCTACCCATTTACGTGCATCAAACTCAGATGTCAGTTCCGATCAACTTGGAGCTCACAAAAGAGTCTCGATAGGAGCAAGGATAATGTTTCGATGTGGCTCATGAGGAAGAGAAATGACGAGCTCGAGGTTTAATTCAACATGGAGAGATGATGCTTCCTTGTTGATTATGAATTCAGCTTTTAATGACTCGACAAAGACAATAGCATGCCTCAAGATTTGGTCGAGCTTCTTCCATGGAAGAGAATTTCCAAAATGAAAAGGCGAGACAACTCAATTAAAACCTTATCTCATTCTTCTACTACATCGCAAGAAGATTTTACAACAACATTTGTTATCCAATTTTACACACATGGAAAATGGTTGGCTCATCGATCACGACTATGGTCGCATGCAACTGTAACATCAGATCAACACCAACGGTTCCTGGGATCACCCCGATGGCACTGCCGCAATCAACTCTCTCTCGGAGGCCACTCATTTTCTCGAGATAAGTTTTACTTCTCTACCCAGTAGCCGTTGCAGATAACCAATTACTTCTCACGGCACTTTCCTAGGATAATTTTCATTCTACGCTCAAAGCGGCCGAGCATTCGATGCACAGGATGTTGCAAAAGATAGTAGAAGCCCGTTTGAGCAAGTAAGTTATCCAATGTTGTTATCCGATCAAGATCGTATGCATCCTCAAATTCAGGATTTTCCTTCAAGATATTTTTATGAAAATCAATTAAGTGACAAAGAAGAATGTTACGGAGACTTGATTAAATTTATTTTACAATGCAACTCATGGAAACGGATCTCATAGAGGTGGAACTGTTTCATATCGAATATTCATGGAGCATAATTTGCTTTTGCAATTATATGAGCATCTTCGAGTCACTAAGTTCAAGGCACAAAGGATTCTCACGGATTATCACACCTTACAAGCTACAACAAAATATTCATGAAATGTTTGCACCAAGAAAATGTTATCCTCAAACGCGATTATCACACCTTAAAGGTGGAAGGAAAATCTCGGCAGAGAAGATTCATGAAGATAACAAAACCCCGCACTCCAATGGGAATAGTGGAGAAATTGGGTCGGAGCAATGCCAAGTGGGTTTTCGTGGATGGCAAGCCGTGAAGAAATTCCACGCGGGAGATGAGCAGGAAAGTGGAAATTTTGGGATGGAAAGCCATGGGAATGACGTGAATGGAGAAAAGAAGAAATCCCGGCAAAAGTGAGGGAGAAGATTGAGTCTGTTACGTGGATTGATGTGGCCAAAAATGGGAGAAATCGGTCAATATGCCAAATGGAGATATTGGTTTGGCAAACCATGTTGTTCACTCCGCGGGGAGATTTGAGCAAGATCGCCAAGTGGAAACTTTGGAGATTTGACGATGGCAATCCAACATCAAACTTCCGCACGAGCCATTTAAATGGGATCCGAGTCTTTGTAGCAGTGGGTCGCCGGAGGTTAATAAGACGTGCTCATGAAGATGGAGTGGGTCATGGAGAAAACAACGCGATGATACCGATTTCAGCAAGAGGCTACAGCCAAGGACCGAGTAAATAGTCTCATTATGGGAAGATATTTGTCAAATGATCCGTTCAATGTGGAGGTGAATAATGAGGAAAGCAAAGTGCTCAAACTCTTCGAGGATGCTTACGGTGGTTCACGTCATTACAGTGGTAGACAAAATCATCACGCGCAATGCAATGCGCAATATCATCCACTTTCAATCTCAATCTCACACAAGATGTATGTATGTAAGGTTGTTTCAAGGAGGCCTTCACATTCCGCGCTACCACGCAAGCATTCGGTGGTCGCGAGAAACTCTCACGCACACAGTTGTTATATATGTTCAAAGATCGAACGCACCCTCAAATTCGTAGGCTTATCCTTATTCTAAACTCAGATCGGCAAGCAGTTGCAGAAAACAAATATTCACTGCCGTATACGATGGATTGGAGTCACGCTGTTCAAGGCTTCATAAAATTTGCCCGAACCAAGAGATGAAGGTTTAAAACGGCGCAGAATGAAACGATTCATATTGCTCAGCATTCTTTCTCCTAGAAGCGAATTAAATGTGAAGTTCAGCTCTGAAAATACCCCTACCGGGCTTTACATGCTGCATCCTTGTTACGTGTAAATGGTCTCTTTGAAAAAACTCCGAGGGGCGCAGTACGCAATATTTATACCCTTCCATTATGTACGTCCAATCAGACAATAAAAGTATTCTTTTACCAGGTTCAGAGAAGCTTGTTTTTAAACAATGGACGATTATACTGCAGTTTCAAGCTAATCTTATCGAGCTCTATTTCTATTAGCTTTGATCCACGACTAAGGGAGAATTCATATGGTCCTTACCTGTACATTTTTCCAAGGTCCTTTTGGTTGCCCCAGTTGTTCAACGTATTTTTTTGAAGGGCTTCTTTTATGTGTTGCAAATTGTAACATAAAGGATCTTTTAGTTTCTGGAAAAATGAGTATATGGTGTAGCTCACAGCTACCTATGCCATATAATCGTGGATTCGAGTCGCAAGCTTCATGTGAGGGGAGGGACATGACGACAAGCGTAGTGCAGAGAGAAAATGAACTCAGACGTCGATAGAATGAAAAGCGGGGTTCAAAACGAGTATCCCGGTCTATTAATAAAGACGATTCCGGAGTTTCAATGTGGAATTCAATACATTTGAGTTCATGTTCGATCAGTAAGACACGAGCGAAGGCGAACCAAATCACATGGAGCGATTCGGTCAATTAGGTGATAAGTACGAGTCGGCCGGGCTACGATGGAAATAACTCGGCACTGAAAGAGTTTCAAATGGAATTCACTGAGTCAAAAATCCTGTGACAATAAGGAGCTCATCGGTAAAAGAACTTGAGGGCTCATCAGAACATGTTTGTTTTAGTTCACCTCACATGGAGTGAAGAGGAACAGACGAGATGTTCTGCAGTAGCACCAAAACGATGAGGCTTAGGAGAAGTTGGCAGTCATAGCAAGTCGAATGGAGTCAGGCTTAGCTTGCTCTAAGAGTGTAGTAGGCGGATAGCCTAGTCTGAATCAAGAAGAATCGTGATCAAGCCACGCTGAATGAAGATCTCATTCGGGAATTGACAAGAAAACTAATCTTGTGGTGAAGTATTCACGGATTAAATGCCAAGTCTGAATCAAGAATAGTCATTGCAGAGCCAATTGAAAAATAAAGTGTGCAAGTGAGGTCGAAGAATTTATAGAAAATGGTTTTGCATGGATACATCACAGAAAACGGTAAAGGTTCGAGAATAAAAATGCTAGTTGAGCACACAAACGTGTAAGGACGACTCTAAGAATGAAGGCAGTGGAGCTCGGTACTTTACACACGGTGAGGTATCCATTGCAAGCAAGAGGTTCAAATTGGAATGGCTCGAGGAACCGATCTAGGTGTCAAGTGCCTCGGAGGAAAGAATTCGCCGCATAAGCCATCTGCATAAGACTAAGACACGGTTCACGTCAAAAATAAGTTCGGGAGAAAGCTCGCATGAAAGATTCAGATAACCGAGTTGAGCCATTCATCATTCACCGAGTGAGTCAGTCGGGGAACGCTTGGATGGGAACCAAGTCGAGTGAATAGCTCGAGCATACAACTGCTCAGTAATTCATTCTAATTAACTTTGTTTATTTCATCAAGCATTAATGCCAAACTGAAAATTCAAAGAGAGCTCGACAAGCTAAACTCGTGCCGAGTCACTGGTCAATAGAGATGCAAGCTCGGTTGTCAGCGAAATAAGTGACTTAGGATGAGCCGAGTTGCAGCCTGAGTGACCCGATGATGAGCATTAGAAGAGGTGAGAAGAGCTCGATGCAGATTGAGAGCTCGGTGAGTTCGGTATGTTGCTCGAAGCTCGTCAAGTTGGGATATGTCCAGACTCTATTCACATGGACCCCCCTCCTCTTCAAGTCAAACGGGTCAACGGGGGGTCCCAACATTATGTTAATTAAATTAATATTTTTATTTAAATATTTTAATAATAATATTTATTATTATTATTTAAATATTTTATTTAAATATTCTTTTAATTAATTGAGAAGACTTGGTCATCAGGCAATTAATGACCCATGATGGAACCTTCTCAGGTAGTTCAACTAACTGCAATAAATACATCATGGGCCTTCAATTTAGGAATGTAATTATGACCATTTCCTCTTCTTTCTCACATATTCTTCTATAAATGTAAGTTGAAGCTCATTTCAAAGGGTTCCAACATAGCCTTGCATAAGTTGGACAGCTTAGATATCTCAGGCAAGAGTGTATACTTTTCAAGGGTCCTCTCTCTTCTGCAAGTTGTTCTTGTGTGTTGAGAGAACTTTCAAGCCTCCTCTTCAAGACTGTAATGGCAACTATTGCCTCTTCTGAATGTATGATGCATTGTGCATGTTATCAAGCAATAAAAGTGTGTGTTTTGTGACTAATCTCGGTCCTTTCATCCTTCTATGCTTTTTGTGCCTTTCTCATACTTGCAGTACACCGTGCAAGTTTAAGTTTCTACTGCAGTTCTGGAGTTCTCGTGCTTATCGAGTGGTGAAGTATCGTATGCATGCAGCTTGAGTTGTGGTGTCCTGTTCACCCTTCTTGAGTTCATCCTTCTTCACCGGGAAACCGGTATATTTCTGGTCTCGATAAAGTTTAACAAAAGGAACGCGTGTCTCTTAGCCTCGTGGTATCCTGTACCCTCTCTAAGTCAGCAGAGGTGAAGTTGACTGCGTGGTGCACACACCCTCTTCAAATTAACCCTTCCTAAATCTGAAGACACCCTTTATTCGGTGCATCACCATCCCTAGTATAGTTTCATTTCTGTAAAACTCTTTCCCTAAAACCCCATGAAAATGTTAGCATAGGACTAGATAATCGTTTTTGTTACACTAGGAGTAGACAAAGACTTAGTTTAGGAAGAGGAAGCCGGCCTTCTCCGGAGGTTCACCTCGAGCCCAAGTCCCACAGCTTGAGAGGTGATCCCATGTGTCCCAATCACACCGAACGTCCTATTCACATCCTGGCCATTCGGGGGTGCAGTGATTTGGCGACAACAGTTTTTGGCACGCCCGGTGGGACATCACAAAAGTTAGAGTTCCATCTTTCAGAGGTGTCTCATTATCAAACAAAATTAAGCCACCGTGCGACCACACACAATCATGAAGCACGCCCGTGGGACATCACAAAAGTTAGAGTTCCATCTTTTAGAGGTGTCTCATTATCAAACAGGAAATCTTAAGCCACCGTGCGACCACACACAACAGTTTTTGGCACGCCCGGTGGGACATCACAAAAGTTAGAGTTCCATCTTTCAGAGGTGTCTCATTATCAAACAAGAAATCTTAAGCCACCGTGCGACCACACACAACAGTTTTTGGCACACCGGTGGGACAGAGTTGGTACTTCTCTTCTCACTTACACAAGTCAAAGTACCTGGCGACTCTATATCTCTGGATTCCAAATCTCAGTGCAGTAACTTATGCGAAGAATTTCAGACATAAGAGCTTCTTCAAAGAAAGGAAATTATCAGCATACCGAACTTTCCTTATCTCCTCCAAAGAGAAGAAGAAGAGGCATTTCCACATCCCCAGTTGCAGATTTACCTACTAGGGGTCATTCAACTCCTCCTTACGGAAGATTTCCTCCACCCAGGAACAATCAACCTTTTCGTGGCTATGGAGGAACCAAGTTTTTCCCCTTTCAATGCAAGCAATTCCTCTTATGTTGGCTCAACGTGATCCGATACCATTGCGGCACTCAAAAGTTTACCCTTCTACACTGGGAAACTCACGTTACTCCAGTGGAGCATATCTTTGATGTAGCCAAAGATCTCAAGCGCAGCATACATAATATCACCGAAGACAATGTCATAGCTTAGACTTCGCTACCTCTTTCAAGGGAAAAGCACTTCAATGGTTTCGTGGGTTAGGTGTTGGCACTATAACCACTTGGGACGAGTGGGAGAAAAGCTATGTAAACACTTGAAGACAAAAGTGATCACCTATCACTTTTGGAACAACTTACTACCATAAAGAGAGCTTCCCAAGAATACATGAGTGATTTCAACTTCCGATTCCACAAGACTTGGAATAGGATTCCGCGCTCGTAAAGCCTTCCCGCACATAATGCATTCTTGTACTATTTGCGAGCCTTGAATAGCGATGTAGTAGTTATGATCCACCCATGGGAGGGACTACACGCCCGATGCTTACGAAGTTGCCATAAGTGCAGAGAATTCTTTGATTCAGCCGGAAAGATAGCTCCACGACCACCAATGCCCTTTTCTCCAGATCTTACGAATCATCAGCCTATCATTGCTCCTCTTCCAGTGGACTCCAAGCAACCATCTCAATCTTCCCCTGCCTCTTCAAATGACCTATTTGAAGTCAAGTCACTACTGCAAAATTTTGGAAATGAGCTCGTTGCACTCAAAAGGCAACAATTTCAATACAATCGTCCGTATCAGCCACAAAATCAGCAGTATCAGGCTAGCCGTCCTCCCTTTCAAGGAAACAATCAGCCTCAAAATCAAACTACGAGTCAAGTTGCAAATGTCAGGCCCTTGAACTTCCGGAACCCTCTTGCAGCCTAGCTCATCTAGAGCTATAGTACTGCTCGTAATAATCTAGTTCAAGACTACGAATGGTGCTATCCT
Source organism: Taxus wallichiana var. yunnanensis (assembly GCA_018340775.1). Lineage (NCBI taxonomy): Eukaryota > Viridiplantae > Streptophyta > Pinopsida > Cupressales > Taxaceae > Taxus > Taxus wallichiana. The sequence continues at coordinate 238,556,749 of CM031244.1, forward strand.
TGCTCTCAACCTCACAATCAAAATCTTTGTCCCAATGGGGTTCTTAGCTGTGCCCTTATGGTTCAAAGTGTATCGCCCCTTCGAGTTAACAAACAATTCATCTACACAAGAAGCAAAGCAGATCAACCACAGCACTCAAGAATCCGCTTTGCTAAACCGGCAAGAAGAAGATTTTTGTGGGTCAATACCGATTCTTCATCGTGGCAGCAAACACTGCTCCAAGAAGAGAGCAATGGAGCCTCAAGCTCCCGAATCTGATCTAGCATCCACTTCTCAACATGGGTTACAAATGGCGGTTGATAGAAATGCGGGAAAGAAATCACGTAAACATCGGCTAGCCACGCCAGCAGGAAAGATGGTTCTCCGTGCATCACGGTACCCAACAAACATTTTCCAAAGGAGGACCCCAATGCCCAAAAAGTCAATAAAGTTGGAGCGATTCCCTTCAAAGATAGTAGAACAAATGAAGAAAACCAACTGAGCGTTACCATGTGGGATGCACTCGATCCTTCTCAAAGAAACCCGTGCGAGAAGCTCAACAGCTTTTAGTACAACCAACGGATCACCAAGCCATGGAGTGACAAATGCTACAAATTTGTGTCAACCGGAAGGGAAAATCATTCCTACAAAGAAACAAACCACCGCCATTCTACATTTCCCTGATCATTGGAGACCACTTGGTACATAATTGCATGATCGATTCTGGTGCCAGTAGCTCTGTCATGCCGAAACAAATTGCAGATGTACTAGGCATACAATATGCGCCAGTTGCAAGAGGGGTTGTTCAACTGGATGGCACAGCTGTTAAGACTGTTGGGGTTATCAAAGGACTTCAACTTACCATTCATGCATGCCCAAGTTTGTCATTCACTCAAGACATATCGGTTATTGACCTCCTCCCTCTTTGCCATCCGCCTATCACGGGATTTCACCGCCAAGATGGGCGGTTACCTATCGCCCGATTGGTCACATATGATTCTCGTGGACTCGATACGGAACCAAAGTAACTATAAGGGCAGAACCAATCTGCCATAATCATGTAGAACCCTACACTTCTAGTCCCATAAATGGAAATTACACCATTGGCGATCCAGAAGAGGAAGGTGCCGATCATGAACCAACCACCCTTGTTGAAGAAGTCCCTGATACTTTGCTGGATGAAGTAAGTAGAGATCATCGCACGATCCCTACGCCGATGTATTCGAAGTAAGAAGAAGTGGTTTGTTGGTCTTGGAAGAAACAGATTAGGTACCTACTGTATCCATGAAGAAGATACAATCATACCACAACTTGTCAAAACACCAAGTGATTCTAAAGGACTATGGCAATTGTTCTTCGATGGCTCAAGAAGTAAGAATGGATCCGGTGCTGGTGTTATGTTAATTTCTCCAGAGGGAGATAAGTACTTCTCATCTTTCCGGTTGCAGTTCAGTTGCACTAACAATGTTGCTGAATACGAGGCTCTTGTGCAAGGAATTCAGCTAGCCCAAAGGAAGGGAATCAAGGCCCTAACTATTTTTGGAGACAGTGAGTTAGTTGTTCATCAAGTTTCAGCACGTAGTGCATCCAAAAATGATCTTTTAAGATCATACAAGAACCGAGTCTGGGACCTGATTGAAGATTTCGAAGCTTTTGGGATCCATGCAATCCCTAGAGATCAAAATCAAGATGCAGACAGGCTTGCTACAATTGGTTCACAATACAACATACCAGTTGATATCATGAAAGAAGGGCAGCAATTTGTTAAAATGGTGGTTCGACCAGCAGTCCCTGATAATGTGAGTAGTTGGCAAGTGTTCGATAGTGACAACCAAATTGTCCTCTTCCTACAAGAAGAGGCGGAGTTTGCTGCAAGAAATCAAGATAAGTTACAAGAGTCATATGGTGAACAAATTATCCAATTGAAAAGCAACAAGTTACCAAAAGGTTTAGTCACTTTGGAATCCATTTTCAATTCAGATGACCAAGCCAAAAGACAAAGCCCTAACATGGTGGTCAAAGAAGAATATTTTGAGGAAGTCGAAGTATCAAATGAAAAATTTCTTAAGATCGGAAAAGTGTGTACTTCTGAGGAGAAAGAAGCTTTCATCAAACTTTGTCAAGAGTATCATGACATCTTTGCATGGAGCTATAAAGATCTGCGTGGTTTTGATCCAGGTCTAGCACAACATACCATCGAACTGGATCCTAATGCTAAGCCAGTTCGTCAAAAACAGAGACCAATTAATCCCAAAATTGAGCCACTAATGAGAAAGGAGCTAACCAAGCTCATCGAGGCCTGTATAATTTTTCCCATCAAGCATTCCTCATGGGTAGCCAATTTGGTGCCCGTGAGGAAGAAGAACGGAGAGATCCGGTTATGCGTAGATTTCAGGGATTTGAATCGTGCGTCATTAAAGGACCATTATCCTCTTCCCTCGATGGAGCAGATCCTTCAAACGGTGGCAGGAGCTCAAAGATTTTCTTTGCTCGATGGATATTCAGGTTACAATCAAATCCTAGTCCAAGAATCTGACCAATTCAAAACGGCTTTCACTACCAAGTGGGGCACGTATGCCTACAATAAAATGCCATTCGGATTGTCCAATGCCGGGGCTACTTTCCAAAGAGCCATGGACATGGCATTTAAGGGACTAATCAACGATATTATTTTGGTTTACCTTGATGATATAACTGTATACTCTAAGCATGCAGAAGATCACATCACGCATCTAAGGAAAGTTTTCCAAAGGTGTAGGGAATTTGGGGTTTCACTTAACCCCAAGAAATGTATTTTCGCAGTGCACGAGGGAAAATTGTTGGGGCATGTTGTTTCAGCGGAAGGATTATCAATCGATCCAGCCAGGATTCATTCGATTATGTCCTTATCTCTCCCGAGTCACAAGAAGGGCCTCCAGAGCTTCCTGGGAACCATAAATTTCGTGCGGAGATTCATCCCCAATTCGCGACATTGGCTAAACCACTGACAGCCATGCTAAGGAAAAACATGCCATTCTCATGGACAAAGGAAGGACGAGAAAGCTTCGAAGCCATCAAAACAGCCATTTCCCAAGCTCCCACGCTTGTGAACCCCAGGTTTGACAAAGATTTTATCCTTTATGCTTTTGCAGGTCAAGAGAGCATTTCAGGGATCCTCACCCAACAAAACGACAACCTGATGGAGCAACCAATCGCTTTCTTCAGTCAATCCCTCAAAGACTACGAGTTCAAATACTCATTCATTGAAAAGCAAGTCTTTGCGGTTATTCGAGCTTTGAAGAAATTCAAGCACATGTTGTCCAACAACAAGATTCATCTGATGGTGTCTCATCCAGGTGTCAAGGAGTTTTTGCTGAACAAAGAAATGAACGAAAAGCGTGCTGGATGGATCACGAAGGTAATGGAGTATGACGTGCATATCAAAGTCACTAAACTTGTCAGAGGTAAGGGTTTATGTGAGCAACTTGCTGCAAACATGGAATCAAAAGGTAATGAGGATGTGACACTCCTAAATACTGATGAGGATGTTGATCAAGCTGACTGGTTATCCAAAATGAAGAATTTCATCTTCTCAGGAGCATACCCGGCAAACATGGATAAAAACCAAAGACGAACTTTCCGTCTTCAATCTATCCCATATGTTTTGGTAGATAGCATTCTCTTTCGAAAAGATTTGAACGGCGTTCTCCTTCGGTGCATAGGACCGGAACAGGTAAGTAAGATACTAGAAGAATTTCATAATGGCCTATCTGGAGGACATTATTCCGCACGAACAACAGCTACCAAGATCATGCGAGCCGGCTACTATTGGCCGGATTTATTCAAGGATGCCCATCTCTGGGTAAGGAAATGTAAGGAATGTGCCTTTTTCACAGTGTAAGGTAAGTCGGCAGCTCTTCCGCTGCATCCAATTCAAGTGGATCAACCCTTTGTTCAATGGGGGTTGGACTTCATCGGAATGATTAATCCTCCATCCAGTGACGGACATAAGTGGGTCCTTACCGCAACAGACTATTTTACTCGATGGACAGAGGCGGTAGCATTAAAAGAGAGCAATGAAAAGGCAGTTCTAGATTTTTTGGAGGGTATAATGACGAGGTTTGGTGTTCCGTTTACAATCATTTCAGACAATGCGCTGGCTTTTCTTGGTATGAAACTGAGTGAATGGGCTGTTAAAAATGGGGTATACCTCAAAACTTCATCCAATTACTATCCGCAAGGAAACGGATTGGCTGAGTCTAGCAACAAAAACCTCATAAGGATTATTAAGCGCACAATGGAGACTAACAAGAGGACTTGGCATACACAGCTTAAGACAGCCTTATGGGCAGATCGAATCACACCTAAAAGGGCCATTGGAAATTCTCCTTTCGTTCTTATATATGGAAGAGAGGCAAAACTCCCGCTCTCATTGGAGTTACCTTCTTTGGAGTTAGCTCATCAACTTGAAGTTATAGAGAGTGATCCTCTGACAGTAAGGTTTGCTGAACTCATGGAGTTAGAGGAAGTACGAGATAAGGCTATGAAAACTTTGGAGCAGCATCAGGCTCAAGTTAAGAAATCTTTTGACAAGAAGGCGTCCGACAGACATTTTCAAGAGGGAGATTTAGTTCTCAAATGGGATGAAGACAGGGCCAAACCAGGCAAGCATGCCAAGTTTGACGCTCTCTGGAGTGGACCATACATCATCACAAGTTGCAAAGAGGCAAATTCATTTCATCTATCTAGGCTCAATGGAGAAGAACTGCCCATTCATGTGAATGGGATACATCTCAAAGCTTGTTTTTGAGAAGCGTTCCACCCCCTGTATAGTTAAATTAGGTGTTTTCCTCCAAGTGCTTATGCACATTGTTGCGTGTTGTTATTTTTCTTTCCTTGTTGTTGTGTTTTGTGTTGTTCTGCACATTGTTTCATCATTGGAAGGTGTCAAGGAAAAGAAAGGTTCAAAGTTTCCATAACAGTTCAAAATCTGCTTCATTCAAATTTTTGCAGTGTTCCATGGATGTCAAGCATTCAACAGATTCAGTATACTTCATGCCTAGCATTCCAGGGAGGTCCAGGATATCAACAATACTCAAGGGGATTTCAGGATGTGTCAAAGAAAATCATACTACTTCCAGGATTCCAACACAGACTCCATGCCCAATGGATGACTTAAGGCTACTGGAATCATGCTTAGCAGGCAATCATCCCCGAGAGGTCGCCAAAAATGTTATCCAATTTTACGCACATGGAAAAATTGGAAAACAGGGCCTTATTGCTATCAAATCACGACATTGGTCCCATGGACCCACTTCTGGTCATCAGTGTCAAATCGAAAATAAAGAGACGAGTTCATGAGTAGGAAATGTAAGTTCGGTTGTCCAACTTTGGCTTGTCATAAAAGAGTCTCGATAGGAGCGGATAATGTTTCGATGGTTGGCTCATTGAGGCAGAGAAATGACGAGCTCGATTGGTTTAATTCAACATGGAGAGATTGATGCTTCCTTGTTGGATTATGAATCAGCTTTTAATGACTCGACAAAGACAATAATGCCTCAAGATTTGGTCGAGCTTCTTCCATGGAAGAGAATTTCCAAAATGAAAAGGCGAGACAACTCAATTAAAACCTTATCTCATTCTTCTACTACAAATGGCAAGATTTTACAACAATCGATCACGACTATGGTCGCATGCAACTGCGTAACATCGTGATCAACACCAACGGTTCCTTGGGATCACCCCGGCACTGCCGCAATCAACTCTCTCTCGGAGGCCACTCATTTTCTCGAGATAAGTTTTACTTCTCTACCCCAGTAGCTGCCGCGATAAACCATTACTTCCTCACGGCACTTTCCTAGGATAATTTCAGTTCTACGCAAAGCGGCCGAGCATTCGATGCACAGTGGATGTCAGCAGATAGTAGAAGCCCGTTTGAGCAAGTAAGTTATCCAATGTTGTTATCGATCAAGCATCGTATGCATCCTCAAATTCAGGATTTTCCTTCAAGATATTTTTATGAAAATCAATTAAGTGACAGTAAGAATGTTATCGGGAGACTTGATTAAATTTATTTTACAATGCAACTCATGGAAACGGATCTCATAGAGGTGGAACTGTTTCATATCAGAATATTCATGGAGCATAATTTGCTTTGCAATTATATGAGCATCTTCAGCGAGTCACTAAGTTGGCCGGCACAAAGGATTCTATCGGGATTATCACACCTTACAAGCTAGCTTTCAGAAAGAGTTTAATGTTATCCTCAAGAAAATGAAATCTCCTCACGCAGAGAAGATTCATGAAGATCCCGCGCGCCAAACGTGGGAAATAGTGGAGAAATTGGGTCGGATTGCCAACCTGGAAGAAATGGTCCAATGGCCGGAGATTCGAGCAAAACCCCGTGGAAATGAATTTAAGGCGAGCAATGCAAGTGGGTTTTCGTGGATGGGAAATAAGGCAAGAAATGCCACGGGGAGATTCGAGTCAAGCCAAAGAAGAAATTTTGGGATGGAAAGTTTGAGTCGACTTCCAAAAATGGGAGAAATCGGTCAATATGCCAAGCGTGGAGATATTGGTTTGGCAAACCATGCCGTTGTTATGCTGGGAGATTGGAGCAGACCAAGCAATGGGAAATAAGTAGATGGCAATCCAACATCAAACTTCCGCGGGAGGTTAAACCGCCAAGTGGATCAATGACAAGTCTTTCGTGAGTTTTCGCCAGAGAGAAGAATTAAGTTTATTTCCGGAATACCAGCATGAAGTGGAGTGGGTCAAAACACGTTGGAAGAAAACGACGCGAACGTGATACCGATTGAAGATAGATGGATTATCTAGTCAGCTTATCTCATTATGTAGGATATTTGTCAAATGATATCGAGTAAACAGCAAATTGGTTGGGGAAGATCAATGTAAAAATCCTCAATGTGGAGGTGAATAATGAGCAATCGGTGGTCATAGACACTTCGAGGATGCTTACATCATCATACAGTGGTACAACTAAAGACATTTCCCACGCCGCAATGCAATGCCAGAAGCCAATATCATCCACTTTCAATCTCAATCTCACAAGCTAACAAAGTTGTTCAAGGAGGCTTACACATTGCTTACCACGCAAAGATTCTATGTGGTCGCGAGAAACTCTCACGCACCTCAAATTCGTAGGCTTTGAATCCAAAGAAATTTCGTGGCTTATCCTTATTCAAACGGACCAATGGCAATGCTAAAAACAAATATTCACTGCCGTGTACGATGGATTGGAGTCACGCTGTTCAAGGCTTCATAAAATTTGCCCGAACCAAGAGATGAAGGTTTAAAACGGCGCAGAATGAAACGATTCATATTGCTCAGCATTCTTTCTCCTAGAAGCGAATTAAATGTGAAGTTCAGCTCTGAAAATACCCGGTCGGCCGTTTTACATGCTGCATCCTTGTTACGTGTAAATGGTCTCTTTGAAAAAACTCCGAGGGGCGCAGTACGCAATATTTATACCCTTCCATTATGTACGTCCAATCAGACAATAAAAGTATTCTTTTACCAGGTTCAGAGAAGCTTGTTTTTAAACAATGGACGATTATACTGCAGTTTCAAGCTAATCTTATCGAGCTCTATTTCTATTAGCTTTGATCCACGACTAAGGGAGAATTCATATGGTCCTTACCTGTACATTTTTCCAAGGTCCTTTTGGTTGCCCCAGTTGTTCAACGTATTTTTTTCAAGGGCTTCTTTTATGTGTTGCAAATTCAGAACATAAAGGATCTTTTAGTTTCTGGAAAATGAGTATATGGTGTAGCTCACCTACCTATGCCATATAATCGTGGATTCGAGTCGCAAGCTTCATGTGAGGGGAGGGACATGACGACAAGCGTAGTGCGCAGAGAGAAAATGAACTCGAACTCGACGCCGATAGAATGAAAAGCGGGGTTCAAAACGAGTATCCGGTCTATTAATAAAGACGATTCCGGAGTTTCAATGTGGAATTCAATACATTTGAGTTCATGTTCGATCAAGAAGACACGAAGCGAAGGCGAACCAAATCACATGGAGCGATTCGGTCAATTAGGTGATAAGTACGAGTCGGCCGGGCTACGATGGAAATAACTCAAGACCGAAAGAGTTTCAAATGGAATTCACCGAGTCAAAAATCCTCGTGACAATAAGGAGCTCATCGGTAAAAGAACTTGAGGGCTCATCGTAACATGTTTGTTTTAGTTCACCTCACATGGAGTGAAGAGGAAAGACAGACGAGATGTTCTGCAAAAAAGCACCAAAACGATGAGGCTTAGGAGAAGTTGGTACCATCAAAGCAAGTCGAATGGAGTCAGGCTTAGCTTGCTCTAAGAGTGTAGTAGGCGGATAGCCTAGTCTGAATCAAGAAGAATCGTGATCAAGCCACGCTGAATGAAGATCTCATTCAGGAATTGACAAGAAAACTAATCTTGTGGTGAAGTATTCACGGATTAAATGCCAAGTCTGAATCAAGAATAGTCATTACAGAGCCAATTGAAAAATAAAGTGTGCAAGTGAGGTCGAAGAATTTATAGAAAATGGTTTTGCATGGATACATCACGTAAAAACGGTAAAGGTTCGAGAATAAAATGCTAGTTGAGCACACAAACGTGTAAGGACGACTCTAAGAATGAAGGCAAAGTGGAGCTCTGATTTTTACACACACGGTGAGGTATCCATCATGCAAGCAAGAGGTTCAAATTGGAATGGCTCGAGGAACCGATCTAGGTGTCAAGTGCCCTGAGGAAAGAATTCGCCGCATAAGCCATCTCGCATAAGACTAAGACACGGTTCACGCTAAAAATAAGTTCGGGAGAAAGCTCGCATGAAAGATTCAGATAACCGAGTTGAGCCATTCATCATTCACCGAGTGAGTGAGTCCTGGGAACGCTGATGGGAACCAAGTCGAGTGAATAGCTCGAGCATACAATCGCTCAAGTAATTCATTCTAATTAACTTTGTTTATTTCATCAAGCATTAATGCCAAACTGAAAATTCAAAGAGAGCTCGACAAGCTAAACTCGTGCGAAGTCAGTCGGTCAATAGAGATGCAAGCTCGGTTCGGTCGCCGAAATAAGTGACTTAGGATGAGCCGAGTTGCACCTGAGTGACCCGATGATGAGCATTAGAAGAGGTGAGAAGAGCTCGATGCAGATTGAGAGCTCGGTGAGTTCGGTATGTTGCTCTCGAAGCTCGCCAAGTTGGGATATGTCCAGACTCTATTCACATGGACCCCCTCCTCTTCAAGTCAAACGGGTCAACGGGGGTCCTAACACTATGTTAATTAAATTAATATTTTTATTTAAATATTTTAATAATAATATTTATTATTATTATTTAAATATTTTATTTAAATATTTTTAATTAATTGAGAAGACTTGGTCATCGTGCAATTAATGACCCATGATGGAACCTTCTCGTAGTTCAACTAACTCGTAATAAATACATCATGGGCCTTCAATTTAGGAATGTAATTATGACCATTTCCTCTTCTTTCTCACATATTCTTCTATAAATGTAAGTTGGAAGCTCATTTCAAAGGGTTCCAATAGCCTGCATAAGTTGGACAGCTTAGATATCTCGTGCAAGAGTGTATACTTTTCAAGGGTCCTCTCTTCTCGCAAGTTGTTCTTGTGTGTTGAGAGAACTTTCAAGCCTCCTCTTCAAGACCGTAATGGCAACTATTGCCTCTTCGAATGTATGATGCATTGTGCATGTTATCAAGCAATAAAAGTGTGTGTTTTGTGACTAATCTCGGTCCTTTCATCCTTCTATGCTTCTTTGTGCCTTTCTCATACTGCAGTACACCGTGCAAGTTTAAGTTTCTATCGCAGTTCTGGAGTTCTCGTGCTTATCGAGTGGTGAAGTATTGCATGCAGCTTGAGTTGTGGTGTCTGCTCACCCTTCTTGAGTTCATCCTTCTTCACCGGGAAACCGGTATATTTTCTGGCCCGATAAAGTTTAACAAAAGGAACGCGTGTCTCTTAGCCTCCGTGGTATCCTGCACTCTCTAAGTCAGCAGAGGTGAAGTTGACTGTGGTGCACACACCCTCTTCAAATTAACCCTTCCTAAATCTGAAGACACCCTTTATTCGGTGCATCACCATCCCTAGTATAGTTTCATTTCTCAGAAACTCTTTCCCTAAAACCCCATGAAAATGTTAGCATAGGACTAGATAATCATTTTTGTTACACTAGAGTAGACAAACACTTAGTTTAGGAAGAGGAAGCCGGCCTTCTCCGGAGGTTCACCTCGAGCCCAAGTCCCACAGTTCCTTGAGAGGTGATCCCATGTGTCCCAATCACACCGAACGTCCTATTCACATTGGAGCATATCTTTGATGTAGCCAAAGATTCATGGCGCTGAAGCATATAATATCACCGAAGACAATGTCATAGCTTAGACTTCTGCTACCTCTTTCAAGGGAAAAGCACTTCAATGGTTTCACGGGTTAGGTGTCGCACTATAACCACTGGGACGAGTTGGGAGAAAAGCTATGTAAACAACCAAGACAAAAGTGATCACCTATCACTTTTGGAACAACTTACTACCATAAAGAGAGCTTCCCAAGAATACATGAGTGATTTCAACTTCCGATTCCACAGACTTGGAATAGGATTCCGGCGCCGTAAAGCCTTTGCACATAATGCATTCTTGTACTATTTCATGAGCCTTGAATAGCGATGTAGTAGTTATGATCCAATCTATGGGAGGGACTACACTTCCCGATGCTTACTTTAAGTTGCCATAAGTGCAGAGAATTCTTTGATTCAGCCGGAAAGATAGCTCCACGACCACCAATGCCCTTTTCTCCAGATCTTACGAATCATCACCTATCATTGCTCCTATTCCCGTGGACTCCAAGCAACCATCTCAATCTTCCCCGCTCTTCAAATGACCTATTTGAAGTCAAATCACTACCTGCAAAATTTTGGAAATGAGCTCACAGCACTCAAAAGGCAACAATTTCAATACAATCGTCCGTATCAACCACAAAATCAGCAAGATCGCCAGCCGCCCTCCCTTTCAAGGAAACAATCAGCCTCAAAATCAAACTACGAGTCAAGTTACAAATGTCGTGCCCTGAACTTCCGAACCCTCTTGCAGCCTAGCTCATCTAGAGCTATAGTACTGCCTGTAATAATCTAGTTCAAGACTACGAATGGTGCTATCCTTGCTCTCAACCTCACAATCAAAATATTTGTCCCAATGGGGTTCTTAGCCTGTGCCCTTATGGTTCAAAGTGTATCTCGCCCTTCAGAGTTAACAAACAATTCATCTACACAAGAAGCAAAAGCAGATCAACCATGTGCACTCCGAAGAATCCGCTTTGCTAAACCGGGCAAGAAGAAGATTTTTGTGGGTCAATACCGATTCTTCATCGCTATGAGCAGCAAACACTGCTCCAAGAAGAGAGCAATGGAGCCTCAAGCTCCCGAATCTGATCACAAAGCATCCACTTCTCAACATGGGTTACAAATGGCTAGTTGTCGAGAAATGCGGGAAAGAAATCACTGTAAACATCGGGCTAGCCACGCCAAGCAGGAAAGATGGTTCTCTGCATCACGGTACCCAACAAACATTTTCCAAAGGAGGACCCCAATGCCCAAAAAGCATCATCAAAGTTGAGTGATTCCTTCAAAGATAGTAGAACAAATGAAGAAAACCAATCTGAGCAGCACTACATGTGGGATGCACTCAATTCCTTCTCAAAGAAACTCGTTACAACCGTTGAGAAGCTCGAACAGCTTTTAGTACAACCAACGGATCACCAAGCCGTGGAGTGACAAATGCTACAAATTTGTGCCAATCCGTAAGGGAAAATCATTCCTACAAAGAAACAAACCACCGCTGCATTCTACATTTCCCCGATCATCGAGACCACTGGGTACATAATTGCATGATCGATTCTGGTGCCGTAGCTCACATGCCGAAACAAATTGCAGATGTACTAGGCATACATGTAAGACTCATTTATTTGGTCATAAGGAATTAACGACTATCTGGATGATGTCAAGAACATGTAACTGAACGAAGT